>JACSYO010002159.1:6812500-7402500 GCA_016806645.1 Ophiodon elongatus
AATCCACAGCCGGTAGGGGCTGCTAGTGATAACACAGCTGATTGCATCTATGACCCCCAGCCACTACTCTGCGGCCAGAGACACATTGGGGGCGGTAACAGTTTGCACACTGTTGTTGTTTTGGACGGTGTGTTTGGCTAACAGCTAAATTGCCCACCAGTACACACACCGCTGTACCCAGCTGCCACTCAGCTGCTGCTAAGCAGCCAGAAAATCTGGTGAGTTTAGCTTTGTGTTTTGGCACGACCGTATGAAGCGTATTATATGATAAACTTTGAGCTCATTGCTTGTATCACGTTACATCGCCGCTTGTTTTTGAGTTTGAATGAAGTCGATTCGACGAAGCTTTACAGCACTGGTTGTATTCATTCAATCACGCACAACAGCAGACGCACCTGGCAGAGATGTGCACTCTACTGAGAGTCCCTTTCTAGTTATCTCTTATTCTCCTTTACTGTGCCTCATACCTAAGGTCTTCAATGTTCCTCTCACTTGGTCCTTCCTTTCTTCTCCATGTCTAATATGATCTCTCCTTGAAACTCCTCCATCCCTCCATGTCCTTCTCTCTACTTCTGATCTCAGACAGAGTACCTGTGGATGATATGTATTGCCAATTAACAGGCAGTATTGGTAGTTCAGTAAAGCAAGACATGGCCATTGACTCAACTCACAAAAAATACGACTAGAGAAAAAAAAAGAAAATCAGTAAATTATGACAGCAGATTTGTGCCACATGTTTAACCGTGAATCTTTTATATACTCCCAAGGCAAGATAGAAGAAATTACAGCACATTCATAAATAACAGTGGCGAACTTATGGTTATGTTTCATGGGTTTGGATTTTATAATTATTCACCGCTCTGCCCGGATAAAGCCCAACAGCAGTTAATAATGCTAACAAAAATGAATGCAGCATGTTCACAGGTTGAACAGCAGGATATATTTTGTAACAGCCAAAGGTGAAATGTACAACAAGTAATGTATGTGTGAAAGCTATGTAAAGCATCTACATCATGGTTTCTAACAAGAGTAACCTGCTAGGTTTGGTGATTTTCCACCCCCTCTTCCGCTGTAACATAGACAGAATTCAACGAAATACCAAACAAGAAACCGACCCAACTCACATACTTTGGCACAAGCTCTCTTTAATTAAAACATTTTTGAAGCGTCCATTCTTATCCTTCTTTTTTTTCAATATACACTGAAATATAGCATGTATCACGATCCAATAGCAGGGCCGTCTACTGAAATACTCACGGCTCTTTACATCTCACTGCTATTGTTACTTCTGACTGCTACTCACCGGCCAGATGCCGCCATTGATTGCAAGCTGAAAAGCGCCACAAGCCACCCCAGCTTTCACCCATGTGTTATTCTACTAAATTTAAGAGGATTCACTATTAATTACATTCAATTTATCACACAATAAACCAGGTATATTTAGCCAGAGTATATTTCAACAATATGATTATGTGGTCTGTCTACAAAAATGTTTCTTTCTGATGGCTGAGTTAAGCAGTTGCTTCTTATCACCCATATGTTCTACAACCTTTAAAATGCAAATACTGAGAGCTGTGCTGCTTTTTCAGAGATATTCTTAAATAAATCATTTGTCATTCTGCTAATCTGTCAGTCAGTGACTCTCAATAGCAGTTACACTGTCTAATATGCTGAGCTCCCTTCATAAGCTGTACTTCACCTTGTAAAAGTCTGCTTCTTAACTCTTTCTAAACCCTCAGATCCCCTCTACGCTTTCTCCCCCATGTATATTCGATGTGCTACACAGCCAAGGCTTACTGCGGGTGAATCATGTATTATCCCTTGTCCTCTGCTCCTGCTCGTACATCTCTCCTTTCCTCTAATTTCATTTTCTAGTAGGGCTTTCAGTTATGTGGAAAAACCTGTCTACCACATGGTGTGGGGAGCAACCATTTCATATTATGCCAGTTGGGCCACCATACAGCATCTTCACAATTGGCCACAGAAATATTGAGAAAACTATTTAAACAACTCTGATCAAACAGGAGTCAATGAAACAGAAACCATGAACACAAAGAGGACAAAAAATGTGTCTGCATGAGAGAGATGCAAGACTGCAGTGATCTACCAACACTCCAGTAATAAAAAACAGAGAGCTGAAGTTGGACGCTTAGGGTTATGACATAAGCTCATGATGTCTGATAAATGGAACTAAGCATGGCAATAGCCGTATATTTAATAAACGTATATAATACAAACAGAAGTGCTCAAAACCCTGTGAGCCATCTATAATCCCTTTTTTCACACTCTGACCCTGTTCCCTTTATTCTCACTTTTACACAATCCATCTTCTACATTGTCTCCCCTCTTTATGACCCCCTTTCTGCCTGCTGCCCATCAACCTTTCTACACTTTTAAATACTCTCAACCACTCTTTTCTGAAAACAAACTTCAATCCGGAGGACTATGAAAAACACCTATGCAGGTACAATATGATGCAGATGATAGCCATGATCTCTTCTGCACCTGGACCAAACCTCCCATTCTAGCTGCTTTCAGCAGCAAGAGGTACAGTCATTTTATGTCCAAGAAGCCTGAAAAATGTCTAATAATGCGTAATAAGGCAGCTTCACATGAACCATGTGCTTTAATCATTCCCTAAATGTGTACGGCCTGGTGCTCTAAAGGTAACACATACATGCTCACACACAATCACATTCAGATTACTTGATTTTTGCAATGCCAAATAACTACTCATAACCATCAATGAAAGACATCATAGTGAGAAACCCATTAACATTCTATTAGCAACTTTCAAGAATAATGAGGATGCAGTGTGGTTTTTAGAAACCAAATTATAGCGTATACTGTGTCAAAGACAAATGCCAACTATAAACCCTATTTATACAGATTTTCACAGTGTAATAAAGCGCACAATTTTAGCAATGATATCTGGAAAAGTCAAATCATTATAGTTAGTAATTTTGTTTTAGTCCTTTAATCTATTATTGAATTCTGAAATAATGCTAAATGTTTAAAAAAAATATCAGTTGAAATTGCAGCAAATTTCAACTGCAATTGAATGTCTGGAATGTCTCTTTGAAATAAGACAGAATAAACAAAATTGAGAATAATCAACCTTATTCTTGATGTTTCTTGAAATATAATTTTTTTCAGCCCACTTACCATTTTAGTCCACAGAAAATACCATTTTAGACCTCATACAAAGAAACTTAATGACAAAATAACATGTTAAGATGGAGAGTTATTCAGTGCATTAATTGTGTTTCCAGTCGGTCTCTGATATGCTGATGACCTGCTGACTTAACTTACATTCCTCATTTATGTAATTATGGTTCCATAATTGAATTGCAATCAAAATTAATGAAAGGAAAATCTGCAACTTTATGTTTGATTATTCGTTATCATTTAAAGTTTCTAGTTCAAAGAAAATTCCAGATATTTCCCAAATTGACTCACATGTGTTTCTCTTTGAACGTTAATTAGCTGAGCAGCAAGAGCCCATTAAAAGAGGCCAGATGACATTCAAGCTGGATTGGTGCTGTGGTCAGCTTAGGCATCCCAAAACAAGTTCTTCTTTGGCCTCCAGTCTACAGTAGCTGTCTGCCAGAGTCCTTGTACCTGTCTGCCTCAGTAATCTGCCAAGGAGCAGACAAACATCAGTGAGCCTTATCTCTACTTCTCAGGAGCAGTCAGGAAAGGAGGCAGGTGGTACAGGAGCAGCACACAGAAGGAGCAGACTAAGACAGACTCTTGAATTCAGTGAACACACAATTACAAACAACTCATGAAGCAAATGCATGAACACACATCACAAAGCACAGAAAACTTATTCTGGAAAAAAGACACTGAGTTCATCAGGCGTGCACTGTGCTTCTGTTAAGCAGGTAAAGAAGAATCCACTACAGGCTATGGTGAGAGCATCAATGATGCAGTAAACAAAATGCAGCAAAGATAATTGTATGAGCATGACAGACCAGAACAACTTCAACATTTCCAGTAAGGCTCAGCAGAAGGATTTACCCGGTGGCAATATTGAAAGCTGCAGGTTGACACACACTGAGGGGCTATAATACACCATCTGCTCCAAAGTGATATTCAATACTTGCATCTCATGCAAGATTGCACATGTGGGCAATGAAATTGAAACCGTCTCCTCAAACCACTTTCCTTGAGCCAAAAGTCAAATTCTGTCAGTAGATTTCACAAGGCACTGGTGCCTCAGAGAAATTCAATGTCTTTACAGCATACTGTGTGTTCTGGCATTTGTATTCACAGCATACTGGAGCTGCCTGTGGGGGGATGTGGTGGCTTAAAAAATATGAAATGCGTGTTATCCTGCATATGAATATGAATTGGGTTTTTCAGTCACAAGAGTTTGTAATATGACATTGGCCAAATAAGTGGCATTACTTTCTGAGGAATTTGTACACATGTACACCACATTTAAACACGTGTGTGTGTGTGTGTGTGTGTGTGTGTGTGTGTGTGTGTGTGTGTGTGTGTGTGTGTGTGTGTGTGAGGTAAAGATACATTTTGTTGCAGTTTCTGAAAAGTTTCTGATGGAGACATGCTTTCTATCAGTCTTTATACAGACTGAACATATCTATCATATTCCAGACACGTTTGCTGCAAATATCTGTGTGCATGTGATTATCTCCTGATCATGATTTAAACAACTGTTAAATACCCCATGAAATGGCCCTCGTACTTTGAGACTGGGAGAGAGGGTCAAGCTCAATGCATTAAATGCACGACAGACTTTGAATTACATTGTCCAATGAAGACTATATCGGGAACTTTTTTCTTGCTCCAAACTATCCCTATGGTTATATCTTTCTTTAGAAGTTCACTATCAGTCAATCTCTAATACGCAGCCCTGGCTTACCAATTTACACACTAAGTAATTTGCAATAGAGTCCTGTATGGCACCTTTATCTAAAACTTTGTTGCTAAACCTAAACTTCCTGTGAAGACTGAAGTTTATTTTGAAAAGTAACTATGCATGTAATGAGTGTATATGCCGTCACTGACATGTCCAAAACTGACGCTAGAGGAGAAACTTAGGAGTACTGACGAATTGGGGTGTGTTGAAAAATGTGTTAAAACTTTTATATCTGCAGCTTGTTTTGTCAGAAACCAAACAAATACAAGTAATGGAGATCACAGAGAAAGTAAAGAGGTGGCCCAGAGAGGGAAAGAGGACTGGCAACTATTGCATACTGACATTTTTCATGTCCGAATGTAGGATAAAAGGTTACATTCATGTGAGCTAAGTAGAGTGTAGTCTGGGTCAAATTGTTTCAACTACACACAAACCACAAGCCTACTACACACAGTCCTCACATTCTGAAAGATATTATATATTATATAGCTATTTTAAAATCTCTATTGATGTTTGAACTAGGAGATTAGCCTGCTGGGAGCCAGGTGCTGAGGTTTTGCTCAAATGCAGCTGCAAACTCATACTATTGATTGAAACATGAAATACTTCAGAATTTTAAATCTAGATGTAGATTAGCTTGATAGGCAGACACAGGGTTACTGATATATATAAAAAAATGCCATCTGTATACTTAAAAAAAAAGTACTGTATACTGTATCATCAGTTCTCACCAATCCATGCAGTAGAAACACTCAATGTATGTTGTGTTATTAGTTGATTAGTCGCCTTAGTCTTTGGAACTAAAGTCTGACCTTTATTTTATGATCATGTTTAATTTGTTAAGGTAAATAATAACGAAAATGGTAAAGAGTTGCTGTATTTCCCAGTTTGCTTAGAATTTGAGTCAAGTTATATTATGACGACAAATATGTCTGGCCCCATTGTTGAGAAGAACCTTTAGTATTATGTAAGCTCTCCTGATCAAATATTGGGGATGTAAATCAAAAGTTTCCCCACAAAGCAATATTATATTGATTATTGGGCAACAATTAAAAGTTAAAGTGTGATCGATGCGAGAGGATATAATTTAATACAATCAGTTCATATCAACTCACAAAATGCAACTGAAATATGATTTGACAATTAAATTTGACAATTTTCTCTCCCAGACATTTTATTGAAACACAATCTATTCTTTTCCATAAAAAAGCATTAGCTACCATGCAAAATGCTCCACTTTTGCTCTTTAAAAAAGATACTTAGCATGAGAAAGTTCTGCTAAAAAACAGGTATCTCTAAATTATCAAGAAGAGAGAAAGTAAAGTTTATCCACCAGGCTTGTTTACACAGGAGAAGAAACCAGCAAAAAAGAGCATGGATATTTTTTATGGATCCATTTTACATGGATGGCTGAAAACCTCTCGGCTGAAGAAATCGCAATAATATAATCCCCTTTCACGCAAACAGTGCTGAATTATAGTCCAATAAGCAGCTTTTATTTTCACATGCAAGTGCTATAAAAACATTTTGTGATTGTGAAAGAAATTCCACTTTTGTCCGCATTGTGGCGCTCACAGAAAATAATGGAGTGTTTCACTGTTAGGTTGCTGTGAGCAATTTGGCCTGGACCCAATTTGGCCCTGAAGAAAAGATCTTTAAAGAAATTTTATTACAGTGACAACAATCATTTATGTAGCAGTGAGTACTTCTCAAGCTGCTTAAAGAAAAACTTGACCCTGGAAGCTGTTATGATGTTACAGTTAAGTATATCATCTGCCTGTGATGTTCAGTGTGTCCGGGGGTTATATTGTGGTGTCAAAATCATTCCCCTTCTTGTTAACGTTCTTATTTTTCTTTACCCTGCCTAATGCCTCTAATTCAGTTAGCGTTTCAAAGAACTTGCCTGGACTTGTCACATTCACCAATACTTTTATTAATGTTGTAGATGGAGCAAGCAATGCAGAATACTAATCACAATAGTAAGAGCAAAAGTGTGTTTTTTTTCTTGGATTGGTTGTTTCTCTCAGCACCAGAACTTTTTGGAATTACTGACGGAATTGGAGATGTAGGCAGCTATTCAGTGGTCCATACGGATGTTTTAGATTGCTGACACTTTTCTACCAAATTAACCTCTTGAACCCATCAATCCTTTTTTGGTAGTGTCACAATTATAACACACGTTTTCAATAATCTTACAGCACAACGCTGTCAAAAATAGATTATCTCTGTGCTTGGACCGCTGCTTTGTTTCAGTGATGCCACTGAACTGCGTAAGATCTTTACTTTGAGTGACATTTTCAAATATGATGTGCTATTTATACAGGATCACATTAAAATGAAAATAAAATGTAGATGGCTGTGCATTATATGTACATATTTTCTTTAAATTCAGCATGGCATTCTTGGTTACTTTAAAAGTTGTTCTTTGCGTAAATTAAAACATCTCATATTTTTAACAAAAGTCAACAAAATGTGTTTGTAATGATAGATCCAGGATTAAAGTGTTGAAGTGACAGTCTAGCTGCGTTGAAAATTATTCGGCATAATATCAGGTTATCGACATGTGGCTACTGATCTACAAATACACTCAGTAGGGCAGGGCAGATCACCAATAGCTGTTTTTTTTATGTGGGCTCCCATCATTTTCAAAAAAACATGTAAAATGTCTGCAGTATACCCTCTAGTTACTCTTACATCAAATGGTGAGGAGGTTCATAGGCTTGACAGGCCAAGAAACCTTTGCCTAAACTCATTGTGAATCATTATGGCCTCTCTCTCCTTCACTCTCTGTGGTCGGTCATTGAAAAAGGCAGGTGAGTGGCGGCTGATTACCAAACAGCTTCTCCTACCTTTGATCTCCTGAGGTGTGGGGCTCTAATCCATTTTACAGCACAGGAGGCTGTCTGATCTGGGTGGTTGTGGTAGCCACTTAGCTTCTCCTCATCTCATATACACATGTAGTGTATGCCCCCGGCTCTCGCACACGTGTGTATAAACACACACAGTTTGGGCACTGCACTGCTTCGGACACACACTGTAAGAGAGTCAGAAAAAACAAATGAGGATGAGTATGATTTTATGAGGAATAGACAAATACATTTTCATAGAGCGCAATCAATCTCACACTGTGCAGGGTTTTAGTAATACTGAGACAGAACTACATTATTTTGCTGTAGTTCCTTTTATGGGAGCATATCAAAATATGCACAAGGGCATACATACTGCTGAGAGTAAACTATGTATTTCCAAAAGCAACTTCAGAACAATGGTATTGCAATATAAATCATATTTCTGGTCAGGTATCAAATTCTGCAGTCATAGTTCTAATGCTGAGGAAAGCCATTGAGTTTGGAATCTGCACCGTAAACCATAGTTTCAAAGTTCACGGTCCCGTTTTGCTGATGGTCTGGTTTTACTGTTTGTCCCTTACTCAGCTAGATACCCTTCCTCTTTATATAGCGCATTCAACATTTTTCATACTGTCACTACATAATACTTTAAACAGTCTCTGAAACGTTTCAGCATTCAAAACAAGGCCTGCAAGGCAATTTCTACGGTGTATAAGAAAGTAAATGTCACTTACAAGATGAACATTAATCTCATGTCATTTAATTTTAATGGCACCTTTACTCAAAGGAGATTTAAATTTCTCCCCAGAGACCAACCTAAACACTTAGCACCATGCAGAAACATCACAGCAGACGCACAGCCTGCCATGCCACCAACTGTTAGCACATTCAAACTACACACATACTACTCACAGGCATGCACATACACACAAATGCACCAGGCACCTGGTTAAGTGCTAAGTTGTTCAGATTCTCATAACTATTGTAAGCATCTAAACCACTGATTCTGATTCCAAGGTTGTACTTTCATGAATATTAAAGCCACTTTGTGTCTGATTCGAAACTTTTTGGCTTCAACACCATCTAGAAGTACTCTCAAAAATGATGATTTAATAAACAGCAATACATTCAAACTATACCCCTTGTTACACTGATCCCAACTGAGGACCACTTTCAGAAAGTGGCAACCCAGCATGCACACCCACTTCACACAGTGGCCAGGTGTGTGGAGGGGAGAAAGAAAGCAACGTTTGAAATAATTTTTGTTCTCCTTTTTCTGATTATTTTTGTGTGAGCAACACTAAGAATGTCTTCCAGAAAAGACAGGAAAGTGTGCATTGTTATTCCCATATCTTAATAATAATCGTATCTCCCACCTCTCCATGACAACTGGCTACTAACCCAGCCTTCAAGTTTGGCTTTTCATAACAGCTGTAAAATGTAATCATCCAACATGGTTGGGCAATACATCTCAATTCCTATCCAATTCAGACCAACATCGTGAGGTGGATCAAACCTGCATCTGTGGCCAGTCGACGCACTTCAGCTGACTCTCCTTCACAACTCTTGTAGGCTGGCCAGTTTTTGTGAACTATCGGCGATGAAAATTAAATTATACTAATGCTAAAACATAATTTCACCTGCTACCAAAAAAGGGAGCAAGAAACAAACAAATAGGAAAGAAAGAAGGAGAGGGCAAAGAGGAGAGGGGAGAGGGAGTAATAGAAAACATGTGTGGACAAGTGAAGACGTGAAACCGATGACTTTAATTGGTAATAATTGGATGCAATCCTCTGGTTCAGCAGTGCACTGTATTTAACCGGATTGTTGACTAATGCTAATGGAAACAACCAGAGATTGACCTGTGACAGTCTAAACACACGCTTGTATGAAACAGGTAAAAGAAAAAAGGGCTGAAAGTGCAACACATAGACTGCACCATGTTTCGATGGGACATCATGTTTGTACAAACTTGAGCCATCAGAAACATTTGGTAGATGTTACAATCACATAAATCACATTAAGAAACTGATTACATAAAGTATGTACTTTAGTAATGCAAAACAATTCATGAATAATTCATAAGCAAAACAATCATTGCAGCAAAGAAATTAAAAAAAAGACAGTTTCATATCTATTCAAGTCTCATATTTGGCCTTCTGGGTAACCCACGTGTTATTATATTGTCGATAAACAATGGTTTTGTTCTGCCGGTTTGTCTTTGCAGTATTGATCTCATTATATTTGGCTGACTCCTCTGTCAAAACTGTAAAACAGATTAATACTGCTACTTTATAATGGTAGCAACAAAACCAAGATACTGATAGCACTGCTACTTTAACAACTTAGATTTGTCTTAAAAGTTCTCCAATTGCTCAAGTAAATATACAGAGATGGATCTATTGCTGCATTCAAAGCACTGTACTTTATTTAGTCAGGGGAATCCACTTGTTTTTAATTACTTGCAATGCGTTTTAAAGAATGTATGTATCCATCTTGAGATGATATACAGTATTCACAGAATAAAAGGTTAGATCAAATTAATATTTGAAGCTCTTGGAGGGGATATGGGATAAACAATAATGGGGAAACTTTTGAAGTGCTGACATATGTAAAGCTGCAGCAGAAAGGATATTGTTGCTGAATCCTGCTCTCCTCTCAAACTCATTTCCCCTTCGTCTTCCTCCTTCCTCTCCCTTTATTCCATTCTTCTCGCTGCCTTACAGCTTCAGGCTGCTGTATACAAGCCAAAGGTACGGAATCAATTTCTTGTCAAACACAGACCGAAGAACTAAAGTTTCTATTTGCTGCCCTTACCATTAAAATAAGCGCTGTTACTTTTACATCTTTCATGCATGGCAAACCTCTATAATTGGGATTTTAAGTTGTAGAAATGGCTCAGAGGGTAGAGCGGATCGTGATCACGCGGTTCGGTCCCTAGCTCCTCCTATCCGCATGTCGAAGTGTCCTTAAGCGCCCAAGTTGCTCCCTGGGCGCTATATAGTAGCCCACTGATCCTAATGCATGGGGTGGGTTAAATTCAGGGGATTCTATTCTATTTTCCGACATTATACTGTGTTATGATTTTATGTGACAAAAATAAAAATCAGTATGATATGCGAGGAGGTAGAAATGCCAGAGATGCTAATTAGGATCTGGGGAGTCAATTTGTTTCAAGACAAAAAAGAATGTTGAATTCAATGTTTTTTAGACCGTTTACAAATTCGGTATGTTTCAGAACCAAGTTTTAACTCTTAACCAAGCATTGTAAACACAAATCTTATGACAAGGGCATACGTCATGTTAACTTAGCAAAGTGTACAAACAACTTTACAGCCAACTATTTAGTAAATATCAGTCAACTTCTGTATGCCCGATCCAAATGAAGCTCAGGCACGTCCATGTGGTGATCTTAAAAATAAATCAATAGGCTTATGGAACTGTTGTAGCTCAGTCTAGCTGTATATTACAATAACAATCAAACTAATGCAATATCTTTGACATGTCAGTGGGAAAAGCACAGGTGTGATTAATGAAATCAATGGTTGTGGAATTCCATTTAGATGCTTCGGTTTTAAGGACATAGTTAATGTTGTTAGTTAATCACACCTGCGCCTTTCCTACTTTGACAAGTCAAAATATATTTTTGTCACAATGCTTCTGCTGTTGCAAAGGTAGTTGTAAAGCTGCATAGCTAACCTGAGATGGGAACAAAAAACATAATTAATGTCACCCATGTCGCTGCTGTTTATGGATGGTATTTGTATTGTGTGACTGGCAGACTGTAATTGTTTTCCAAGAC
Organism: Ophiodon elongatus; assembly: GCA_016806645.1. NCBI lineage: Eukaryota > Metazoa > Chordata > Actinopteri > Perciformes > Hexagrammidae > Ophiodon > Ophiodon elongatus. The sequence continues at coordinate 6,824,037 of JACSYO010002159.1, forward strand.
AAAACTCATCTATAACATAGAAAAAGACCAAGCACATTATTTAATGACAAAAATGTAATGAATGGTATTTTAAACTACATGTGTCGAAGTGAAGGTTAATGCCTTCAATAAACCTTAATTATCCCATAATTAAGATATGACCTCCGCTAGGTTATGCCTTTGGATGCAGTTGTGTGTGTTTGTGTGCTCAAAATGTTTTAGCCGAGTTCAGTAAGATTTGGTGAGCAGTTAGGCAGTTGACCAAGATCCATTTTTTTATGATCTGATTTGATCTGGAACAAATATCACATGATTTTCTATTTGTTTGTGTAGTTTGATGCAGCGCCAGATCCTGATGCATATTAGAATTTTATAGAAGATAAACTAATTATGTTATTAATACAACACATTAGAAGACTGTGATGCCTTAGCAGAGCTGTGCATACACTCAGAGCTTTGCTCCCAGTTTTGAATGTCTTGCGGGAAGAAAACGCAGAAACAAAGTGTGGCCAGTATGCGTCGTTGTATCGCTGCAAAACAAGTATTAAAGCTGATCTGACATAATTTCCTCCAGGATACTGATACTACCTCTGGCTGCTTTTCATGTATCCGGGAAACTGATGAATAATAAAAATACTATTAAAAAATATGATTAGTAATATGCCATTCAAATCGTGAAGTGAGATCTTATTCTCATGTGTGCTGAGTTTGTTTGTGTGTGTATAATGTGGGCTTGTACAGTATTTATGTATGTGCTTACATGTGTGTGTGGGCATGCAAATTATAAGTGCATTCATACATTTTGCTTTTATGCCATGAATAAAATCCATCAGGATAGATTTTTCATTTGACTGTCCTCTTCTCTTGCCTCTGTAAAAGAAATTGAGAGAAAAACGGTCCCTGAAAGCAACTTGATAAAATACTATCCCGGGGCAGATTTATGTTGATTTACTTCTTAACGTGTTGTTCTATTGTGAGCGCTGCAACAGTACATGACATATGCAGATTGATATTTCACCATGAAATCAATGGAATATGGAAAGGGCAAGAGAGTGGTATGGATTTTTCTGTTTTTGCTTTGGCATGGCCATCAATCCCTATCGGTAATCTGGGGAAAGGGACAAACAGGGGCGAACGAGCAAGACAGCTGCTAAAAGCTGCTGCAGGTGAGGTGACAGGTTAGGAAGGTTTTGATTTATTCTCCCTTTATAGTGCAGTATAGCGACCCACCACTCCAAGATATTTCCAGTAGAAAATATGTTTGCCATTACTGCAACTACAAGCGAAGATTTTATGACTTGCACATCTGGTAGATCTAGACGTCTAGTGAAATATAAATATATTGCATTTGACAGGCACATTATCAGAGATTCCAAATTTAGAGTTATGATGTTCTCAGTCACCACCCTGTGACTATGTGTCTACCATGTCAGCCACTTTTTTAATTTATAATTAATGCTGATTTAATATTAACGTTAGATAGAAAAACATATACTGGTCTGTTCTTCAACATCATACTTGTCATGCTTGGCTATCTCTCTTACCTCCATAAATAATACATTAAATTGGTTTTAATACTGAAATGATTAGTCAATCAATCAATAGAAAATTATTCTGTAACTGGATAATCAAAAATACTAAAATGACATAGTTTCAGTTCAGTTGTGATAATATGTTTATTTTCTCTGTTTTACATGATAGTGAAGAGATCATCTTTGGGTTTTGTTAGTTGAAAAAAAAGGACATCAAGGAAAATTGAGATGGAGATTTTTCATTATGTTCTGACATTTGATAGATGATGATGAAACAAGAAAAACTTCCGATTAATAATTCAAGAATGTAATCATGCAGCTCTAATTATCTTTAGGGTGTTTTTTCAGTCTTGATTTTTTGTGAACAGAAGTTGACAAAACAAATCTGAAAACAGCCCCTCCAAACGCACACACACACTCATTTGTGATTTCATGACTTTTGGGGACATTACATTTACCTACATTTATTTCCTGGAGACTTACCCAAACCCTAATCATAACCACTAACAGCCTGATCCTAACCTAACTTTAACATAATCCTAACATAACCCTTACCTTAAACTGTCTTCACCTTAATATGGAATGATTTACGTTATGGGGATGTGCATTTTGTCCCTATTTTGTTACATGATTGATCTTGAGGTGATATTGTAGAGAAAAAGTAAAAATCACAAAGTTGGATTAAAAATGCTGAGTTGAGCAGAAATTGTAGCCCCTAAATGCCAAAACAGAAAAGCGCACTGCTAATCTTCTTTTTGATAACTTTCAAAGTAACTGAGTCATCGTAGATTGAATTTAAAGATAATTTAGAGAATAATGCATTTTACCTTTGCATTTCTTGTTTTCTGATGTTTGTATTGGTTCGTCAATCTTGTGTTCAGACCTGCCATCTCTCTGCTACTGTTCTTAATGCTGAATTATTTTCCATAAGTTATGAAGGAATATGACTTCCTATCAGTCTGCGCCGTGACCCCAATTGGAGAGGCATATTCAATGCAACACACAGGAGAGATGAGAGGCAGCAGTGGGCTGCCCAGGCAGGCTGCAGGGGACTGATAAAGCTTTTAGAATTCACAAGCTGTCATCATGCCGTCCCTGATACTAACCCAGCTCGTACCTCCCCCATCAACCCTCAGGTGGCAAAGGGACATTAGGTGAGAAGTTGTGTTCAGTGACACCACAAATATGCAGGCATGGGGAAACAAGTCCTCACCATTTTCGCTACCAACACACAGAATGTGGTTAGACATGATTCCCATACAGGCAACTAGATTCAATCAAATCAAAGCACAAATCATTCTGTTGTTTATTACTCTAGCTGCAGAAAACATCTCATCCACTCAAAAGCATTTTTCAGGATTTCTTCTAAAAAGTATCTTACTGACTTGTATCTGTCCTTAGATACGTGTTTTCACATTCCTTTACTGAAGCAGCAAATGTCTGTGCACTTCCATAAAATCTGAGATTCAATCGTTCCCGGGCTAGCTAGACTTGGTACGTCACAAATTTGAAAGCCAATCACTGTCTAATACGCAAATACCGACACCTATCGGCAGGGAAAAAGTCTTCAAAACAACACCGGCAACCTGAAACCTCCAGCACAGAGCTGACTTGTTATTACAGAGAAAGAGTTTTGCATTAGCGTAGTGAAACTTTTAACAGCAAACATGTTAGAGCAGCGGTAGCCAACATGGTGCCTGGAAGCATCTGGTCACCCACAGGCTATCTCACCAGTAGAGTTTGGTCAAAGCATTTTTTACTGAGGCCAGCCTTGAACACTTGAACTGACTCAATTTATGGGCTATGGCCTTCTGTTGACAGTCAGTGGCAGATTTTATGATTTACAAGCGTGACTTTACTACAAAGGCAAGTCAGAGTAATGTGAAGGTGAAACGATTTTTAATGGGCTCAAAGCAGAAGTAACTAGACATTTCCCAATAGCCACAAAAAAAACTTTTCAGAAGCAATCCAGTCTTGATTATGGGAGAATTATGGACGTAGACCACAACACACATTGTTTTTTTTACCATAATTGAAAAGCCCAAATTAGTCTTGAAGAGCAAAGCAAGCATGAAGAGCCTTCCTTGCTAACATGTTCCACGTGTAGCTAAACATTTTGGTGACAAGCTATACATCTGCCGGCCTTGTAACAATTTCTGATCATAATGGCAGGAACTGGCAATAAAAGGACAGTGACCAATCAGATCGTAGCAGCTGGCCATGATGGAATGTGAATGTAAAGAAAAGGGAGAGAAAGTAAGATTGAAGGTAGATGTGTGAGACTGATAGACTTGAAGAGGCTGAGAAGGATGAACAGGAAGAGAGAACAGAGAAGTAACGGCAGGAGGAGGGGGGGGGCAATTTAGGAGCTAAAGAAGTTGAGTAAGTGGCGGACTGCCACGTCGGGTATTGCAGGACAGAACAGACTCATTTAGGCGTCTGCAGTCGACGCTGCTGAATGGCAATAGTGCTTCCTCTGCTGCTGGTTTCAGGGACGTGCCTGGAGTGTAGAGTAGCCTTCTTCCTGTGGCCTGGGGCCTTAAATCAGTTCTGCACTAGACACACCAACGAGCAGCTGCACACACACTCTCTCCCACTGTCTCTCTCTCTCTCTCTCTCTCTCTCTCTCTCTCTCTCTCTCTCTCTCTCTCTCTCTCTCTCTCTCTCTCTCTCATGGCTAACAGATATGCCCCATTTGCTCACTGTGACCCTAGGGTGAGACTTAAGAAGACAATATTGAACTTAAACTTGGCAACATTCAAGAAAGAAAAGAAATGCTTAAACAGATTGGGAAATGGAACAGCGTGGAGAGGTGCCAGCCCTAGAAAGACATCTGCTTATCACAGCGCTGAAGATAAGTTGAGATGTTTCTCACAAAGCTCTAACTGATGCAATGCTCTAGAGATCCAAGAAACTGAGGAGTTGGGCCTGAGGTGTACTGTCCTGCCAGAAGGGAAGGATTTCAGAGACTTACTCGATCCAGGCGGCATGCAAGCGCACCTTGCTTCTATCCCCTGGGTGGCCAGAATTACAAAAGCAACATGATTTTTAATCCTGTTGGGTTTTAACCTTACCTGAGGACGCCAGGTGTTTGTGTCTCCTACAGTTGTTCATGGTCATTTATAATACATGATCTGGAGTACAATATTCCTCCCTGAGGGTACACAGGAATATGAATAATTTACAACCGATTCCATGAAAGCAGACGTCACACAGCAATACCTCCGGAGGAATGTGGTTTGTGAGGGAATCATGCTGGTGACAATCCGAGACTGCATTTTTTAATATTTCAACAAGATCCAAATTCTCTCCTTATATCCATCTCAGAGACAAGAACATAGAGAGCAGCTTTATGACCATCACCCAAAACCAATTTCAAAATGAACTATATTCTGTTCAGACACATAAAGGTCCTTTCTTCAGAAATGGAATGATAATCTTTCTCAATCAATATTTCATGACATCTTTAGGATTAGCTTGAGCTTGAATTGTATACTCTCCTTTAAATCCAAAATGTCGACAACTTTGTTCTATGTACCGTATTTCTGGAATCTTAAACACCAACCATCGAAATGGTATATGTATAGTAGAAAATCTTCCTCAGACAGTTTTCGTTGTTTTATGTCATTCCATATCACATTGGTCACTAATTATGCGGACTGCGGTCCAAGTCCGGACCCAGACGCCATCGCCTCCAGACCCGGACCTAAAACGATAGATAATTTTAAATTATTACATTTTGTTGGAGCGCCTCTATTTTTACCGGCGCAGCTTTTCTCGCACTCGTTCAGCGATCCAGGAAACAACCCAACCAATTACATGCTTTGTAAATTATCTCACGTGATGCTACTCAGCCAATCAAATATAAGCCTTGCCCTCGACTCAAGTGAGATATTCAAACACACGGGCGAGACGGGAGAGAGACTCAACAGAAGAAGTACGTGAGTCAGAGAAGGTATTTCATGACATGCTCCAGAAATAGAAACGTGGACAGCGAGACCAGATTCTTTCACCAAGAATGGAGAGACTCTTGTTTGTTCATTCTTCACATGGACAGTTCCAAACCAGTGTGTCTCATACGTTCAGAGACTGTGGCGATTATTAAAAGCAGCAACGTGAAGCGCTACTACGAGACAAAGCACACATCTTTTGAGCAAACGTAGCCACTCACATCCAAAATTAATGCACAGAAAATGAAGGGCGCAATATGATCATAATCCTAAAATATAATTTTTAACTGTCCAACAATGATGAAAACAGAGAGGGGAATTGAGCTGAAAAAAGTGGTTTCCATAACCACAGATAAAGTCCCTGCACACAATTTTCTATTTTTAGAAGATGAGAATAATATGGATATCTTGGCTTTTTTGATTGACATCACTTCACACCGGAATTAAATACATTTAAAGCTGCAGGACAATTCAGATGAATTAGTTTTTCTTAAATAAAGTACTTTATTTTAAGAGTCACATTTTTCAAAAGCTTTCGGTTAAGCATTTTTATTTTTTTAATCCAGCCATTATTTTACTTGAAATGAGAGAATAATATTTATTTATTATTATTATAAATTATTTATAATTCATCCAGTTAAATTAGAAATCTGAAAATATATATTGTTTAGATATCATTCAATTGAACTTTCTTTATTTGATCAGTTATTGACTACATACAGACTTTAATACAAATGCTAGGATACATCATCAATATATATGGCACTAAATTAGAGTGCAAGTTAGACATTATTTTGATGTTCCGGACCTTTGCATGAGAAACTTCTCTCTTACTGGATCTCACTGAATTTTAATTGAATACCCCTGCCCTATCACATCTAAGAAACATCCATCATATACAATATATTCACAACAATGACAAGGTATTTTATCACTCCATTATGATACGTAATTTTCCTGTTTAACCCCAGACCTATCCTTCAGGAAAAAAAACTAAAATCAGGTACCAAAATGAATCAGGAATAGTGCCTTAACCGTAAGGCTTATATGTGTACTTCTGGTCTCCTTTGAAAGGTAAGAAGCTAAGAAATATTAATACATTATAAGTAAACATATTTCTATCACCATTCCAGAGTAGATATAGAGGCAATGAAGGAATAAATTGGTTTTTATTCTTGCCTTGTATATATTCTCTCTTAGAAGATCTATTGATAATGATGCATCTAAATTACTTTTACTTCTCTTTTGTACATTGAAAACTTAATGAAAATACACTAAAATAAGAAATGTATGATACAATTCATAAAAGATATACTCATTGGTCTCGGTGTTTTGATCATGTTGGTCAAAACATATTGACCGTTTACTGGGAGTTATACTTTCAAACACAATTTATTTCCATTTAGCCATGTTATAAATAACAAATCTCCCAAAAACATTTACATAATGAACACAATAAACACTGATCAATACACATATATGACCAAAGAGCTCCATGGTAGATAAATGGAAAAACCAAAGGTGTGACTGAAAAATGTGAAGTTTGATTGCGATTGTATCCCCGTTCACGGCGGGCACTGTGTGTTTTGATGCAAGTGTGTCTGGGTGCATCAGAAAGCTCAGAATGTCTGGTTTCCAGCAATATCAAGCATGTTATTGTAGAAGATGAGAAAATTACCCCAGATCTTTTGAATACAACTTGCTTTTATATTTACGAAGGTTACATTTGTCAGACTTTATTGTTAAAATACTTTGTAATAATTGGTTTATGGATTCTGAGAGATGAAGACTCTATAAATAGACCGTCTTCCATCGCAATATTTTACCGTACCAACTCGGACGGACGCTAATAAAAACACAAACTGCCCGGTTTTGTTTATTATTTAGGGAATCATTTAGAGTTCTGTTAATTCTAAAGTATTTTCTATTTTACATCTCCAATGTCAATAGTATTTTATTTGCCATTTTCTGAGCTATAACTAGTCTACAAGTGGTCCCAGAAAAAAGTTTGTTCTTTACTAAAGACATTCTGGAAATGAAATAATATCATATTAATTACAATATGTCTATAATATTGAGAGACTATTTATTTAATGTCATACATGCACCAATGATACATTTTTGTATGTGACTGGAGTTAATCTCAATTGCTATGGTGAGTATATCATTATCTTCCGCCCAGCCTCATCTCTCCTCGTATAAGCAGTGATTCATTAGTCTTTGCGTGCCATAAAATAATCAACACACTCCAGTGATTTTTATGAGCTATGCGCAATCAGCGCTTCATAAAGTATCTATCCCCTCTATGGATCCAAGTCTGTCTTGTATTTAAGTCTCCAGGTGCTACCAGTTTTGTTTTGCAGTCTGTTTCCTTCCCAACCTGTTTGCCTACCAAAGCCAGCCACAGTCTGTCACACAAAGACCAGAACACACACCAATGGCTCTTTGATGAGATGGCCGAACGTGAAGACGAGCTGACATTGAGGAAGATGCACACTATTGTGTGCCAGTGACTGCAGTTAATGGATTTATAAATAAGTCAAAGGAGTCCTTGCATTTGCTGGGGCATAAGGTTGTCAAATAAATCAACACAAGCATGATTGTCCGTGGACCTATGTGACATGTGGCAGGTCAAGCACAGGGCCAGAAGCAGTCATTTTACATTTGAACTTTTAAGTAATAATATAATTTACAGTAATTGATTGTACATCTGTGAGCAAATGCAACAGTAAAATATTTGTTTTCAAAGTGTAGAGGTCACAAGTTGCTTTATGTATAGAATTACTTCTGGCAGTGTAGGTTCCCTCCGGGTTCTCCGGCTTCCTCTCACAATCCAAAGACATGCAGCTCAGGTTAATTGGAGACTTAAAATTGCCCGTAGGTGTGAATGTGAGCGTGTATGGTTGTCTGTCTCTACATGTGCCCTACGATAAACTGGCGACCTGTCCAGGGTGAACCCTGCCTTCGCCAAATGTCAGCTGGGATCGGCTCCAGTGCCCCCACGACCCTAAATAGGATAAGCGGTTTGGATAATGGAATGGAATGATTGTATATGGCAGTTTAGGCTGATCATCAGGCGGCTTACATTGTGTTGTGGACAAAAACTGAGACTCAAAGGGAGCAGCTTCTTGCTTTCTATTTCCTTCTGCCTAACTGGACCCTTTTCCTGCTTCCCTGCCCAGGATTCCCGATTCATCTTCTCATGTATCTCTTTCCACCCCGCCCACCCCTTCATGACTCCATCCTCCCTCAGCCTCCCCACTAATTTCATCATCCCAATTGGGTATTGTCTGGCAGTAATTGATTTACCTCCTGCTAAATTAAGACTGAATTCACAAGAGAAGCCTGTGATCTGCAGATGGAAGTTGGCATAATGCATGTTGGTGCCTACGACACAAACAAACAAAAATGAGTAAAGACACACATTTTCTATTTTGTCAGCTTGTATACCTCACACCCTTTTATTGATGCACCTGAAATACAAATGAGGTCTATGGGCCAGGAAATTTGTATGGGCAAACTGTGGACCAGGAAATTAGTGTTGGAGTAACAGACAAGACACAACACATAGTTAATTTGAAAATTAAATTTCCCCTTGCAGGATTAATAAAGTATACCTTATTTACTGAATGTTTCATTTTACACTGCAAACACTTCTTGACATCTCTTAAAGGCGCATCAGTGATCACAATCGAGAACGTAGTCGCCATGTTTAATATACATGATCAAACAGACTGACAAAGGCTGACAGACAAAGATCAATAACATGGTAGCAGGCATGAATGATGAATTTGATCAACAAGTGATAACGGATGTGTACTGAATTTTAAAGCTGGTGGATATAAACAAGAGCATGTTTTAGAAGATAAAGTTAGAAGAAAATACAGAAAGTAGACACACTGAATAATGTTTTGAGAAGTAGTGAGAATTAATTATTAATAATAAATTACACAATTGAATAGTCTGTTAAACGCAGGACTTCATGTTGTCAGTCACACTTTAGACGGTGAAACTAGATGTTAGGGATGCTTTTCATTCTTTGTGTTTCCCTAGCTTTCCCTAGATTGTTATATCCTCCTTCAAAACATACAAACGAACATTACAAAATACAGACAAACTATTTTTTTGCTGAAATAAATTTGCCTTGTTGCCTCAAGGTTGTCCATATATCAGCTTGTGTTTAAAATGATGTCAGATTTTAATCTCATGAACAGGATTCCAGAGAGAAAAACAAGCATATAAACAACATAAAAAGCAGTGTAAAAGACGCTTTCAGATGCAATGCTGGTAGTTGGTAAGCACAGCTATTTAAACTGACATGAAAGGAATATGCATTTAATTCACTTTCGAAGTTAGAGTGTGATTGTCTCAATTGATCACCTTCACCATAAGACAGCTAGTCATCTCTGGCTTCAGGCTGTTTTGAGGCCTCAAACAGAAAAAGTCGCACACTTAGCCACCCAGTGATTTCATAATCATGGCTCTAGGCATGACAATGATGATGTGTTGGTCATTCAGCCCGTCGGGCAGTCGGTCCCCCACATCGACCTTGAGCTCTATGGGTTCCAAAATATCAAGTTAATCTGTCAACCACCCTCCTTCTAATTGCGGAAATCCATAACTCATGGTGAGGTTTATCAGCAGGGTCAACATAGAATACAAATTTCAGGGACTTATGTACTGTCGACATTTTTATACCTGTGCCATGAGCACCATGAGTCTTTCTTTGTTAACACAATTTCATAAGAAACTAGCTATCTAAGCAGTCAACACATCTGTATGCCTTTCAATCTCACCTCAATTGCAGCTGTGGCAGACTGACGTCAATTGTCGACCCTCAATACAGCAGGACTACTTAAAACACCTGCTATTACTCAAAACACATGGCATGGGATACATGCTCACAGAGCATCACTTATTACGTTTTCAAACACGCTTTATAAACAGCATTAAATCAAATCCACAAAACATAATTCAAGTACTGCCTTTGCAACAGTGTTTGCTTCCTCACAGTCCTACTTTAGTGATTAAAGGGGATGACACCCAGAGAGAGACAGCCATCACACGCCCAGCCCGTTCTCCCAGCAACAACCCCCTCCCTCGTCTCTTCTGCTGTTCTTTCCTTTCCTCCGTTACACCCATTGCGACTACTCAGTGACTTGAATTTAATCAGCCTTAATCCAAACAGAGAGGTGGCCCCAAGCTGCAGTGGTTGAGTGGGGAATTTGTGAACAAGGAGCATGCCCGGTCTCTAATTGTGAAAGCAAGGCGAGACAGACAGCGCTAACATTGTTGTAATGGTCAACCTCAACCAGGGTGAGTGAGTGAGTGAGTCAGTGAGAAACTGCCAAGTGGTGTGAGGCCTACAGTACATCTTAAATTCAAAGTACTGATGAGGGGAGAAATCAAACCAAGAGACTAGAACCGTTATTATCTCTCCAATTTAACAGACTATTATCTCATGCTGAAACACAACATACTACACATCATACACAAGTAAATCAATGGAATAGTCGCTACCAGAATCCTTCTGTCCTTCTCTCTCTCTTTCTCTCTCTGCATACATACATACACACATATATATATATCTCAATCAAAACCTATCCCTTTCAAGGCAGCGTTCATTAGAAAGCATTGTCTGCACTCTTCAACCATTCACCCACACAGATAAACGTCAACACGCGCGCACCAAAAAAGGGAACAACCTGCACGCTTAAACCAGAAATGTACATAGACATTTGAATAAACATGATAAAAGAAAATTTTCCCTGGGCAAATCCACCACAGTAATTGCATTGAAGGAGATAATGGCGCTCCGCCTTTTGCTTCCTGTATGAAATTTAAAAAACATTCTGAAGAATCTTTTTCAACACCGGATGTGGAGGCGTTCTGCTGACTGCCCCACAAATGAAATTCATTGGAATCTCCACCTCTCCAAGTCTTTCACAGCCACTCCATCACGTTATATGCGATAAATTGTCCCGCTCTCCAGAACAAATAATTATTTTTCCTGAAATTACTTGTTTCATTTTTCTGCATTTGCATAAGCTCAAGTAGATGGATGTCAGTATTGAAATATGTCCATCACGGCATTTGGCTATCAAAATAGAGGGTTAGATTGCACGGTAACATTTATCTTTCTTCAACATACATTCTCAGAGTTTGCTGTGATCCGCCACAACTCCCATATGTGGACATTTGAAGTGAGAGAACAGTGGCAGAATAAAATTAACCCTTGTTTCTCCTTGTACTTCATCAGCACAAGCCTGCCTTTGTTAACCTCTAATTAAAATTGCACTTCCATTTTGAAGGTTAATATCCATTAGTAAAGCTTAAAATATAGAACTCATCGTAGGGAGACAATAAAGTCTTCCATAATCGCATAAGATGGCCATTCTACACCCTTCTCTTCCTTATTTACATTACATTAAGCATTTAATGTTCAGAAGCAGGTCAGATACTGCATTCGAAGGTCATCACAACCTTCTGTCTCATACACACACACACTTGTCTCTGTCCTAACTCTTCTATCTCACTTTCATTGTGTCATTCATACTCTCTCTGTACTTAAAGTGCACATCAATATATATACCATTGGATTCTGTCCAATCTGCTGCCACTGGAACAGGATTGAACTGTAGACTGCAGTAGCACTGCACTCATTCAAAGAGTGTGTAGTAATATTTTTCAAAAGAGAAGCTGGCTGCCATCTTGACATTAAAAGTTGTGGCGTCATAAACAAGGCTTGTGCAATATATTGGCTATGACCTTAGTATTATTAATTTCAACTAATGAGTTCTTGATTACGTTCTTATACTAAGCCATATCCCTGATATATTGTTTAGGTGGCAAAAAGCTGTGTTTAAAATAAACTACACTGCATTTCATGGATATGAAATGTAAGGAATTGTGTCCCCTTTTTGACTTACTTTGAATTAGTCACAGTAAATAAGGCATAAGATCTCTTTGGGTAGAGCTGTCTTTTTACTTGTGTAACTGCTGAATGTACAAAAAGATAGCCTTCCTTTCTCTTGCCATAGATGCAGTAATAATTTCACTGTGTCTATCCATCTTCAAACAAACATTAAACTCTCTATACGTTGTGAATGAGGAGATGACCACCACTGATAACATACACGATCTGTACCCATTTCTCAACAGATGGAGGTTAATGACAAAACAGAGTGACAAGTTGATAAAGGGAGAGTAAATTAGATCCCCTCCAGGTTGTACGTCAGCTGTAATGAACATTCTGCAGGAAGGTAACATTGACCGAGAGGAAGACAGTTGCAGATGCACATCAGAGTAGGACATGTAGTACAAACGTATGCATAAAATTACCAACATGCATGAGCCTACATAGTTAAACGCATTTGCCTCTGCATCAAATATTTCATCACATCAACGGTATCAACACATAGCGCACCTGACTAAATGCAACAACAACAAAAAATAGTAGACTGCAGCTAAAGCAAAAACTACATGTCACCAGGATTTTATCTTGACATATTTCAGTCCCTGTTTTTGTTTAAGCAGAGAGCCGCTTGCACTTTGCGGAGCCACTCCTGACGTCACCGTAGAGAAAACAACAAAGGCGAGCAACAGCTGACCAGCCGGTCAGAGAATAAAAATATTATTATTATCAGCTTATAATTCAGGTGAAATTGCAAAACATGAGCAATTGCCGTGTATACACTGAAAAAGCTGCTAATGCTTGCGAAACCTTTACAATGTGTTATAATGTGATTGTAGAATGTAACTAAAACAGTTTATGATCTTGCCTATTGAGAGCAGAATGATCTTCTAATATACCTGGAACCATTGCTTCATTTTGCTGTGCTGTGTCTTGACGCCTCTCCACTCAAGAGTCCTTCATTCCATTTCACATGTCCTTGCCACTCCTCCATGTTTTTCTATGACAATTTGAATGGAGGACTGTTATGTAGAATATGACACCAAGAAGAAGAAGATTTCTGAAGGATGGAGGTACAGTAGAAATTACAAAAGTCACCATCACGAAACATAAAAGCTGACCTTGGAGCCAAATTGAGTGTTGCAGATGCTTTTTGCTGAACTGAATAGAAATGTACTTGTAAGCTTCTCTCAGAGCTATAGTGATTCATTCTGCATCATACATTTGAGACCGATTTACACCACTGCCTTTCTAGCCTCCAGAAGCAAAATTATAGGTCCACATACAGAGGTGTCTTATATAAAAAATACTTGGACTTTGTTTTTCATATGGTATATATAGATATATCTATATATCTATATATAGATATATATATATATAATAACATGTCAAGTTTTTGGCTCATTTAACTATGATGACAAGAGCTTTTATCTGAGTTTTGAATAAAACAATTTATGCAAGGGGAGCAAAAACAGAGAAGACATAAACCCCATTATGTGAATTTCATATATTTATATTTATACTGTCATCTTTAATCAATCTATCTGTGTAGTGGATTACTGTACATCACAAAACCATTACTGTTACCATTGTTGGCGATGCTCTCCGAACTCTCCTAAAAGTTGATGCGCTTATCGATTTGCACCTGTCCAGGTTGACTTTGCCAAATAAATCTTCAAGACAGAGTGAGCACACTGGAAGTAATGCATTTCAATCCAAGTTTGTATTTCAACACACTGATATTGACAGCAGGAGCTCAGTAGCACTGTATCACAGTGGCTACTTCAAATGACTGCTGTTTTTACTTGCTTTGACACAACCTTTTCTAGCATCTGTGCTCCGGTCTGAACATCATTTCAGTGAAGATGGTGAAAGCATAAAGAATAGTTTCATATTTCAGCTTGGTGTTCAACAACCTCAAGAATATGACTATTACCTGCTTGCCTAAATGATTGTAGGTCAGTTGAGGTCTTAATGTTGCAGCTAAGTGGGTCTCTTACTGAATCTATATTCAAATGGATTTAGTGTGACCCCCAGATCTACAGTTTTTGGAAATTCTCAATATTTATGGTGTGGAAAAATACTAGCGCTCCCCTGAGAAAGGAAGTATTTAAATTGAGGCTTATGCTCCTGCTAGAACTGGTCAAAGTCAATAAATACTTTCATCTACTAAACTCTGCAGCAGGTAACACGGAGGTAAAGACAAAGGGAGACAAAAAGAGAGCAAACTGAGGGTGCAGAGATGAAAACGTAACAGAAAGAGCCACAAACACCGTGTGTGCTAGATCTAACATAGATCTAAGTAGTATCTTATTAATCACCGTGTTATCATGTTGTGTTTATTTTTCATTTACAAAACACAGGCACCAATGAAGTGTGAAGGACTGAATAGAGACATGTCTCACTGTTCCATCTCTTATCCATGTTTATATAGCATCATATTTTTACAACAGAATATGGAGTTCATATTCATATAACATACAGACTAGCGTGAAAATGCATATTTAGAAAACACTCCCCCATGATAGAGACATTTTGCATGTTAATCTCAACCGTGACTGTTTTTATTTGTTTTTGTACTTCGACGAATCTTTATGACAGCCACAGTATAATAACTGTTCACAGCGAAATAGGTGTTATGATGATCTTAAGTGCATCTTTGCATTTACAGAACTCAGAGCAGTGGCTGCCCAGGGAACAATGGCTGGTAATGAGAGAAGCAGTGTGGTGCAGTTATAATGTGTCTGACAGAAAGAAATGCAACAAGGCCAAGCTGTGAATGCAATATTAACAAATGGATAATATACAGACAGTACTAAATAGTAGTAAATATTACCTTTGCAACATCACTTTGTTTAAAACATATTATTGAATTATAGGCTGCTGTAGCTCTGTGTTTCTCTCAACTGAATCAGATCGTTACAAGACGTTAATGATATTTTAATGTACTTTTCCATTGTTGTGCTATTTGATTTGATGCCACTGCTTTCACAACCAAACAAAAAGAGAACACTCAAGTTGTCAAAGTACTTAATGTATTGATTATTTGCAAGAAGTGTTTGACATCAATTAACTAAACGCTCAAGAAGTGACTGATCTCTGGTTCTTTTCACTCTATAATGAAATTAACTTCTTTGATTTATTTTTTTAGACACTTTGATTAAGATTCACAAACACTGAAACAGACTTTTCCTCACAGCAACCACAAATCCACATTTCACCAGAGGCCCCAGGACTAATTTCTGGGGCCAGCTCAGACGCCCACCTGCAGAGCGCCATGCCAGGATGTACTCAAGCCGTGGCCCCCATTCTGAGTCAGCGCAAAACCCTACCACAATAAATCAAGGGCATGTCCTTTTCACGTGTGGTCCCTTCTGGCTGAATTTCAGCCACTCACATGTTGTCATATACACATACCCTGGAGTGGAACAAGTGCTACTACAGTGATGCAGCTCAAAGACAAAGTCTCATTGCTAAGCCTGTACACACTCCTGCTTGCTGCTCTGTGGCATCTGTCTTTGCAAAGATACATTCACACAATAACTGTTAATTTACTCTCTGCATACATGCAGAAAGGTTATGATAAAAAAAATATTTTCTCTCAACGAGCCAACTATGTATTTGTGTACACCTACACTAAAAACTGGCTGTATAAAAGATCTTTATTACTTTTAGCTCCTGTAAACTGATTGGGGTTGCTTCACGCTGAAGCAATAGATGTGGCAAACAATTAAAAAAAATGTAATGCTTTGGGACGTATTCCTCTTCGATAGAGTTTTTATGTGTCAAACAATAGTGTTCATGACCTTTAAATCCCCACTCAAAAGTAATGAACTGGTGCGTTATTATGGGATATTGTCACAGGGGAAGAGTAATATTATGCATTTCCGGTGTTTTAGCGGCTTCATTGCTGTATATAAAGTAGGCACTTCCTTTTAAAAGTGGTACCAATGGCCACAGGTGGCCATGTTGAAGGAGAAGAAATGACGTAACATTCAGGTCAAAGCCTCTGTAAGGTCTTCACCGATGGAGCCATTACTGCCTGTAAGCACTTATGTGCCACCACCTCTTGGATCGTGTAGCTACACCTCTATAGTATACTCTATACTCAAAAGAAACATATCTCTCTATGAACAGTAATACTGTGAATGAGGTTACTTTTAAAATCTTCAATGTACTTTTTCCTGTTTTGTTAAATTTGTTATTTTTCAGCAAATCAATCTGCAGTTATGTTTTGAAGTAAAACAAATAATATCTTCCCTCTCTTAATAATCTGCTAATCTTTCTGCAAAGTGCTTTGCAGCAGGTGAATATGTATGGCACTTCGTAGAGCACACTCACATGAGCATGTCATTTAGTACTGCCAGAGTAAGCTGGTCAGTAGGATAGAGTAGCATCTCAAGGAGGATCAGGGTTTAGGAGTTATGAGATGAATAGTGTGACGAGTCAATTGGACATTATTTTGTCAAGTGCAAACAGACTAGTGAAAACCTTGATGGGACTTTATGTTTCCTCAAATCTAAAAGTTGTTCTGTCTCCCGCTTCAAGAGGAGTCCTCTGATTTACAGCAAAGAGGATCCTCTTATGGGAAGCCCAGATTATGCTTCCAATAATAAAAGTAGATTTAAATGGTAAGGAAACACAGCGGAGCTGCTGGTAATGCTGCAGATCAATCCCTCCAAGAACAATGTGAAGGCACAGAGCTCAATGAAAAATAACGAGCTTTAACTATACTCTATATTTTCTTATGTGTAAAGATATTGTTTTCTAACACATGCTGTGCAGTAGAAAAAAAAACTGTAAAGATTGTCCATAATAATGATGCATCTCACCATGTATATTGGATCTAGTTCATAGAGGAAGAGACTATATGCCAGTGCAGTAAAAAATATTGTCCATCAGAACGATTACCACAGTGAAAATTACATGTGTGTAGAGTCAATGTTCTCTACCTGCATGTTTCTGTCCCTCCCCTGGGTCCCATCTCAATGATCCAGTAACAAGCCATCTGTCATTGTCATTGTAATTAATCTGGTGCTATTTAGTGGATAATGAGAGGCTGTCATGGGTTTTGTGCAGCTTCACTTCCCAGAGACTTGTTTCCTGTCTCCGTCAGAGCAGGGAGAAGGAGGGGAAGAGGTGGGAGGGAAAGGATGCAACAGAGCCGTACTGCAGCGCGGTGGCTGCTGCTGGTGTCGGTGTACAGATGGTTAGGATATTTACTCGCCAACGTTCACCTGTTCTGAGAACACCGCTCATCACTTGAAAATCACACATGCTCCTGACACGAGTAGAGCAATCAACAACAAAGAGGGTTTATGTCTTGCGAGTCATATAACTATTTCTCTTCCATCCAGGACATGTCAGATGTGATGGCTGTGAAAAAATGGTTTCAACCGAAGTGGGGAGGCATAAAATGTAACATAAGCATGATTGTGCTGACTGTTCCATATTTATCAGATCATTTATGGGAAAGGTGTCAATTCTACTGAAGTTAATCTGACGGAGTCTGAGCACCAGCCAGCTCTCGGAAAAATCTTCTGCAATCACACGTGAAAATTAGAAGGGCGGCTCCTGCTCGAGATAGAAATTGCTCTGCCACATGTAATATCTCATGCTTAAGCATTTCTCTCAACCTGCACGTCATTTGCTTCCTTCGCTATGAAAAGAATTCATAGTGGAATTGTATTGCTGGGGAGATTAATACATTTTGACAGGGACAGACAGTGTCAGGGCCCGTGAAATTTCACACGTAAACACCATGAATATAGGTGATCTTCTTCAATCTTTCACTGTGAGTTTTCTGCATTACCTGTCTCTGGCTTTATTAGCATATCTCACAGTTTTTATAACACTTTACAACAGATCTGTGACTTGATCACACCTACCGAATATATATATAAGACAGAGCAGTGAAGGCAGAGGAGTAATTTGATGGATGTAAAAATGGGTCTAATACCTTGTACAGAACTCCCTTCTTTTATAAATATAATATAAAATTGATCGATGCTGTTAAAGAAATAGAACGATGTAATGGTACTGACAGAGCCATGAAAATAGAATTTTGAAGTGAAAGCATGAATTTTGACAGTCAAAGGAATGAAGTTATTGAACACAATTTACTTTATTGGGTATGAATAGCAGCATCACTTTCCTTCTCAATCATGTTAGCTGCTGACAGCCACCCACAAGTTCTGTGATCCAATCAACTCAAAGGAAACGAGGTGAGGACATGAGTAAGCAGAATCTGAGTAGAATTCCGAGGGGACGAATAAATGATCTTCGTGAGCCCCACGGGTCTCTTCATTTTCCACTTATTTACTGCCAAGGGCTTCTATTATCAGCATTTGTTACCAAACTCATTTCAGTGATAAATCTCACCTACTCTCTTTCTATTTACCAGCAGCGAGTTGAGTAAGCTAACCCTCTCTTGAATCAGCAGTCATTTCACACACACACAGATAATGTAACACACTTCAAAAAATTCATCACATATGATTTAATTTAACAAAAGAGCAAGCTGATCCAGGGTGATGAGAACAGGACTCAACAGTGCGTCTATAAGGGCTATAGCTGCACTCTTGTTGGATAGATTGATGGTTGACACTAGAAGGTAGTCTGTGGGTGCTGGAGTCAAGCATCATTACTGTGGTCAAGCACCCCAGGTATGTGGTTAATGGCAGTAAAGACAGAGCAGTGCATGTGTGCCAGTTGCTCAATGAGGCTCTGCAATGTGTTGGGAAAAAAAAAGAAACAAGTGGTGATCACTCCATTCCAGTTGCCATTTACAATGTAAAGTGATCATCCAAAGTAATTCAAAGCATGACAAAACACCTATTCAAACCTTTGAGCTGAATTCAATTATATCGTTAGGGACTCAAGATTCCCATTAATTCTTCATCCTAGTGTTCAGAGAATCTAAAAATGGACAACATTGTATTGGCCCTTACAGACTTGATTTGGCTTTATGAGAGCCACCCTTTGGGTGATGATTAGCTGTCAGGAAATACTTAGATCAAAAGCAGACAATGCATGTTCTTATTAAATTTGTTTAAGAATAAAAGCCTGCAGGAGGCTTACTAGTGTGAGCAAGTACTCTTGATGAGATTGAGTACAAACTATACATAATAGCCGTTACCTAAAAAATAACAATGCTGCTGGACAACCCAGCCAAGGAGAAATGGAGCCTGTGGTCTACGGTAGATGAGAGCTGATACAGGGTTACATGGATGGGGATATGACAGTTCTAACTTTTTGTTAAATAAACTGTGTGTTGCTTCTGCCTTGCATTGGCAGCTTGCTGATGTCTGGGCACATTAATCAGAGTGTCATTATAGCAGAAGAGTTATGAATGAGCTACAGTAGTGTTGGAGTGGGGACCGCTGGGACATGCACAGACCTGCTGCTACCATCTTGTATGTGGCGGTGGAGGAATGCTGCTGCTAAAAATAGTGTGTGCACAATTTTTGGGGTTGTCTGCTGTGATGCATTGGACAACAATGCTTTGTAATCTTGATCAATTACATCATTCATCTAGATGCCTGCCCAGTGACAGAAAAAGAGTTATCTCACAAAATAGTCTCAGTGTCTGTTAGCACTTAATAAAATCCACAATGAAAAGTCAGAACAAATCTCAAGATTTAACCATGAAAAGGTCTAACATATCACACTTCCCGACACTCTGAGCTTTTAAATCCAACCATTACTCAACCCTTCATCCACAAATACCCCAAATCTGCTCCAATAACTCATAGGCTTCCTATTATTTAGACAGAAAAATCACCACAACTGATTTTTTGGGATACTACTATCAATTCTTGATATATACTATTAACACAGGATTGCACATAAAAAGGTCATGTCAAAGTGATTAGTAGAGATTAAACACAATATTGTAAACAAACTAAGCTAATATTCTGTAATGTCACCCATCTTTACTTTATAACAGTTAATGGACAACGCATACCGAAGCAAATAACGATACATTATCTGCCTGAGAGGATAAAAGGTTGATAGTCAAAAGGTGTTTTATATGATGGCAGGAGGTAGTTTGTTTGGAAAGAAATTGTGTCTACGCATCAGAGCTCAAGATGTATCTAAATTCATCCGAAATACATTTCAAAGGAAAATATAACAGGGATTTTGAAATACAAATACTCAAGAAATATATTCTGACATATATTTGGCATATAAGAAGTGACAATACAACAACGACGACTGGGACACAGGATTAGACAATGTAACATGCATTTTCACTGGATCTATTAGGTGATGCAGTTTTTCCCCATATAAACAATACTTATGTACAGCACTTATGACAACACGTATTTGTTATTCTGGAACTTTAATAGGTCAATTATCGTTATTAACATGCCATATAAGATGTGTAACAGCCCCAGCTGTTGTTTATCTAGGGAAAATAGCGGAAGTTTACTAAAATACTGCCAATTCAGCAGGTGAAAAACACTTACTGATTTGAGTGTGAGATTGGTTTTTATCTAATAGACAGAGGACGGGGTTTGAAGAACTGCCACCAATACCCCAAGCTGTAATCCATTCTTTCCCCCTCCATTGCAATTATCCTTGTTTTCATGAGACGAGACACATGAAGGGATGCGTTAATACAGCTATTAATAAAGACAGGGGACCTGAATTACATTTAATCGATCGATTTGTAGTGCAACCACTGTAAGGCTGTACTTAACACTGCAGTTGCATGTTACCGACAATTAGCTCATTAATACAGGCCAACACAAGGGGAGAGATAATGTACTGATGCCCATTTAACACATGGTCACACACACACACACACACACACACACACACACACACACAGACTCACACACACAACCTTCCCTACTCTGTGATTTTACATATCTACATCTCATATCCTGAAGCCCCTTCAGCTTCTTGCGAAATCTGCCTGGTTGAATAGTCCTGTCTCAATTGGATTAACGTGAATGTCAACAAGCTCCACGGCAACAATTAGCACGAAAGTCTAATTGTGTGTGTGTGACAGTGTTAAAGTAAAAAGGTTCACTGAATGAATAAGCTCTGTGTGAAACATAGGGCAAAACAAATGTGACAAAACAAACAATTTAAGGAATCAGTATGAGGAATAAGGGTGCTGTTTCTGTAATCTGCATTTTCCACATATACAGCAGTTGTTAGTGTATTACTCTTGAGTTTTTAAAAGAGCAAACATCTCAATTAACATGTCACAAAAATCTGTAACATCCTCAATTGTTTATCCAGGGCAAATCTGCTTGACCTTTCAGCCTGAATGCAAGAGCATTCAATGTATTAATTTCTGGGGTCAACACTCCTGTGAGTATCTGAAACCTACATTTACTGTACACACTGGCCCAGAGTTCACTCATCTACACATGCGAAGTATGTTTTTTCATATGCTTTTTTAATAATAAACAACTGGCATAGTGCTATTGTGGCCGATGAGAATGAGATGAAGTTGACAAATACTTTTGTGTGTGTAAAACCTGTGCTACTTTTAGATGAGGGTGAAAATTCACTTCTTCCCTTCACTTCACAGAAAGGTATGTTGGGCTTTGTGTGCTTTAAACTGTAAATTAGTCTTCATCAAAATAGAACGTTTTTTGAGGAGCTTGGAATTTAGACACTATTTATCTTAGCTGTGTTTTGCTTGAACAAATACAATTATTCAGGCTACATTACATCTGATTAGTAATGGTAATTTTCAGCAATTTTCTTCACCTAGCCTTGACTATGAATTGAATAATCATTAAAAGCATAAAAGACAAAATACAATTGACATGATCTATTTTCACTGCACAACCCAATTAAATTGGGTCAGTAATTAAATCAAAATGTTAATTATATCACTCAAAACATTGTTACGCTTTTCTTAATGAATGGATGTATGAGACCATTGCAAATAATGTCAAACAGAACAGAAGCCAAGAGGTTGTATTCATTAAAATGCACAACAATTTCAGAGTTGCTCAGGTGGTTTAAGCATCACAAAAATATCTGGGCTGAGATCTAGAATAGAGACACTATAAAACTAGAATCATGCCTAATTAATCGTAACAAGGCCTAACAACTTATCTCAAACCACCCTGCCTCTGACATTTGTAGTATGAAGTAGACCCAGAACAAGTTTTAAAGAATTAAAACTGATGACCATGAGGGGACTTTTACCCCAAGGCAGAGTGGGAGTGGGGAAAAAATATCTATTCACCTGTGTATTGTGAATTGTTATCTTTTTATATTGATTTTTGAAATTCCTGAATCAATATAGTTTCTTTATTTGAGTATATGTGAAGGAAGAGGTAAGTTACTGCTGTTATTGTTGTAATCTGAGCAATGTGACGTCATATTCGTTTAAAAAAAAAAGAAGTGACCCAAAACTGGCCGAAAAATAAAACAGAGGAGGGTCAGAGAACCGTGGGGATAAGACCTGCAACCTCACAATTTAAATCCAAAGTAACATCATATTAACGCCACACAGACAGTAAAGTATGGAAAGACTTATTGTCGTAAGGTCCATTCAAACCAGCAGCCACTCTCTACTCTCTCACATCTCCCTGATCAAGCAAATGCTACTACTGTAGTAAACCCATATACTGACATTTATGTTAAATGCATTCAAACGGGTAAGATCAAACAGACCATGGATGTATAAAGAGAGCTGACAGAGAGAGCTAGCGACAGACTTGGCTAAGTCAGCAGAAGGATACACGCATGAATACATCTGGTTTTCAGATAAGGTGTCGACAAAGGGTATGTACAAAAAACATGTATGGAAATAAGATATATCGACTATATTCTCCAGAAGTATGAAACATGTTACCTGTGTCACTTACAAAGTCAAAAGAAATTACCACAAAATTGTGAGGGAAGTATCTTCGTTCTTTGATTTTTGGGTTTCTGGATAAAAAATACAGCAAAGAATTCCTGACTGTCTATAGGACTTCAAGACATCTCTGGCTACATATGTTTTATTGAATTAATTTAGAAATGTTCCAACGTAAATCTGTAGACATGTATGATTAAACTTTTTCCCATGGTCTGGTGTTAAAAAAGTCAAAAAAAATGCAATAAATCGTAATATCATATCAAAGTATTTGTAAAATCGCAATACATATTAAATCAGCACCTAAGTATCGTGACAGCATCAAATCGGGAGATAAACATATTGTCCCAGCCCTAAGACAGAGCACCAAATGTACATTACTCGACATTCATTAATTAGACTTTGGAAAGGCATTGCAGTGCTCAGGAGCCCTATTCTGGAAAAATAGGCTGAAAACTGGTAGGCTAATTCTGGAAAACCTATTTGATGGGCATAAAATATACATACATAAGCAACGACGTAAAAGAAACAAGTTGGATCACCAATAAGTAATATTAATTGTGTGTAACAGGGTGGTGCATTTTAATGCATTTCAACATGTAAATCCCAGGTGTTTCATGCAGATCAACCTGCTTTTGACACCTCTCTCTATTTAACATGCAAACAAGAAGTACTGACTTGAATCCCCATTGGAAGATAAGGCCAGCCTCTGTGTTAAATGGGATTTAGGAGGAAATGTCAGCTGGACTCATTTGGGTGATAGAAGCACAGTCGAGTGGGCATTAAACAGTAAAACGGCTCTCTTTATTTGGAGGCTGATAGATGTGGCAGTCATCTTTATTCACAGCCTTCCTTGTCAAATGGAACAAATCTTTGTATGGCCTCTCGTTCCTTCATTCTCATCCTGTTTTTCTCTCTGTCTCACAAACACATATGCGGCATAATAT
This sequence comes from Ophiodon elongatus, assembly GCA_016806645.1. Lineage (NCBI taxonomy): Eukaryota > Metazoa > Chordata > Actinopteri > Perciformes > Hexagrammidae > Ophiodon > Ophiodon elongatus. The sequence continues at coordinate 6,848,192 of JACSYO010002159.1, forward strand.
GGGGAACAGAAGAAGCATCTCCAGACTTTTGTAATAACAATGGTGTAATCAAATTAAGGGCATTTTCCTCTTCAGTTTTTTTCTACAATGTAGCAATGATATTGACCTAATGAGTTTGCTTTATTGCCTGCACTGTGCTTTGATCACGAAACCCCACTGCGACACCCCGGCAACTTTTGATAATATGGTTAGAGGAAGATGATGGGGTGAGGCATCAAACAGGGTGAGGGTGACAGTTAGGCTGGAAAGATCAGTCTATCTGCATGGTTCGCGACACAGGTGCAGTGGGGTGCCTTTCAGAGGTACTAAGGCGAGACAAGCCAAGGGGGCTAGTTAGGTTGAAATGACACCAGTGAGTCAAGAATGAGGGACTTAAATAGTTAAGGTGAGACCACAGCAGTAGGGAGAGTTGGAGTCACGTCAAAGACTGACAGCAGAGAACATTACACTGGATGAACCAGGCAAGGTATAGAGGAATGTAGAGGAATAAAACAAGTCATAAAAAAACAACGCAAAATGATTACAGGCTCTCACAAAAGCTAAAAGAGAAGCACAATTAGCTATTTTTTTTATTCTGGTGCCAGTCAAAGCAGTAAAACCAGAGGGCATTGTAACCAGTGGTCTGCAAAAACAAAAAGCCAATCATGTTACCTGCTTACTGGTTCACACTGTTTCATACCAAGTGCAATTCACATTGAAGGATTATTACATATATAAATACTATATTAGAAAAGGATCATATCTCTGTGACCCAATGACCCTTTCAGTCCCCAACTCTACTTGTATTCTGATTTCAAAAGCAAGCAAATGGAGTCAGTGGGCATGTCTGATATAGAAAGGTGTGTCTGATCTTTGCAGTCTGGTGACAGGCCAGACAGGTGATAGATTTGATCGCCTGAACATTCTTCTCAATAAAGTTCCATTCACTCAAAGCGAGAGCCTAGTGTGACTGTGTGACTTGCTAACGTGTTCTGGGTCAGGGACACTGATGCAGAGATGCTGACATAATCAAATAACTTGAAAAAGGGATAGCTTTGTTATTAGGATGAAACAGTCGCAGACAGAAAGATGAGATCCAAGCTTGTCATCGGCAACGTATTCCTTTTGCTCACATGGTGCAGCTATTGATAATATTTAGTGTCCCAAAGAAACACTTAATGTATTCATATGATCACAAAATACTTTCTTCCACAGTGACCCTTGCTTTTCCCACCTGTATAATGCTAAGGTTTGTCTCACTTAACCGTCTCTGCCTATTCTTTTCACGATTTCTCTGTTTTATTTCAGCACTAGCGTGTTTGACATGCTGTATGGAGTCCCACAAGGGTCCAATCTCTGACCTCTTTTGTACTTTCATTTGGCTCTATTATTAGTAAACATAAAATCAGTTATTAGTAATATGCAGATGATGAACTACTTTAAATTTGTTAGTATATTCTGATAACATGAGCACTTTAGAGTTATTGTTTAGCTTAAACAACATCAATATCTGGCAGCAGGTCTAGGACACTTTGGACTCTCAACCTATCAGGATCCCTGATGTTATTTCTTATATGCTTAGTCTGTTTTCTAAAAGTAGATTATCTTGATGAGCTCAACAATTTTTGTTTACAATGGAAGTAATGATAACATAAACTTATCCAACCATCCATTATCTTCTCCAGGTCGCGGCGGGAGCAGAATTAGCGGGACATTTCAAACATCCCTCTCACCAGCCACTTTTTCCAGCTCTTCCTTGGGAACCCAGAGGTGTTCCCAGGCCAGCTTTGTTTTCAATCTCAGTTCCCTCTTCACTACACCAGTCTGGTACACTGCCCGCATCACAGCTGATGCCGCTCTTTCCATCTGCCCATCTCTCGCTCCATTTCACCCTCACTCGTGAACAAGACTCTGAGATACTTGAACTCCCTCGCTTGTAGCAGTAACTCACTCCCAACCTGGAGGCTGCAATCTATTGTTTTCAGGCAGAGAGCCTTTGCCTCAGACTGGGGAACCACCACCCCAGTCTGCTACTCCACAGGCACTGTCCCCAACCTCCATGCAACACTGAATAGGCGTGTCAGCCAAGGCAACCCAGCAATGTCCAGAGCCTTTAGCATCTCGTGGCAAATCTCATCCACCCCTGGCACTTAACAACCGTGGGGCTTTTAACTACCTCAGCAATCTATGCCAGAGATATTGATAAGTCTTCCCCTAAGTCTTCAAACTATGCCTCCTCCAAAAAGGATGTGTTGGTTGGGTTCAGAAGTTCCTCAAAGTGCTTTTTCCACCTCTTGACAATATTCCCAGTCCAGGTCTGCAGATCTCCTCCCAAAACTCTAGTAACCGCTTCCACAATACAGGTTCTAAACTTGACCCACTCCTATTCCATGTGACCCCCCCCCCCCCTCCATTCCCCTCCACCCACCCCCCACACTTATAGAGGTAGGAGTTGAAGACCTCAGAGACAGAGGACTGAGCCTCAGCAAGACATCCAAAGTTCACCCTCACTACATGTTTGGGTTTGCCAAGTCTGTCCAGCAGCATCCCCGCCATCTTATTGAACTCGCCTAGACCAGGTGATGATCAGTTCATAGCTCTGCTGATTTTCACTGGAGTGAAGAGAGTAATATAATATTGAAAAAGTTAATAGTGGAGCATTAAAAATGTATTAAACATATTTGTAGTTTTTCAAGGTTTTCTTACGGGCTACTGATTGTATGTTAAGATCCAATTTTGTCCAAGTTGACCAAGTGTGCCCAAGAGAGTGTGTGTGTGTGTGTGTGTGTGTGTGTGTGTGTGTGTGTGTGTGTGTGTGTGTGTGTGTGTGTGTGTGTGTGTGTCCATTAATGACAAGAGTTTATTTTCTCAGTTATTCACTCCCTGCAGCTCTCAATAAATGTGACACTGACATAGACTTGAACTCGATAAACGTCCGTTGTGAAGTAAGTGTATCTAACAATACACCCACATAATAAATACAACAGTTATTATCATGTCCATGGCCAATCTGAGAGAAGATAATAAAAGTATCACAGAGTCAAATTAGCAGGTGAGGACCAAGACACTGACTGGGCCGAGACAGAGAGTCCTAACAAAACACATGTGTTCTCCCACAGCTGCTTCTAATTAAAGGAACTGTCACGTTACATTAAGCAGACTTCTACCCACCAGTCAGCCTCCCAAGGACCAAGAAACAGTGCAAATGAGAAGATTCACTTTTATCCTGTGACACATAGCATAGGCATAGCATTCTGAACAATTATCTCCTGTGCAGAGTGCTGGGAAAGCAAAGGAGAGAAGGAGCAAGGTCGGGAGAAAGAGTTAGGGGAAGACAGAGAAATCGAGAGAGATACGAGTGGGAAGAGGATGTGATAAAGTAAGGCAGGGAAAGAATGCAGATTCTAAGAGCTAAAAGGAGGCGATGGAGCAAGGGTACAAAAATAGAGGAACATTTGAGGTGCAAAGCTGAAGAGAGATGGCAGAGGAAGACAAGAGAGACATTCTGCTCTCTGTGTTTTTGAATATGAGCAAAACCCCTGGATTAATCAGGCATGGTGCCACAAGGGCCATCTGCTCCGTTTAGCCATATTCAGAGTTTTGCACTTTCTAGCAGGCTAAAGGATCCACCATTCTGTGACCAATGAGGGAGACTTTCCATGGGTTTGACCGTGATATGCATCAAACACAGATGAAAATTACCTTCATGATTTTTCTAAGTTTATAAAGGTACTGCACACTTGCGTGTTTTTTGAGCTGTCAACTAAATTAAATGATTGTACTTTGATGAAACACATCAATAATGGTGTCAATATTTTGACATTTCATGGGTTGAAAATAGCTCAACACGCCATCTACTGTTTTAAAACAGACCTGAAGATTATGCTGAGATTTGTCTTTTTTTCATCAATATTCTTATTTTCATTGAAAAACATATCAAAATGATAATGGTGTGATTGTTGCAGGGATCTTTACCAAACAAAGACATTTCCTTAAGTCTGTAGAATATGATGTGTAGGCCAGGACATCTCTGCAGCATAACATTTAAGTTAAAAGTATAATTTCACACACATACCATAACATTTCAAATTGGCTAGTGCCTTTTAATAATTTAAGGACTATTCTTTCACCATTTTATGTAGGTAAGGAATTTCTGTTCCTGAGTTGTTGCATTTAAAAGTGTGGTTCACACATCCACACTTAGCAGCCAGTTAAATAGGTACACCGAGCCAAAACTAATGTAGTCCAAAACAACAGTCTTTTAATGAGTTTATAATGGTTAATAAGGTTAAAATGTTCAGTTCTGAGAGCATTTCAGTTGTAGTTGAGGATTAAATTGTTGTGAGTCATTTTCCCCGCCTGGCACACGCGTTTGTACTGTTTTTTGTATTGATCTATACACTAACCAAAGAAAGTTTTGTCAAAACTTTTGAGTACTGTGAACTTGTTCGGTTTTACAGTGTTGTGTTGCTGGACATTTATCGGAAACAATATACATTTTCGTAAGATATTATACGAACCGTTGTATGAGGATACATTGATGTTGATACATGTTCTCAATTCAATATATAACATAGAAGAGATAAAGATTATTATTATGCTATCTGCTCCATCTATGAGTTCCATCTTCAGACAACAGCAAACAGATTATACTCAAATAAGCTTTCACAAGGCTATAAAGAAAACAGCAACGTTAACTTTCTTTCTACAAATAATCTATAAATAAAGAACAGTTGGTGTGAGGTTCTAAAAAAATATACTTGTTCCAGCTTAACCGTACAACGGACATTGAGATAAAAAGGGTTTGAAAAAAGAAAACATCACTGCAGGGAGAAAAACACAAGAAAGACTGATCTTTGAAGATCCACTTAGACAAATCTAAATCTGGAGAAAATGTTCCCTGGTCTGTTAATCCTCAATTAAAGCTCTTTAGCAAAGTATAGGGACACTTTAAAAACAAAAGAAAATCAAACCACAAAACAAGGAGCTGCTCTTTACAGACAACAAGGTAGATGAGATGCGGAATTACCTCTGGAATTAAAATGTCAGTAAAATAAGATAAAATGATTGATCGGCCACCAATTGAAACACCACTACAGCAGATTAGTCTCATGTGTTTTTTCTTTTTGCCTGTCAAATTTACATGATTGTTTTATATTGCACACACAACAACAGAGGCAGGGTCACATGCACACACAGGCACACATACACACAACATGCAAGTCAAGTAGCCCACCATCGTCTCAAGACTATAGTGAGGTCTTTATGCCCTTCCCACAGCCCTCGTGATCTAGACAGGGGTTACGTAAGGTTCAGTAATAAGAAGAACAGAGCTTCAATTAACAGAAATGAGCAAAAATGAATCATGTTAGCAGGGCTCACTGGTGGTGATTCACTGACTGGAGCCATTAACAAAGACTGAGCAAGAAAGCTCATCCTGCTGTTCATGTTGACACATAGTGCACTATAACAGCTTCACATAGAACAAACCTCCACATCAGAGCGCATCATGTCATGGTATGCTGATCATAACTAATTTCATTTGGTGTGAATTTGAGCTGTATGTTTTGTCTGTGCTTTCATGGATGTAAAGAGTCTGTGTAGTAATGAGTCTGAACAGAATCTCCCACCCCAGGCTCCAAAGCAACAGTCTGCTTTAGACAAAGACTGCTGGCAGATGTTTAAATACACTGTTGCCCAACTTCAGCATTAAGATTCACATTTCTGTGTGCCAAAAATTAAAAGAAATGAGCTAATTGCCTTTCTTGCTAAATCTATCCCCATGTTTAGAGCAAGACACCCTATGATCAAACATCAATATCTTCACAGCAGGCGTCTCGTGCTGCCGCTAAACTCCCGCCTGCGGCAGATAAGACCCATGCAACATTTCGCATCAGTAAATTTTCTACTGGAAAATTTTCACTGATGTCAATATGAGAATTAGCCTTTTGATGCACCCCCTGGGTATATATCATCTGGCTCACACACAGACATATAAGTATGAATAGACAAGCATTGAGGTGGGAGGAAGTGTTAGATTTCCAAGGCCCCCCCCCACTCTTGAGTTTCTTTATCAATCATGCACAGCTCTCCCAGGGCTCTGTAATTTCCAAATAAATAAATCATTAGTGGCTCCAGCCTGAGGATTAATCAGTGGCTACTGCGGCAGCTTCTGCCTCTCCGTGGGAGTGTACCGTCACTCCCACCACATTCACATCAAGCCCCATCAGCAGCAACGAGCTGGGCAACGCAGAATGGCAGCGCTGACTGTGGGGGATTAGAAGTGGCAGCCTGGAACCTCTACATAATGCCAATTTCAGCTCTCTCTTTTCTCTCTGTCACTTATTTACTTTTTGATCACTCTGCCACCCTCAGATTAATTCCAGCTTTATTAATAAGGGAGTAGCAGAACAGTATATTTACAACATATACATATGTGTGGTTTATCTATAATGAAAATCTGGGATATATGGACAATCTAACTTTGAGGGAAACATGTTGATAGCGGTTTTTGAGAGCTCTGTATAAGTGAGTAAGTGAGTAGAGGGGCTTGGTAAAGAGGGATTGATACAGTGACACAGAGACGAGAGATGGAAGGAGGAAAGAGGAGTTAGAGAAGGCTGGGAAAGAATAAGTGCTCTGCTTGATCCAAGTGGAGAAAAACATGCCCAACTAATATCTCACGGAGCACTCAAGCCACTGAAACAGCTAATGGATTGTTTATGGCCGTCACAAATTTTAGCATTTCTTATTTTTATTTTCTTATCCGTCTGAGAAAAGAACGGCATCCATGTACGATTTATTAGGGGACTAGGGCTGCACAATACTGTTTATCGTTTTTTTCGCAGTCTTTCGCGATGTAAACTAATAAACACATCACAAAGGATTATGATATTTGGTTTCAGGATTTTTTTAGTTAATTGAAAGTGGGTATCTGTAGGATCTTTCTTTTTTTATTGGTGCCTTTTGTGTTCTGTTCAATGTGCAATTTATTTACACAAAGCAGCATTAAATAATTCAAATAAAACAAGGAAAACAGCATGAAGACACAAAATAATCAGGGTTTATGATAACAAAGATTATGTGTTTAAAAACACATTAAATAATTTAAGAGCATGCAATTCCCAACACGCCATTGAAAACCAATTGATATTGAATCTGTTGCATTGTGTCCATGCATGGAGCGATGCTACATGTCACCCATTACTATCACAGATAGAGGGACAAAGAGGAGTAAGGCCAATGTGACATGATCCAGCAGGTGTTTATCCAGAGGTACAGGACTTGCAGGGCAACAGTGGTCTAGTATCTATTCAGACAAGAATTTCATTATTCATGATTTTTCAATCTCAAGAACACAGCATCCCACCAAGACATTGTTATGTCAACCTCACCATTATTATCCCCTCACATATGAGTAATTATTGGTAAAGTACCAACTTGACAAACATGTAATAAAAAGTGTCATTTCCAGAAAAAACTTCATAATGCATAATGCTTTTTGTGCTGGATTCCGGATAGAGATGTCATCATAAAAAGCACTAAAAATGAGTCCGCACAGACGCCATTATAAAAAACATTTCATGGAACCAATGGGGAAGTGACAACAACTGCAGTTCCTCAAATGGCTCCAAAAGGGAATCAATCCCCTTAGACCCAATGTTAAAATGTCCAACTTTACAGCAGAAATAAACATCTTTAAAGCGTGGGGGGATATATATATATATATATCTATCTATATATATATCTATATATAGATATATATATATATATATATATATATATATATATATATAAAATGGTTTAGGTATCTATAACTACATAACTGTACAGGGGGTGAATTCTTATGCCAAATTGATCTACTTACCAAATTTTTATCCCGAGAGCACATCTGGGTGAGAGAGTATGAGCCGCAGCAGCGAAGCACCTGAGCCACAGGTGTGCGGCACTGGCAGAGAATGAGCGGGACTACGTCACTACGTCACCCCTGCAGTTTTTTCATGTCACAGTGAGTCAGGCCAATAGTTAGCCAAACGTGGTCACATGTGCGGTTACATTTTTCAAAACTCAACGCATACAACGCTTGCCTCATTATTTGTAATGCAAAATGCTAAGCTAGCCAGGACAACATGTCTCACATATGCTTCCTCCGAGACACACACGACAGCGTTCTTGCACTGTGGTCTGCTGACAGACCGTGACCAGGTTTGGGTGAATTTAAAGAGGAATAAGTTGGAAAAGTGTCTACTTTGTGTTGTAATTTGCGAGTTTCTAATGGTAGAATTAGAAACGGAGAGAGAATAAAATAAAAGCTTTTGTAATTCATGTAATGACAACTGCTTGAGGGATGAATATCATGTTTTGTTTGAATGTAAAAATACAAGCATTGTTGAGAATAGAGAGAGGGCGGTAAACAAGTTACCAATGAGTATCCTTACCAAATTCAAGGTACCGGTTCAAATGTGAACACTTTCTAACCCCAGTAACCAGATAAGAAAAGCAACTCTGTTTTCATACTCTCCCCCTCACTTGGCATATCTAAACACGTGTACTTTGATTTCTTCAATTGTCAAGAGACAGCCAGTCCTCGTCTGTGGTCTTGTAGCTATTACAGAAGAAGGAAAAACTTATTTTTGAGGTATAAAAATATCCAGGCCGCTATGACCTACAGTCCTCGTATTTTGATATTAAAAAACACATTTCCTGGTGAACAGTAGCTAGATAGATTGTCTCTTCTGGTAAAATATCACATGAAATAACCCACAAACAACTCCTGAATCCAGGGCATCGCTCCAAATATACTTAATATGCTCAATATTTGCTTTATGCTGTGAAGCCCTGCTGCAATGTGTACCAGGCATGTAAAATTATGCAAGCTGTGCTCTGGTGGTTGTGAGCTTTGAACTGAAGACATCAGTTTGTGACGGTTTGGCCCGAGAAATTCAAACAGTTAATCCAAGTAAAGTTTTTTTTGTTTTGAGAAAGAGCTCTAGTTCGAGGCTTATATGTTTGGATAACATTGTGAGCGCTTCTCTTCACAGTCTCTACGTTGCTGGTTGTGACTGCAAGGTTATGCCAATATATAGGTTAAATATACTGTATAATCCAACTAGAACGGTCAGAATCCCAGGCTGTAAAATACCTTAAAATAAGACCTTTACTTTAATCCCACCTAGCATTTCTTTCCGTTTGCAAGCTCTACAAAATACAGATTCTAGCTATAATTGAGACTCATTCCAAACAATTGAAAAATAACCCAAGATGAATTTAACAAGTGTGTCTACAGTATAGAACCAGAGACAGACATATAACACATACTGTATGTTGGACAGTTCCAAGTCGGCCCACCTGTAAGCTGGAATAAAAGATTGATTTTTAATGTTATATGTTATTGATGCAAACTCAACACTTCCTGTTGCCTTCCAGGAAAGACAATTAATTATGGCTGTTGATGATATTTTTCCACCCAAAGTGCTCAGTGATAGTCACTGGGGTTAAGGTTAGAGTGTCCTTACATTTGGGAATTTTACACTGAAATGTATGAGACTAAGTGGTCTAAAGATAGGAGCTCTGGTGCTAAATATATGATAAAAGCATAACATTTAGGCTTTAACATTAAATATTATTTATTAACTGCTAATTGAGCCTTCTTGGTGCAGTGAAAACATGCTATTTTGATCAAGTATTTTTTCTTAAATAACTGCAGTTGTTCTATCAAAGCTTATATTATCAAAGCCGAAAAAAGGCAGACAGATTGCAAATTTACTCTGAGCCCCTTGAGCCATAAGCTGTGCTTTGGTTGTCTGTTTGCCAAACGTGATCCAGCAACACTTTAGGATTAGAATTCTTCTAGTGTAGAAAAGCTTGAAGTCAGCGTAAAGTCTTGTTGACGAGAAAAGACACTGACAAGGACATGACACACACGTCAGACTACATTTGATGATTGAATAAAGAATTTGACATTTTTGTATGTACATGCATATGTATGTGCTCTGTGCGTTTTTTTGCCACCAATATCTGAGATTTTTTTCACATGAAAGAGAGGAAGAGGAAGAGAAAGGAGGAAGTTTATTAGAGCACACAAACAAACACTGAAATACTCTGCTCCTATCTATTTATTCTATGGTCTTTGTATTCACCAGTGGGATTCTTAATTGTCTTAGTCCTTAAATAAATCATTACAATACGTGTATCAGTTACTATCAGGCTTCCATTTTATTTTCCTCTTGCCAAGTTCAGTGTTCTGCTGCCCTCAGAGTTCTCGCTCCCTCCATTGCCCTCTCTCTGTGTTTCTCTCATTATCTGTAATCCTCTCCCTCTCTCTGCCTCACTCTTATTTTGTTTCTCTTTGTGCCCATGCAGACGTCAGAATGTCAAATGATAGGGGAGGAGAAGAGACAAAAACGATAGCTTCCATTTCAAGGGAAGAACAACAGCGAGAGAACATCTAATTACTCTTATGAGCTTACGCCAGGCACGCTGTGTGAATCCTAAACACAGTTTCCAAGCACCGTTGTCATTCTGCTTCCAGACAGAAGACAAAAAATGGGGGGAAAGACAGGTGAAAAGAAAGGAAGTGGTAAATGAAGAGCAACTCAGGGAGAAAGGGCGAGGAGGGGGGTGGAGGGAGTGATGGAGGGAGGGGACTAACTGCATGGAGCTTAGAAGGGGTAAGAGATGGAGAAAAAAAATGACACTTGCTTGGCGTGAAGAGAGGAGCAATTTCAATTACCGTCTGGAGCACACTTGGTGTGATGCGTTAGCAAAGTCACTCCGTTTGACTTGACAGTGGCACTGTGGATTTTTTCTCACCGCATTCATGCTGTCTCCATTGTCATCTATGTCTTTTTAAGTCGCAGACAGTGTACAAATGATTCTGCATCCAAACATGCAACCGCCCCTCTTCACCTCCACCCAGCTACACACAGAAACTGCAGGCGAAAGCCATTCGTCTCTGTGTTGCCAGTGGAGCTCTTCGTACATTGTCAATTCAGTCAATGCTCACGGTCAGGTACATGCCCTGGACTGCTGAGCTAACAAGAGGTCTCTGCATGTGTCTGATACGCACACATTTTTGTTTGTATTATTGTGAGAGAAAATAGTGGTTTAACTTAAAATTTAGTGTCTCGATTAGGGACACTTCGACACACGGACAGCAGAAGCCAGGGATCAAACCACCAACCTTGTGGTTAAAGGGCGACCCGCTATACCTACTGTGTAAGTGTGTTGTAGTGTTCATCAGAAAGGCCCATTTCACACACACAACACAGCCCACACTTTGCTCTGCGCAGTGAAAAGCTGCCATGACAGCGCCCAGGCCATTAGAAATAATAGGTTTCAGAGCAAAGTGGCACTATTGCCGCATTCTGTTCTATAGTTTGAAGGTTGGAAATATTTCTTACAAACAGTATTGTATGTCTATCTCTCCACATATTAAGGGATCTTGACATCAAATCTGGTCCACACAAGCCTGTGAAATTCAGTCAAAGATTTTATTGAATGAGCTCTCACAACAAGAACGTTTTTTGTGACATACCAGCAAGGAAGGCCAAGAGTAGATTTTCACAGCCATTTACGTCTTTTGGTAGGAAACTTGATCCGTTATAAAAGCAGAATTTCTGCACATGTAATTAGTTACTTCAACACAAAATTGAATACTAGACCAATAATGCTAGCAATTTCTGAAACAGCTAAAATACATTTTAAATTAACTGGCAAGTGAGGATGACATTTTGGGCTGGTATTGTTGCTGGTAAAATGAAATTGATTGCACAAAGCTTGCCTAATGCAATAGTCTCATTTGTTCCGAATTAAAACTACCAAGTTTGCATCACCACTGACAGCAGGTCGAGTTTACTGAAAGCGAAGTCACTGAACAATTGGACTCGGCTGCAGAATATTGGTCACCGCTTGCATTCATCTACTGGTGAGAAATCGTTGGCATTTAGTAGTTTTGTAGTCATACACAGACTGTTTCTTGGGTTGTCCAAGTAGCAATAATACTATAAAAAGTCCATACACTCAATTTCAATCATAAAATAACTTTTTAATCATAAAAAACTGAAATGTTAAAATAATATGAATTGCTTTTTAGTGCAAGGTTTCACCCTAGTACATCATCATCTATTACTTCTATATAATGTTTAATAATTTTGTAAAGAAGCTATTATTTCAAGTTCTTTATTTTGATAATTACAGATAAGCAGTTGTTGGCAATGAAAATCTTGGCCATTATGTTCCCTCCAACAATGCTCATTAAATATCTATTAAAATCGATTTTGCCTCATCATTCCAGAGCTCATATACCCTCTTTTTGTCATTTTATCAAGGAGTGCATGCAAAGGGAAGAGGTTGTTATGAATAAACTTGCAACCTTGAGGCAACTGCGCTTGCTCTGCAGGGCCGTGGACGACACTGGGTCACTGATCCAACCCAGTCTCAGGGAGGAGAGTGTGGAATCCGCCAAGTGGCTCCATGTGATACATGGAACCCCTGGGTGAGGTGAGGCAAAGCTCCATAGCTTGTAACCGAAATGGATTGGTTTACCTCTTGACAATTGCTTACATCCATGTCGGCCACAGTAAGGGATCATGCTCTCATCCACTAACAGCCATTCCTGAAATGGCAGGACTTTGTATGACTGATTGAGTCTTCTTGTAACATAAATACCCAGATGCAATTGGGATTGCATTGAATGTAAGGAGCTGATTCACACTCAAGAGTACCGAATACAGTTGCTTGTCCTGTGTATGGGTGGAGTAGAGGTTTGTCACAACCCGGCTTTGAGGCCATGACAAATATGGGAAAGGACACAGTGGATAACGGTACATTAAAGGTGTTTATTATAATCAAGTAAAGAAAATACTATAATTGTGGAGTGTCAGTCAGTAACATCAGTAATGTAAATGTGAATGCGTGAGCATGATGAAGTGTGGGCTGCTGTCAGCGGAAACAAAGGAAGACCAAACCAAGTCATGAGCCGGAGAGAGAGAGAGAGAGAGAGAGAGAGAGAGAGAGAGAGAGAGAGAGAGAGAGAAAAATCCTGGAGTAGGGCTTTTATTCCTCAGGCAGGACCAGGTGCTCGGCATCCTGTAATTGGCCACACCCACGTTCCTGTGACACGTTCAGGGACACAGGGACAAATAGCTGACCACACCACCCTTGTACGGCGTTATAGCCAGGGGCCGTCACAGGTTGGACATTACAATTTGGATGCATTAGCAAGAAAACATCCACTGGGTTGGGGCAGCTTTTGGAGCATTAAGGGCTGTATACTGTGCGTTACGGAATCACACTTCAATCGTTTGAACTCTATCTTTATTTTTGATCACCCACAGCCTTGCCCTTGGCTCTTTTGGCTGTCCCTTCTTGCGGGTAGCGGCCCATGGCTCTTCAGGCTGGATCCGCTGGAGGGTAGAGGCCCTTGGCTCATTTGGCTGGCCCCTCTGGCAGGTAAATGCATATATTAATACTGGACACCTTAAAGATGATGTGTTTCAAAAATCTTTCATTTTTATATTTATCTTAAGATACTTTGCTAACCATTTGTTTTGGGAGCTTCGATGCAGCTATCCTCTTCTCGTGGTGCAACCCGGTAGTAAAAAGTCATTGAGAACCTTTATTATTTTACTATTTGCTGAGAACATATACAATACAAGTTGGATGCAAGTCAACAGGTCACATGGTCCATAGTGACATGTTATTATGGTGTTAATGGTCAGGATCTCACTTTAACCTTTTTAATTAATGATTCCTGAATCAATTTAAAAAAATGCTCTTCACTGGCATTTCATCCCTGCAGCTCTTGAACTTGGACAACCTAACGTTGCTCACCCACACAAACTGGTATGATTCACCCCTCATAGTAGTCATTAACTGTGTGTGTGTGTGTGTGTGTGTGTGTGTGGGGGGGGGGTTCTGGCTGGCTGGCTGGATACATTATTGTGAGCTCCTGCAAAAGACATCCTGGCAGGCTCAGCTAATTCACCAAAACTAAAACCAGTCGGTGCCAATCATACTGTAACACAGAAGTGATACTGCATGCATCGTGTAGGAACTGGATATATTTATAGTGTTAGCCGGATACTAGTAAAATATAAAATTCTTCAATACCTCTCTAAAAAAACGTACATTTCCACCTAAACCTTTACAAGAGCAGGCAGTATTTTTTGGGGCTTTGGCAGAGCTCACATAAATTGACCTTTGAACCATGCTGCAATTCCTGTAGTGCTCGATAGCCAAGGCAGGCAGCCTATGCAGAATCGGCAGTTTAGAATGACCAATAAATATTTAGTTGTACTTCATGAGTTTCCCTTAAGTTTCAAATCTGAACACAGGAATCAGGAGCAACTCCAAGTCAAAAGTAGAAGAAAGCATGAAAAAAGACCAGCAGAACACCCAATTGTCACATTTATATTAATTGTTCAACACTTTGCTTTGTTAGTTTTTCTTCTCATTCTTTTTGTGCCATTTGTTGTACAGTGTGAAAAAAGATGATAGACTCATGAATGTCTTAAGTCACTGTGAACATAAGTCAACAAACACAGCTCATCAACCAATTAAAACCTTTCCTGCAGCAAACACATGTGTGTCCATCATCTTGTCAGTGTTGCTGTAGGTACTGGTCCTCACAGGACGTGTGTCAGGCATCGCGACAGCAAAGGAAACACCAAGGGACCATTTCTCTAAAATGGCAGTCACAATAAGAGGTCAACCAATGGACTTTTAAAGCCCGATACAACGATGATTTGGAACAGCACAAAGCTGATTAATTTGGCTGATATCTTCTTTGCTTTGGCAGCAACCCCGCCACCTACCTTTGCATACTCTATTTTTGATAATTTTGTTTTCTGCCACTCCAAATATAATCATTGGCAAGAGAACATCCTGAAGTGTGATTTGGTGCATTACATCATATGAATATGTCCTATTTATTCACAATGGGCCCATTACATTGTTAAATGCCACTCTTACAAACAATTAATGTCTGTGCATATTCCCGGGTTGAGTAGGATCTTAACGTGTGCAATTTCAATTCAACAATTACATGGCTTGATCATTTGGAAACGAGAAAACTAAATTGGTAAGTACTTTAATGTAACAGTTGAATGATTTATTTTCCTCTGGTTGGTTCTTTATCGAAACTCTTATCAGTTCTTTTTCATTACTAAATAATTGTTTTAAAATATATTCTTAAAAAAAGAATAAATTCAGACTAGGGTTAAGAATGTATGTACATATTTAAAACATAACTAAATGTTGTGTCACTAAACGACATCCCCACCACAGCTTCGCTGCTCTGCTGTTCGCTGACTTTGCTCCCTGAGTGTGTGTAGTTGGAGGAGCTCAGCCCTAACACAGAACAGTGGAGTTGTGCTGCAGCGTGATAATAAATTACACCAAAACTTTGAAAAGCACTAATAAAAGAACCTATAATGTCCAAGCTTATCAATTTTTTCCATTCTCCAGTCTTTATTGATTTAGCACCGGAGGTTATTTAATACTGGATTTTGTTATCCATCCCTAGCGGGGAGAAATAAACCAAAATAATCAATGGGATATGTTCATGTGCACAAACATGCATTAACAGCACGTATGGCCGGCACAGATACGTAATCAAAGCAAGGAGATGCTTGAATAACAACACACACAGAGGGAGAGTGATTTAATTCTCTGCTCTGGTGGAAATTACTATACTATATCTTTACATAGCAAATAGTTGTTTGCTGCTATATTGATGCTCTGATTATCATGTATGGCTCCTTTAATGTCCTTTAATTAAAGCCAGCAGGGAAGCGGTATACATCTGTGGACTCCTGTTGTTAATGACAGAGCAGGGGCGAGCAAAAACATGGCTCTATCCCAGCAGAACCGTGAGCATTCATGTGGACGACCACCCTATAACAGGTGTGAGATGGGGCTAAATGGAGAAAAATGATGTCCAGTCAGGCGGCCAGTACCCTGTCCCCAAGCAGTTGTTCAGCAGTTTGATCTACAGCATGGGTCACCTTGTCCACCCACTTACAAAGCTGCGGCACACCCAAACCCAATTCACAAGCATCAGGGGAAGGAAAGATTAATCATTGGGTCAATATGATCAGGCGGCCTTCTCTCACCTCTGTGCAGTGTCCTTATAACACTTAACCTTCGATTCAGAAAAAAGAATTCTGAAATACACTATGGAAAAACCAAGGCATGAGTCAAATGCTGTGTTCATTCACCCATGGGTACTGGAACTGCATTATTCACAATTATCTTTGTAAGCAGAGACTCTAGTTAATTAATGCATTCTGTTGTGTTTGGCTGGGAGCCTCAAGAAGTGTAAAAGAGTAAAGAGCAACTTTAAGAAACACCACTGGGAAGAAAGCTATGACACATAAACACTAAGACTTAAAGCCTGAGCTTTTGGAACCAGCACATTCATCAGCAGATAAATGTAGCAAAGCCAGCTCCATCTGAATTGCTGTCTGGGGTATTACAGTACAGCAGCACAAAAGAGGTAAAATCATAACACCCTTGTCCAAACATAAACACATACAATATACAGACTGGAGCCTGGCCCAGATATTGGCCAATAGTAACGTATTGCAGATGTATTGCATTGACATAATTTGTCATTGAAACCAGCAGATATATATGATAATCTAATTTTTTTTAATTCTCAAACATCAGTTCCGCAACAAAGGCCTCAAAAAACAGTACCAGTTGGGCTACATAAGATAATATATCATATAATGATGACCTTATGATATTGTAGTTTAAAAAATAAATATGCTATATCTTCAGGAGAAACAACAGCATATCCGAAGGTTTTCAAGCCTGTCAAGTGTATTTATGTCAAGTGTATTTATGTTGGTGTTTGATGATTGATAAAGATACTGTAATAAGAAGGTAGATTTAGAGAGCATGCTGACACTGTTTTTAAAACATTTAATTAGTGAACAACATAATGACTATAAAGTCACCTAAAGCATCTATAAACTCAACACTCATCTAACATCACTTTAAATTATTAAGAGGGAAAGAGGAAGAGAGAGCAAGAGGATTAGACAAAGAAGTAAAAAATTCCAAGCAGATAATGTTATGTTTGGTTAGGATATATTATTCTTATATGTACTTTGACAGTCTTTGTTTGAGGTTTGAGATGACACAACGTTGCTCATGAATTCCAACTAAGAAAACTGTTCATGTCCTTGTGTGGGAGGCTGTTGAGGGATAACATCCTGCAATAGAATGGTGCCAACTGACAAGGGCACTCGACTTGTCATTAGATAGTTCGTGGCACCAAATGGTAAACAGATGCTTATCAGGTAATTGCTGGCTGAAAGCTCACAATGAAAAAGGATGAAATTAATTGGTTTAGGTGTTAGCAGTTCACTGCAGGGGGTGGGTAGATCACAGCTGGATCTCCACTGGTCAGTGTGGTCCACTAGGCCAGGAGATGCACAAGACTTCAAGAATTTCTGCAATAGAAGTCTGGCTGTGACATAGGGGAGTTGTTTTAACCAATATGTTATGGGCTGGAACCACCGGGGGTCTGAAAGTAGCACTGATCCTGTAGAGGTTTGTCAAAATTCAGTTAACATGAGGAGAACCACTCCTACATAAAAAGAATGACTTCCTGGCATTCGAAGAAGCACATAATTGTAAAAACATAGCACATATTTTAATCACGCAGTAGAATTTTATTCTGAACAGTTTTAATGTGTCCTCTACTTGCACAGGTATCCATCTCTCATTGGACCAAAATTGGGGCCTTTGTTGAAGCTGAAAAGGTTTTACTGATAGAGAACTATGTTTGATAACTTTTTCAAGCTCCATAAAGCATTTGATCCTCGCTGCACTGGCACCACAATTAACCCTATGGTCATATCACTGCTGTTGATGAGAGCCGAGGGCAGCTGGGAGCTTCTCTCCCTTTTCCTTCAGTCAAAGTAAACCATACCATCACTGCAGTATAATCACCGCAACATTGTGCGAAGGGACTTGACACGCCTCTAATGAGATGTCAACAAAAGGCAGAGAAAGATATTGCATGTACACTTCGCTCAATAATGGTAACAAATTAAGTGCTACCCTGATAAAAGGCTATACTTCAAATAATACCATCATCATCCTAATCTTCATCATCCCTTTAATTATTTGTCAAGATGCTAAACGTATTTAACATATGTACTGAAAAGATTTATGCTGTAAACGTGGGCAGAAAAGGTTAAATGTCTAACAGGGAGTTGTGCACGTTTGAGTCTCACATGTGCATGCATGCACAAACACACAAATTCACACAAAGGGCAATCATGAACGTCTATGGATGAAGGTTCTGTGTCTCTGGAGGGTAATTGTCCAACACACCTGACCCATAATGCTCTCTGACTTCATTAAGTGTGCTTTCTATTTTAGCACAACTTGGCCAGACTGCCCCTTAACAACACACTACCTTTCCCAGAAGGCCCACAGGCAATCACACTCAAAAGTGATTCATTATCGCATCACTAATAAACCTCTGTCCTTTGATGAAAAGCCAGGGATAAAAAAATCGAGGCCTTACCCCTCCAGAGGCTTTAGTAGCAACATGTTCTTCAGTCAATAGATGACAATACTGAATATCTGAGGTCTTCTGATACAATAACATTTGATAGGTTATATTTAAATGCTAATTTCATTGGATCACATCTTCAGAGACAGCTGTATAAACATCAATGTCAGATGTCATGTTTTAAATTTAACATGACGCAGTAAGAGCCAGATAAAAATGTATATAAAAACAGTCGGTAAAATTGGTATAGTAATAAGCTTGCTGTTGATGAATTCACATCAATAAACTTTGCTAAGGAAACCAATGCCACTTGTTGCTATGGATGCCCTTTAATACTAAAAATGCATTGGATGTTTTACTGTTACTAGCAGACCACCACAGAGATATATTCGGTTGGCTGTCTATAAATGTAGCAACAAAACGTATGCCCAAAGTACACTGATAAAAAAAAGAGATGACAGACATTTTTTTACGTAAATTAAAGTAGGGTACAACCACTGTTTCTATTGTGTTTCATGCAAGTCAAGAGCAACACACGAATGCTGGAGTGCTGACGTGATGGAACATTTTGAGCAGTGTATATTCTAAGGCTGTCTTGATCGTGTTTGCCTTTGTATTTATTAAACCAGACAATCAATGTGGCCATTTGTTTCTTTTGCCAAATCTTATGTTTAGATGTTTTCCCATGCCATATGCTGTTGGATATTTGCTTTAGTCTCATAAAACATTACCGTCTACTGCTTCACAGTCTTCTTCCTTCCCCTCCTGGTCGTCTGTGTGGCGGATAAGTTTATCGACTTTTCAATAATTAGAAAAGTATTGTTTAATAAAGCACATTTACCATTGTTTGATAAACACAATGGTCAATAGTTATAACTTCAATATTAGTGGTGCTGTCTGCATTGACTGAATAATACATTTGTCAAAAGTAGGGTTACATGAACGGACCTTTTTCACAGCCATTTTGACTTTCATGACTGGAAAGGCACAGGTGGACCTGATAACATTAAAAACCAGAGACCATCTTGCAAAGGGATCCCACCAGCTACAACGCCAAGTCGGACCAGGAGCATAAAGTAGGGGGGCCGATGGCCCATACTTCCTCATTGGCTCGGCTTACAGGGACACTTGATAGAACTGGGCCCTCATCAACTAAATTTGTTTTACTTGTGCTTTTCCTGCTATGAAAAGTCAAATCACAGTTGTCGAAAGTCAAGTTCCTTAAATGTTATCTTCCAACATCAGGGAAGTGGGTTAAAAAGTAAAACAATTTCAACCGCAAGATTTACTTGTCACTGGTGTGCATGAAAGTATTAGCACATGTCATCTGCAGTAGAATTGCATTTGTAGGCAATTCAAGTTTCGATTAGCTGGTGTCTACCCATCTGTGTGCATTCAGTGGTGGTCATGAGCTACAGACACCCTCTTTACAAATGTGCAACAAACATATCATGAAGGCCCTTTATTGTTTCTTTATTTAATTGTTCATCTCTGACATTAAAGCAGAGCGGTTGCAGTAAATTGGCTTGTCTAACTGTAAATAATATTTCTATTAGAAAATTTGTGGGGTTGGAGCCTGTGGGTAGGCGGTGGGTGTGAGAAAGAAATAGAGTAAATGTAAGTGCAATGAATGTGCCAAGGACTGGCGTTAAATCAACTGGCACACATAAATTAAGATACAAAAGTACCAGAACAACAAGCTGACGCTTTGGTGATTTACATGCTTTGACATTAAAGATGTACAGCATTTACCTTTGATGTAACCATGGCCATTTTCAACAATAAAACCGCATGACTACTACCACACTAAGGCTACATTAAGCATGCATTTACAAGGAAAAGAAAGCAGAGAATGAATGGGTTGTGACACTGTTCGACAGGCTAACAGTGATTTGGCCATTAATATAGCCAGTCCACTGCCTGTATAGAAGCAATCACCTGATATAGCAACCAAAATAGCAGTGGTTGTAAGCATCCCTACAAGCAAACAACATCATGCTTCACTAATCTCTGTCTGCAGCAGCATCCTCCTCCTCCTCCTCCTCCTCCTCCTCTTCTTCCCCTGCTCCTCTAATCGATACCAGTCTCCACAGCACGCACCAGGTTCTAAGAGGCTGCTAGTCCACTGATCCCAATCTCCACCCTTCAGCAGATAAGGCCAGTACAGGAAGGACAGTACAATAATTGGCGTCAACAAACTCGTCAGCTTTCGGCACTTTTTTACTCCCAGCTCAACTCATTAGGTTAATTAAGATGGTAATAGGGAGAAGAGAAGATCTGAGAAAGCCTGTTAAGTCTGGTGAAACTAGACCTAGCAGCTACTCTGAACCCACAAAGACCAGATAAAATTCCACTGGACAACAATTGTTTTTCGAGTATCTCTGTCACACAGACAGCCTGCAATCTGCCACTCTCTGCTACATGTGTTTTTACTTCTAAGCTACCGAGGTGTCTCGTCTGTTACTCAGGTGTCCTCCAGGCCCTACTTAATTAACACAGGTGTTTCAGATGGTAAACCTAATGCTGGTGCTCAGTGGAGGAGCTCGGATTTCTCTCATGAAAGGATGAAATTATAAAATGTAGCAGCAACTCACATTTCTAGAAGAGAAGGAGCGGGTGTTTTCTGGGGGTGAAAAAGATACAGTAACAGATGTAGCCTTGTAATTTGTACACAAGACAAGTGTAAAACCTGAGTATGGTTCAAAGCAAATGTGAATGTAGCAGGCCTAAGCAGGCTGCGATAGGAGGGACTAGTACAACTCTCTCTCACCCATATAATCAAGCTAAAACAAGGTGTAATTCTGCTTTTGCCAGTCTACATCTGATCTGCCCACTTTTACAAATGACTCACTGAAAAAGTGGAAGGTAGTAGGGGTGAGGGGTATAATGAAAAGGTCAATCACAGTTTAGATTAAATCTTATTTCTACACCAACTAAGAATAAAGCCACCATTTGGTGCCATTGCACAGTACTTTTAGGTAAATCCCTTGTGTTATCTATAAAAAATATAAGTATCAGTATCAGCCAATAAAGAACTAATCCCAATATCCCAATAATACTGGTCAACGGAATTCTCAATTGGGCTTTTGGTGTGATAAAATAAAAACTGGCATTTTTGCATTGTTAGTTGCAAAAATGAAAAGAAAAGTGATCAAAACGCAAAGCATAATTTAACTAGTTGACCTTTGTAAGTAGATGAAAGTAATTCTAATTTGGCTCCGCAAAGCTGTATATCACTTTCTATTTGACCTGCATCTATCATAATGTTCACCAGTTGTGTTTCCGGGGTGATAAAGACCTTTGATGAGGAAAGCATCATGCATACATAACACACAAAGCAGACCAGAGACATTCAAACTCAGGACTGGACTCAAACAACTGAACATGGTGTAAAAATGTGGGGATAAAAAGATTTATCCATGTGTGGCTGTAATGCTCATTATACACTATTTCAGCCTTACAACTTCAAATGAAGGATAGTTTGTGAACAGTTTACTTTTTCAGTGATCTGGCCTCACACAGTAAATTATCCAGCACTTAAAGCAGTCTATACAGTATATGGACAAGGCGGGAAGTCCTCTCACTGGGATAATTATGTGACTTACAATGGAAGTGGTGTAGAAGGAGGTCTACAAGGTGTAACGCCCAGTGAGCAGAGTAGTGAAAGTTCTTCGGTGTAATTAGTGCTTTGGGGGAGGCCTGGAACTGTATCTGTCAACTCTTCATCCACCTGTCTTCCATTTTGACCAATTTAGGAATAAAAAAAACCCAACTTTACTCAGTCACTGCTCCTCTAACTCCTGCCAACTGTTTTCTCAGAAAAATATATGTCTTGGTATGATAATTTGCCTGACTTTTTTTTATAAATGTTTCTTCCTGTCTACACTTCCTTTTAAGTCCAGCACACGGCTTAGACTAACCTAAAACATCAGTCATCAGTCAGTAGCTTTGAAATTTAAAAAAGGCAAAATATGTGAAGCTTTGATGAAGTGATTACGGGATAATAATTAAGCAAATAATTTGCAACTTAAGTATTACCAATTGAAGCCTTAATATTAATGAGCTTAGTTCAAATAATGTCTTTAGGAGCTGATACCTTAAATGTAACGGCCCCAATGGCCCTCAATACAAGATTAAATTGCTTTAAGATTTTACACCCGCAACCAAAAAGTGTCGCACACGTTAGTGTTGTGATGTTTTCATAAAATGGCAATCAACATTGTGTGACAGGCAACATTGATGTGGAGGACATCAGAATGACAGAATTGTTTTTTTCGTCACTATGGCCTTGTGTAATTTCGTTCTGTCCTCAAGTGAAAGCTTACCATCATTGAACACTGCCTAACTTACAAGTTATGTCAACCTAGAAAGGTGGATGGGTCCTCTGGGTTTCCAAAGAAATTAGAGAACTACAATATTGTTTCATCAGGATTTGTACAAGACAAGAGAACCAAACCAAAAGGAGTGGATAGGAGTTGGGAGGGATCAACTGATATTGTCAGACAAGACTTACTCTAAAGTAAAAACCTGCCAGCGAAGACGATTATACCTTTGACTTTGAGGCACTGAGTTAATATCATTGGAGATAAAGTACCTTAGCTTAAGTTGGCAGATTTTATCTGCTGTTGGATTTGGTTTAAACTGCCAAAACAACTAGACTTTATGAAAGTGCGAAGCATGACTTAAAGTGGTGCATTTTGATATTCTTTGTGTAGAAACTCAGTTTTACAGATTTGTCGATAAAATCAACTAATTGATTGGTCGACAAAATGGTATCAGTGTAAGTCAACTAAGAATTTCTTTGATTGATGGTTTTAACTGTGACGATGTGTTCAAATTCAAAATTCATAAATATTCAGGCATCTGGATGCCTTCGCGGTTCACGTATGTTTCCCCCTATCTGTTTCTTCTCTTCTCCGCCACATTGCCTGACTGAGTGCTGAGCATTCGGACTGCGTGAGTCATCCAAACTGATTGAATCAGATGGGCACAAAACCCATTACAGGAGCTAAATCAGGAGCTAAATCAGCCACCAGTCAAAACTGGGCACTTGTTAGCTGATCGGCCATGACCAGTGACCGGCCTATCAGTCTCATTTATCCAATTTCTTGTCTGTAAAATTTACACACATGGTTTTATGATGGCACAGACGGTAACGTTGCAGCCACACACATAAAATCGTCAGTGTGATGTTGGGCAGGTTTAAGTACGCTGCAGGCGGGTCAAAAAGTGACAAGGCAGCATTCAGAGCAGGTCTCTCTCTCTCTCTCTTTCTCTCTCTCTCTCTCTCTCTCTCTCTCTCTCTCTCTGTCTCTCTCTCTGGCAATTAACTTCACTGTGTTTTTTCTGTCTCTCCTTCACCTGAGTCAGCCCATCCACCAAATCCAACAGCCAATTGCTACAGCCATACATTTTAAATCTACAGTTTGTGTCTGCTGTAAATGAGACAATACAGTCTACTGGCATGAAACAAAAAAAGGATTTGGTTTAATAACTACATTTGTGTCTACATTTTAAATATGGCCAATTAAATTGTTAAATTTAATAAACCATAACAGGGTTTCCACCAGTGTATCGCAAGCCCGCTGACCCTCACCTAACCATCTCTTGTTTGCCACCTGCTGATTTAAGTGAAGGGGGATAGCCTCGAAATTAGCAACTACATCAGCTCAGATAGTAACAAGCTGCTCCTTGGCCGCTGGGCATTACATTTTCTGGCAGAAACCTTGACATAATTAAGTCATTAACATTATATCAAATAATATGTATGCATGTTAGCCATATTTTACACAACAATGTTGTCTTTGTTTCATTTTGAGATGATTTAGAGCCAAATTAGCTATTGCGCTGAAGACTGTGCAGAATCCCTTTGTGCAACAATACACTATTCTTAATGTAACAGTAAGGACTTAATGTAGGCTATAGAGGAAAACGATTCAAGCATTCATGAATATCACTCTTAAAAAAGCCAGAAAAGATTGTTCTGTAATGATGAAAGATCTTGTGCATCAGAGGAAAGTGAATGTGCATGTGTGTGTGTGTGTGTGTGTGTACGTGTAGGGGTGTGGGTTGGAGGTGTGGATTGGGCACGCACTGTGGGCTAAATGAGAAGCTTCAGGCAGCAAGACTCCAATTTTACAGTCTCCTCCTCTGCAGGTCACATACTGTGATCAGCTTGAGCATACAGTTAATTATAAGCAATCAGTTCTGCACCTTTTCATCTCTCCATGCATCTTTGCTTATGAGGAACAAGCATGAAACAGAGAGCTGTACCAATTTAGACAGGTAGGACAGAAAGGGAAATTTTTTAAAAAGGTTAATGGAAGGGTATATATGTACATTCGCAGATGTACTTTCAGTTGTATGGCTGTGCAGGATTTGCAAGTGTCTCTCTAAAAGTGTTGATACATTATGACACAGCTTTGTATGTATTACAGATCTTAATAAAAGCACATCCCCTTTGTCATCAAGTAAAAAGAAGGGTCAAATGTCTAGCAGAAATCTGGGGTCCAGGGTCTCTGGAGATAATCATGTGTACCCCTAACCCGTATCCAATTTCGTTGTTTTCTCTTGTTATGAACTAACACAGCCCAGAGCATAGATGACAATCGCAGCAGCTGGAGAAACTGCCTCTTTCTGTCATTGAGTTTATAAAACAGAAGCCATTTTAGGAGCATGCAATGTCCAATTATGGAGTACATGCATGAGTGAGATATACAATGACATATCTAGCTGCGACAACATAAAACATTAAAACATTTACACTGAATGCATAGTTTTATGTATCACACTACGTACAGTATACATCAACTAGGAACTGTATTGTATGCAAACTAATCAAATCTGGTGTAATCTGCAGTAGCAATACAACCTCCCTTGTAGCATATTTATGGAAAAATAGATGCAAAGAAGCTGACATTCATAAGCTACTGGGTCAGTGAGCCATTGGGCACCATTTAGCCGAGTGTGGCTGACCATTGCTTGATTTACTGGCTCATCAGCCTAGTGGATCAGTAACTTCAACCATTTAGTGCTCTTTCGCCTTAATTACCCCCTCCCTCTCCCTCCCCCATTCCTCTTCTGTTCTTCTTCCACAAGCAAAACACACACACGCTGACAATGCCACTTCAAAGAACAGCGATGCAAAACTTTGCAGTACCATTTTTTTCTTAGACATATGACTAGACAGTTTAATCAGATTCACAGTCGCATGTCACTGGTTGGCTAGTTTATTTTGTTCGTCTCTTCAGGTTGAGTACAAATACAGTCTATCTATTTATTTTCTGTTTCAAACAGCACAGAACATTCGTGCAAGTCTGTGGTTGGCTGAAGTGTTTGCAGTGTGTTCTTATGCAACACTAACAGATGCATGAGGTCACATGACCCTATGCATAACTCCATCTATAAAAAACAATTTGATGCTAAGTAGTTAACTGCAACATTAACATTTGTTCTACACATGACTCCCCGGAGTCTTTGTGCTTTCTCGCCTCACAGGTTTCAATGGATCGTGGTTATATCTGGACCCTGGTCCTGCCTCCTGCCTTCTGCCTCCTGCCATGGCCCTGCTGACGCCCACCCTTCTCTATCTCCTTCTTTATGAATTCATGCATGATTAATGCACATTACTAACTTTGCTCCTTTTCCAGAGTCTTTGTGCTTTCTCTCCTCACAGGTTTACATGGGAACATCAGCGAGAAGCATACAGTGACTTATCTACACCTTTTACACGGGTGCATTTCCCCGGTTCATGTTTTGAGGTCAACCGAGCTCATAATATCTAAAATGCTATTAACACATATACTGTCATCTGCTGTGCTCATCAGAATGGAATGACAGATTACACACAATCCTAGGGCATTCAATTTGAGTTCCCTGACGGAGAGAGCCTCTCTTCTATGTTCCAGATCTTTTCCAGTAACTCTGTCACCCCTTAGGGGGCTACCATCTGAATACTGATGTAGTCATCCTCCCAGTCAGAACACAGTGAAGAGCCATAATCCCAAAGCCCCTGCACAAGGACATCCTCCTTGGACCATAATCACCCTTACATCTCTTATCTGCCCAAGCCTGGAGAACATGATTAAAAAGTGGCCAGGACATACTGCCTCTGCACCTGGGATATGACTAGTCCCTGCTGCCGCATGTCAATCAAGCTGAGAGGTGCAAAAGTGCACTGATTCACAACCCCCACTAACCAATTAGAATGACTGGAAAGCCACATGGCATATGCCGTACTTTAAGGGGTCTCTGCAGAAACGGTGGGGGCTCAAAGAGCTACAAATGTATGCATTAGACACTATGGGGTGGGAGACAGCTCTTCAGCTCTACAAAACTGAGTGACGATCGGGAGAAAGGAAGAGTCAGTGGCAACTGATCTCCAGCACTCTGGGGGCAAACCACTGAAACTCAAATCTCCCATAAAGAAATACAGATTAAGCAGAGAATGGAGTAAAGAATAAATCAAGTAGAACACACAGTAAGTGGAGCAGATGGCAGCTACATGCAGTGGACTGATAAACCTAGGGCTTGGGAACTGGAAAGCAAAGTCATTGAGTGTTTCTTCTGAAAGACAAGTGGGACTACTGGCACTGAAATGGTCCCAGAGTAAAAGTGCATGTTACTGGTTCATCCCATGGCTAATCATAAGGAAGAAGCAAAAATATACAAGAGGGGAGCATGGCATGGAATGAGCATCCAGAGGAGCAAAAAAGGAAATTGAAAAAAGAAAATGTGAGCTTTCAGAAAATGACTAAACCGGAACAAGCAAAAGGTATTGCAAAAAAGAGAGGAAATAAAGGAAGAGGATGCACTTAAGACCACCATGTTTAGCACCAGCACCTTGATACCTGAGTAACTGATGCCTTTTGTCAACCCAGGACTAATTACAGCAGTTGTTAAAACCTAAACGAGGGATGAATGCCATTTTTGTTCTTTGAATTACACTGAAGAATAAATGTGCAACACAAGCCTCCCTCAGTCAGAATGATGCATCATACTCTAATGTGAACTGCTTCCAAGAATGACAGACAGTTCTTGTGTTAGGCATCAAGGTTGCACTTAAGAACCATAATCCATAGAAATAGAAACTCTACTACTCCAATTGTCTAGTTGTGGCCAAGTGTAGGCGAGCAGACTTCTAATTTTCATCTTAAAGGGCTAGAAAAAGAATAAGAAGTGGTCTGGCACAATATTGGGCCAAGAGCTCCCGTCTTCTCTGCAGCACTATAAAATGCCCATTTGGATATGATTCAAAAGACAATATTGATGTTTGATTCACAATCAAGGTGACGTGCTAGGCTGGCATACAGGCCAGCGAGGGGGACTCCGGAGGGTACGGAGTGCTGAATTCACAAGATGGGGAGCTTTAGGAGAGATGGTTCAGGATCAATTCTAACAATGTTTCCTGCACACACCAATGGAAAAAGTAGGCATTAAGTGATAGATTAATATGATAGTCGTCAGGGCTGACACCTGGAGTGGAAGGCTCAACTTTTAGCTGAATAAATATTCATGTAATGCAGAATAAAAAAATGTACTGGCCATATGCATGTCATATCATATCTGTCATGACTTTGTCATCAGTTCATGGAATTTACTTAAAGGCATGATATGTAATCACATTGTTGGTTGCAGTTTGTAAACACAGCGTCTGATATAGCACCACACAGCAGAGAGACAGACGGGGGAAACAAATACACACAGAAGCACATAAAAACAGAAAGATGTAACAATTCATTGTCTACTGCTTTGTATCAGACACTAAAGAGTTCCAGAAACCTTGCCACAAATCCTGTTATCATTCCCAGGTCAACGGGCAGCACACCCTTCTTATTGGCTGAAGGTTACACCCCCACATGAGGTCCAAAGGCTCTTTACTGATGCCCAGAAACAACACAAACACAAAATAATAAGAAGAGAAACTTGCAGGCAGAGGGCAGGGTCTCAGTAGATAAAGACACCACCATACACTTCTAGTGATTCCTAAGTGGTGATAAAAAAGGGATTATTTTTGTATCAGTATATATATATTGTTATAGTACTATTCTCAGTATGCACCATTGAGACAGGAGGAGAATTAAATTAAATTGATATATTTTCTTAGATATAGACGTATACACACTGACACTGGGTTACAAATGAAAGGAAAAAAACAACATGAACTGCCGTTGAATAGCGTCAATGCACCTTGACATCGATGCTCGGACTGAAGGGATTTACATAATTTTTCCAAAAGATATTCCCTCATTTTATGTTTTAATGATGGTAGGAGACAACTGTCTTTCATACTGGTCCAAAATCTTCCATAGATGATTAATTAGGTTGAGATTTGGTAACTGTGCGGGCCACATCATGCTTCATTATCAGCATCAAACTACTCAGTGCATATCTCTACCAATTTACTCCGGTTTTTCCTTTAATTTGTCACACATCTTTTGATTTTTAATACTTTTGTTATTCTTTTTTTTACTTGGTCTCCAAATTAATCCCTCATTCCCTAAATCACTTTCTTCACTGCCTTTCCATTAATATAAATCATGAATTTGTGCACAATAATCCAGTCCAGTTTCAAACATGTCCCAAAACCTTTCCGTGCTGGCAGTTTGTTTTGAGCCTGTTTATTCATGGCTTTTGCACTACTTGTCGTTTGTGGCGGTTAAATCAGGAATAAACATATCTGTATGCTGAACTTGCTGCAGGTTCTTAAAAAGATGTCTGATTTCACAGTGTTTGACCATACACAGCCTGTACTACTGCTGCTGCTCCAGAGTTGGCTTATTTTTCTTATCTTGAAGCCATTGGAGTCTCATAATAAAAAAGTGCTGCTGTCTATCTCCAACAGAATACATTCCTGACTCTACATGTTACAGAAAATCCTGCCCTGGCATAATGTTGCTGGAAGGAGGACAATGTTTTACAAATGACTGACCTCTTATTTAAATAAATAACTTTTTCCAGTGGAGAAAAAAGAATTGCGTAGTAGGGATTGACATTTGTTTTTTACAAATCATGTCAGTTTATTTCTACCCCTTTGCACTTTCCTCTATCTAACGAAACAATAGCCACAGTCTGACAACATGACAAGGCATAATTGCACAATTTTCTTGTATTGATGCACTGGTACATTAACATTATATGTCTCATTACCAGAATGACACAAAGTGGTAGGACTGGCTGCTATGGCAACACGTATTGTGCAGCCAGGATATTGCTAGTTGAAAGCTATGGAATGGTGTTCCTGTGTCCACTAAATTGTATTTCCTTTGGACATAAAGCATGGTGCAAAAGTGATCAACATTTGTCCAGTTCACATGCAGTCCTTTATTAGTTTACAACTTTAATGTGCTATTGATTTGCAGTGGTGAAAATCTAACCTCCCTCGTAGCATAATAATGAAGGTGAGGCTACAACAAGGAGACCATTTATCTGTGTCAACATAGTGCAAAGAAAAATTACACATCTCTCCCTTCCCCATGTTTGAGCCTGAGACTCGGGTCATTTCAGAGTCCATTACACAAGTCCACTTTGAAATCCACCCTGATGTACAATGACCTAAAGGGCTTTGTGAGACTGCATGAATGAATGTCTGCCAACTGCCCTACTCAAGGCACCAGCTGTGGTTTGCTTTCGAAGAAAACAATCAATATGCCCTGTAATTTGAACATTGCATGTCATTAAGTGGTACACGAGGAGGAGACTAAGGGTGCATAAAAGCAAACTTTTCTTTTAACCTAAACAAAATTTCAGATCCTTCTTTGAAAATATGAAAAATATTTACTGTAGGCTAAGAATACCTGTACTTTGATTATGATACCAGTTCCTTGCGGTTCTGTTTCAACTCTTCAGTTGCATTTCTTCAGCCAAAGCTGTTTTATAACATAAAAAATAAACCTATAGAGCAAAATCTTAAGTTATTTGTTAACATAATATCAATAAATGAAAATGTGTAAAAAACTGAATTGAACTGGGAACCTTCAGGATACCAGACAACTGCTCTACCTACTGAGCCACTGCTACCCCAACAAACAGAACTAAATGTAAAAGATACAATTAATAATTGCAAATAGTTTTCAGTGCAAAACAGACAGTTGCAAGTCAGTGTCTGAGACTCACTGACTATTTAAAACATTTACATCTTAATCGGGTTAAGCCGAATACTCGGATAAAATTAGTATCCGGTACTGTTATATATACTTTGTATTAGCATGACTATCATACAATTAAAATGTGTCTCTCCTCCCCAACACAGAGTTCACTGCAGCTCTGCTACGCCCAGGCTGTGCCACACACAGACTGTTATCACAAGCAGCCACTCTGTCCACAGGGATTAACAGCTTGCAACTCTCACTGCTTCTACACCTGTTAGGTTTTCTTCCATCAGATCCGGCTTGCTCTTATTTTTTTATATGGCTGGGCTGACACATTTTTCTTTGAATATTAAGATATATATTCAACTGTTACATCACCAACATATTTGAATGTGTGCGCGTGTGTGCGCGCACACACACGCACACACACGCGCGCGCGCGCACACTATGCCTCCTGTTTTAAAATAGTTCTCTTAATCTTGTGATCAAAAACACAGATCTGCAGTTCAATTCTGAGTCTATTTCCATGGCTTCCGGTTTAAGTCCCACTGACTTCCGAGAACGGACACAGATACAGTTAATTGAGTTGGTTGAACAGACACAGATAATGGTGTACTCCCTCATCTCTACATCTTACAGAGGCTTCACTCAGCAGTTTTCATAGCGCCGTCCTCAGTAATCTCAAATGAGGGGAAAGCCAGTGGTGAGCTTATGTTGATCTGTGATCCTTACATGATTACCTATGCAACGCACACTGTAGTCAAGCCTCTAAATTTACAACACACACACACACACACACACACACACACACACAACCCCATCTCTGGGCGCAACAAAGTGTTTTTCCTGCATGCCTCAATGACGTGTAACGTTAGGCAGCCAATCCCCAGCATTATGACAAATAGGTACAAGCATGCTGCATGCTTAAAGGCTCATGGAAGCTGATGAGATTTACTCCTTAGATGTTAAGATGTGGTACAATGACAAGGCATTTTTGATACTCAATAATATTGAAGCAATTCTGACGGTGCAATAAAAGTATTGAAGTTCAGTACCTGTAAGCTAACTGTCTGAAAATAATATGATTCAATCAACTAGATAGTTTATCTAGGAAGAGACTTTTCTTTTAAAACATCAAAATGATACAGAGTGGGGTTTGTCATCATCATGCAGAGCTTATGAAATCACTGGTTGACAAATTATTCTTTCACCTCATTTAACTTGTTAAGACATTGAGAGTTTGAAACTTAATTAAATCCTGGCTCCTGCACTTTGAAAATTAAATTTTTTTACATCTAAATTTTGATTAAAAAGAACTGTTGTGTTTGATGAACTGATGTAATTGCTAGCCTTGCGTTAGCTTGCTGTGTGCCTAGAAGTATCTTTATACCAACAGAGACCAAGACTCTGTGACACTAGTTTGTTCGGCGTGTATGGAAACAACGCATATATCTATGGTGTGTCCATCTAGGTTCTCTTTTTTCTCTTGACCGCAAGTAGGCCAGAATGCCCGCATGTGCTTTATCTATGACAGCCTGCCTTACACATATTCTACCTCTCGTTTATCACTGTCTAAACTGTTGACAAGTAGTGCAGTGGATATGGATCATCTCGGACAGTCATATGAACCACTCCCAAAGGCACACTGTGATACACGGGCATATTAATTGCATGTGTATCAGGATTTGCATATGTATATATATAATGTAGGTCAGTGATTCTTCATGACCAGGCCATGACCTGGTACTGGTTTGTGCTGTGCTTGCAACTGGGCCTCAAAGATGTTTTGAGACAAAAGCAGACATTTCTGTGCAGGCTCTTAAGCTCTCAATGATCTATGTTTTTAGAGTGGGGCCCCTCTAGAAAGTCTTTCTTTTTGTTATATTATGAAAACTACTACTGAAAGATGTTTTTCCTGTGTGTGCTGTTGTCAAATGTCTTTTGGCAGGTAAATGACACGTCATTACCTGGCATTTTCACTAGTAACTGTTTGCATGCTTCAAAGGCTAAAGAATGGGTGTGCGGTAGCTGGTTAACCTTCAAAACTTTGGAGAGTTGGGCTCCCATGTCCTATCCATCAATTGATTAAGAACGCAATGAGACCATGAATCTTACTTCACTTTTCTGTCAGCACATTGCAAATGGCCCTTGCAGATGTGATATTATGTTTGCTCAGACTGGGCACTTATTCAAAATAGAGGCAGACAACTGTACTTGGCTTTCTATAACTTTCATTCTCTTTTGAGTGGACTTTTTTCTTTTTTACACTGTAGGTCTGATGTAAAATGTTTCCATTGGATGGATGTGGAGAAACAGACCAATAGAGGATGGCTCACTATTAATGACCATTTACTAGAAACGTTGACATAAATGCGTGCTTCAGATTTAGTTCAGGAAATGCACTCTTTAGTCAATTTATTAGGTACAATCTAATTGTAAATGGTAAATGGACTGTGCTTGAATAGCACTTTTCTAGTCTTCCGACTACTCAAAGCACTTTAACACTACTTGCCATTTTTCACCCATTCACACCCATGGGGCTACCATGCAAGGTGCTACACGCCCATCAGGACTAACTAATTAACACTCATATAACATTCACACACCGTAGACACAGCTACAGGAGCAATTTGGGGTGAAGTGTCTTGCCCGCCGATCCTCTGATTGAAGGACGACCTTGCACTTCCACTGAACCAGTCGCCCCATGTAATGCAATTCAATACAAAAGCTCTGCCACATACACCAACTTTACAAATATATAGTGGTCATTTTTACTTAAAAACAGGACACTTCTATGGGCTACATTGAGTTTCTAATATTCTATACTTCTCTGACACCATCAATCAAAACTTAACATTATTAATCTTTTTTAAAGAGTAAAAATTATGGCTGAGCTGTTGTATTTAATTCCATGACATTTTATAGGTGTACCTAATAAAGTGGTAACTGAGTTTATATTAAACATTCTTTGAAAATGTCCGATTACTTTTGAGTAACAATGAGGAATATGTATTCAAGGTCTTGAATGAGGGAACTCAAATTATGGGAAATAACAGGAACTAAGCTTACTCACAAACTGTTTCCTCTATATCATCCATCTTAATCACTTTTTTTGCTCGAAACATTTTTCTTCACAGCAGTTCACCGGATGTTTTGAGACATAATTAAAAGTTGAATTGCTCTTTCCTGCTTCTTCAGTTTGAAAGTCAGTTGAATGCAGAGGAATACTACAGTGTATGCTTGCATTTTTTAACAGTGTGAACTGACTTCGATCCCTAAAAAAGTACAGACAAACTGGGCTTTCCTGAAGTGTCTTGGCAGCAAGATTTATATTTTTGCTATTCACAGATAGCCTTGTTATTGCAATTTTAATTATCTGACTAAATGTGAATACAAACATGAATCTGACTAAA
This sequence comes from Ophiodon elongatus, assembly GCA_016806645.1. Classification (NCBI taxonomy): domain Eukaryota; kingdom Metazoa; phylum Chordata; class Actinopteri; order Perciformes; family Hexagrammidae; genus Ophiodon; species Ophiodon elongatus. The sequence continues at coordinate 6,882,208 of JACSYO010002159.1, forward strand.
TGGGAATCAATTTGTACTTTCTATAATTTCTTTTACTGTAACTAAGTCAATCTTCATCAGGTGTGCCTGCAACGACCACTACTATAGTGAGCGATTGAATGAATACAACCAGTGCTGTGAAGCGTCGTCAGATTTCATTCAAAGTCCAAAACAAGCAATACACTTCATACAATCATACCAAAACTCAAAAGGTACATTCACCAAGCTGCCTGCCCACTTAGCAGCAGCTGATAGGTGGTGAGGTAGAGCAGTGTGTGCAGTTCCATTAGCTGCTAGTGGTTGGTCAAATACACCGTCCAAAAAAATAAATAAAAGTGAGGGGTGGAGCAAGATTAGCAGTGGACAAAACCTGAGGTTCCCACTCAGCGCGTTCACACACGCACAGTCACGGACGTGCGGGCGGGCACACACACACACACACATACACACACACACACACACACAGACACACACACAAAAGAATGAATTTGAAGGTCTGGAGCTTAGTTTACAATACTATTTTCAAAGCTTGTTGTGCAGAAACAATGTCAATGCCGCTGCTTGTGGCTATGATCTTATTGTTAAAAGAAAATCCAATAATCGTACTAATACCCAATAGAGAACTTCATTCGATACACATCACGTGTATCAAATTTACTTCAAAATGAACACTTACAAATCAAAGTATACTAGATTATGAGTCAATACAGTTTGTCAATACAGGTCTCTCACTTGTTTCCTCTCGGTTTCATTGTTGCCTGTTGTTGCACTCATACCTCTGCCGGGTGGCTAGAGGTCCCTGTCTTACTGGAGAGCATTTATGCTTTTGTTCGTTTACAGTTTCTTTGTGGACTTCACAATAGTTGTGCAGAACAAAATAAGCATCAATAAGAAAAGGAAAGTCCTCCTTACATATATGCTCCAATAATAGCTTGCTTCCTCCCAATGTATTATATGCATTATAAAATGCAGAATTTAACTGCACAACAACTGTTAGTATAGACAACAAGGTCAGCAATGCCTGTAATCCGTTATCCATGTTGAATTAACCAATGGTAGTCGATTGGTAATCACGGCTGTTTGTTTTCGTCTGGTGGCATAACTGCTAAGAACCAGTCAAGTAGCGAATCATGGCTGTATGGGTTGCAGCATGCTGTTAATCATGTGGAGGACATGTTTACTGTAACCTTGAACAAACAACTCAACAAGCTATATTAGCACAATGAATATGTTAAACATGACCTATGGAGGCAAGGAAGAAAACAGGAAGCCTAATCAGCATTCTGGAATAAATGGCTTCAGTTTAAAAATAAAATGCCATATTTAATGTACAATATGTGTAGCATGTGTATGTGGTAGTATGTAGTATGTGGCAGCTGGCTAAATGAAAATGGAGTGATGCAGAGCATGACAGCATTCCTTCCCACTCACATTAGACTGACAAGACACTTTGTAAAGGACTAGTGATTGTCACTGTCCCTCACTGTGAGGAATAAAGCATCTCATGATAATTACCCTTCTACACAATCAGCCAAGATCTCAGTAGGCAATGTCACACAAACCCTGAGAGTCTGGCAGTATATTCACTCATCTAACATACCTGTAAATTATTGGAAATATAACACCCACATTTCTCTGGTACTCATGCCAAAGAAAAAGAACAAAACTCAAATGAAACCAATGCTGTTGTAGTAAAGGAAAATATTTAAACTGTTAAGGGCGAGGCTGATGTAGTCAATACCCCGCTGTGACGCCAAGGTCCACAAGCAGACAACATATATACGCCGGTTCACAAACAGTAAATGCCACGAATAATCAGAGAGAGAGGCACTGACTGTGCCCCGGTTAAAACAATGTCAGCCCAGTGTGGAGATTTTTTTTTTTTTACTCTCTACACAAAGCAGTTCAGCTGCAGAAGAGTCCCCATGCAGCCCACTAATTTGTGATAATAAGATTGTTCACACCACTGCATGGGGCAGCCCGAACCTTTCCAAGGGCTTCCCTTCAACAGCCAGGCCCACAGCCGCTGGCCTATCGTTTGAGGGTGGGACAGTGCATCTCTACGTCATGGAAGCTGCCACAGTTTCGCAGCAACACCAAGGTCGGGAATCGTGACGCACTTGTTCTTGTGACCCCAGAATTACCATTAGATTGTCTTTGAGTGTTCGCTATAAAGCGAGGAATCAGAGGAAAGGAGGAAAATGCGTACGGGTGCCTCTGAAACCACAGCAGAAGGCTCCTGGCTATTTCTAGAAAGCCGAGCTTGACGCCGTCATGTTGTCTGTTGTCAGCATGACATGTCTGTTTTTTTAGCAGAGAAGCAAAGTGTGTAAGCACTTTCAGGAGACAGCTCCAGACAATTTATGTGGAGGAATGGAAGATTCTTCCATTTCCCACCTACTACTTTTGACTGGCCCTTTCCACCCCCTCCAGAGGGGGACATGTCTGTGTACACCGATATGTGTGATGTAACTCTGCCAAGGGGAATCCCCGATGACAGACAGTTTTCCAGTATGCCAAGTCTGACTGCAGTGAAGTAAGGGTGGTCAGCATTCGCCTTTTGTGTTGAACTGGATCAAGGCAGATGCCTTGATCCAGTTCAACACAGTAAACCTAGTTTAGTGCATCAAGCCCAGCTGGAGACAGCTCTTCTCACATGGTGACATGAAACGTTCACTATCAAAAGTTAAAAACAGATAAAGGGAAGTTGTAATGCGCCATCACTGCCGTTGACAAGGTGGGAGTAATATAGAGTTTGCCATCTTGGTTCAGATGGCGGAGCTTCTGTGCTATTGTCGTTTTACCCTTAACCATAAGTATATGCGCAACTCATAACCCTTGGCTAGAGTGCTTAAGTGCCATACGTCGCTCCGTGAGTCTGCTTTGTCGAGGAGCCGTGGACAGTTGGCAAGACCACTTGCAGTGTGCATATGAAAGAAAAACATGCCCACTATGCTTTCAGCGAGTGGAAGCAGAGCGGTGCTGCTCCCGCTGCACACAAACACACACTGTACTAATAAAATGAGCTACTGGAACATTTTAAACAGCAGGGTATTGCGATACTTTTTTTAGTATTAGTATACCATGCAACACTTTTCTACTTGTTATTTCAAGTGCACACGAAAAATATACTTCATTATTTTGTACAATTGAGATATAATTAATGGATGTTTCTCTGAAGAAAGGAAGAAAAAAAGGCTGCATTTCTTACTAAAGCAGACAATTTAGAATGCCAAATTAAGACAGCAATCTATTGGATTTAAACACCGTTATTGACTGACAGACCACAGTGTGATGCCGCAGGATACCATGAGACAACATATGCTGCAAATTAAATATTTATGAGAATGACAAATATCTTATCAGATTTTATAATTGCCTCATCTGTCTGGACTTTGATCCAGCCAATCAAAGCAGTTTCTCACAGAACTGTGGTTCAGAAATTTGGATGATTAATAGCAGGCTCCTGTTTCTGAAAACGAGGTGTTCACCCTTACTTTCTAAGTGTCACTTGCTAGTAATCATGTAAAGTAACAAACAGTATCAGTAGAAGGCAACTGAATGAACATAATCATAAATATTCATCAGTATAAAAATCGGTGTACTATCTTATAAGAGCCAACCTGCAACATCAGTAATGAGGCGAGTCGAGGAATCTTTTTAATGATCGGTAGAGATATATATAGTACGATTTAAAATAGTAAAATACAGTATATACAACATAAAGCATAATCCACGTCCAGTCATTTCTTTATTGTCGGTTAGATGTCAGCAAAAAGCAGCCTGTGTGTTCATTCTGGCTACTGACCAGGCTGTAAATCTATGCATATTACAGGATCTATACATCCAGGCAGGATAATGTACGGGCTATTGACAAGTGAATTAAAATTACCAATATTCATTAAACAAAAGAATACAAATCATAAAGATCTGTGTCTCTGCTGTAACAATAAACCAGCATTGGCCCCAAATGTACTGGAAAACTGGCCCTTGGTTGAACCTTTTTGCCAACAACTGCTCCAGGTACGCCAGCTGTCAACAATGCCCCATTGTGCTCTGTTAACCGTTTCATAACTGAAACTGTTTCATTGCAAACAACTGAACTCTGGAGCGCACAAACACAAACAGCAGCCAGTGAGTAAAGTGAGCAGCACCACTCCACCCATCTCAGAAATGGAGCAATGAAACAAAGGCATGAAATTCACAACCAGGCACAGGAGTACAAAAAAATTGAATTAGCACGAAATGGCATTGGGTATAATCTATCAAAATGTGCACCTGCAGCACAAAAAACGGAGCGATAAAGCCTTACTTGTGCCACTAAAAATAGAAATCTGGCATATTGAGTGAAAGTCCAGAAGAGGGAAAGCCTGAACATCTGTGACAGAGACTTACTGAGACTAATTGAGCCCCTTCCTTGCTTTAGAACAGGTCTGCTGCTGGCCTGGGACTTGGACTAGCAGTGCTGTCCTGATGCTGAAGTTGTGTCAAGCTGTGCTGATTTGCTGCTGCTCCACCCATTCTTCTACAGTACTCTATTAAAAGCAAATTAAACATTTTCAAAAATATTTTGTGAGTGGATGATTTGTTAAAAGTATTATCAACAGAATACATTTAAAGATAATTGAAGGCACTACGTGTCTGCAGCAAGTCAAGTCAATTGAAATGTATTCAACTCAAAGTCTAAAATCTGCCTCAAAGGGCTCTCAATAGAGCAATATGAATACATTGTGTCATTTGTTTTGTCTAAATAGGGCTGGGAAATAAATCAGTGTGCATTTCCTTTTTGCTTGAATTGTATCATAATAGTATAATCGAATAATGTAATCATCTTACAAATGTATTGCTTAAATTAATGATTACAAGCAAATTGCAGTTGAAAGTAATGCACAACAGTAAAACACAGTTCATTGCATTCAAATCTGTTTGATCATGAATACAATTAATATACTTCAGAAAAGTTGGACTCTCTCCCTTTCTCTCTCTCCTGCTTTGACTTCAGAAAAGGCAGCCAGGTGACTTATACTGAATAATAATACATATATAATACATAGTCATTAACAAGGAAGTTTGTTCATTTCAATTTATTGAACCAAGTTGATGTAGTGAGTGACTTATGACATGTCAACACTTTTATATTTCAAAGTGAATGCTGATAAATAATACATCTTACTAGCTTTAGCTTTTTTAAATTCAGCCCAACACAGCTGTGTTAACCGCGGCACAATCAGTGCCTTCCTGCTCTTTTTAATGCGTCATCTACCATTTGTGAGCTGGTGTATGTTGCTTGTGGACCTTGGAGTCACACAGGGGCATAGACTACATCAGCTTCGCCCTTGACCCAATAGCGACAGGTCTTAGAGGGGCAAAGATTATACAAAATAAAATGCTGGTTACATATCGTAACTCCAGATTCTATTTTATGAGCCCTCTAAGCTATGGGCCCTCCAGCTGAAGATGCTGGAGTAAATTAAAAGAAGAACTGTGGTTGAACAGCTTTTTATATGTCTCAAGTGTGAAGGTAAGATAGGCCCGTGCAGGGCACAAGGGCGCAAAAAAAGTCTTCATGTCTGCACATGCACGCAGGGATGAACACAAAAACAACAGCTCTTGATGGCTACGCTTATATTAACAGACTCTGGAGTTACGATTCAACGAACTTTAGCCTGCAGGTGACAAAGTGAAATAAACACCACTACTGGGGGAACAGACTTGGACATTACACCGACAGTAGGCCTATGGTAGATATAACTTATACATATGCATTAGTTGTCAGCGTATTTTTTTCTAAACTTGCATCAGTGAAAACGTACACTTTCATGGTGTGTTCAGACAACCTTGAATAAAATGGAAATATGGGGCTGGACAAAACACTATCCCTCCAGTCTGGATCCTAATCATAATCATGTCCTAATTATGAACCTGATGTACATCTTATCAACTCAGATCACAAGCCTCAGCGATTGTTCATATTATATTAATTATCAGCCTGAGCAATTCAATAATATGCTGACTGAAGTGTTCTTGGTTCATTTCAGAAGGGTTAAAGATGTAATTTGCTCCATATTAGCTAATAGCCTTACCTTGCATGAATAGAGCAAATTGACTTTCACACACGTAGAGTGCAAAAGTTCATATAGGAAATAGCTGTGTGATAAAAATGATCTTAACTCAAGGTCAATTTATTAGCTTTGTTTTTTACCTTCTGTGGAATGAGTTTGGTCGGTTGTCATGGAATTGCACTTTCAGTTGTTATTTCACAAAAGTAGTTTTATAGCTTTTGTTTAATTGAACCATCTGGCAGCATCTGTAATTTGTGTAAATGATTGACCAGTAACACCAAATTATTCTTAATTTGGTCATTCTAATGACTATTCCCCACACGCCGGTAGCCTGCTAGCTTTCACAACTCTCTGTTTTAGAACAAAAACTCCAGAACTACATTTTCAGGACAATAAATTATATGATATGCACCTGATCGATAATTGCATATAGCCAAGCTGAGATTATCACTATTTCCAATTAAAGAGTTGTCAAAATTGAAGTGTTCCTTTGGGGCATCAGCTGTAGCATTTTGCATTAAACACTGTGTGAACCCGAAGTGCCAAGCTGCAGATAAACTAATGAACATGAAATTGATTCGGTAGAGCAAATATCAGACTTATAACAAGACAGCCAGCAAAGCAGTTTGTGTTTATAGATTCGGCATTTATTCATTTTGGGATCAACACAAAGTACTTGAGCTTGCAGAAATGCGAGCTTCAGCTGGCACCAATGTCGCACTAACAGGTGGTTGCCCTGCAATTGCCAATAAAGTTCACTGCAACTATTTTGCTGAAAAATGGAGTACAATTAACATTTTTTCACAAGAAACCATCTTTAACTAGTCCAGGCATGGAGAGGAAGCGAACCCCACACAACAATATCACATTTATATTTGTAAATCAAAAACTAGTCCAATTTGGTGTTTGTGTATATGCAATTTTAACAAGGATTATTACACAGTTACGTTTGCAGCTGCAGTATTTAATAGACATAAGCATCTGCTGAAAATAGCCCACATCTGCCGTGTTTTGTGGCTATGGCCATTTATTGCCTGGAGGTCAAAAGCTGCCACAACATGATTCACCACTGCACTTCAAATAACACTAATTCATTGACACGATTAACACAAATATGTTTTGTTTGGGTTGGCATCCGCAGCAAAAACCTGTGGATGCTCCGAGAGGAGCCAAAAACAGACACTAAATTGAACCACAAGGTGGTGCGAAAAATGTGCTACTATTCCCAAACCATCCTCTCACTAAATCTCATTACAAAACAGCACGTTCAGTTATTCCGTCTTTGTTTCCTTTTAATAATGTGATAATAAAAAAAAAAAAAATCCAATTAGTAAAAACTCCAAACCGAATGTCTGTGAGGTGTTAAATCAACACTTAACCACAACGGCAATCGATGATTCCCTTAAATAATTTACACTTTATCTGTATCACTCCACTTAAATTGAACCCTTTAACACTGTAAGTAGTCCCATCATCCGTCATGACTGAAACGTCCTCGGCCTCTGCCTCCTACCAATTAATGATTTGAGAGCCCTCGCTGAGAGCTGTTATCCGAGCCACTGGTCTCCAGCCTCTGCTGCACGAGGACCCCTCTCCCGTTCAGCCCAACATGCAACAATTAGGCTGCAGACGGAGTTTGTCAACGCAACTGGCGACCACAACCACGCAGACATCCGCCTGAGCGGGTGTTTGGAGCCCGAGTCAGACAGGTTAAACCTCCTTCATTGGCGAGCACATATTCAGTGTCTGAACTTCTGCTGCACAGTGAAGCCAAAGAGAGGAGGTTTAGTCAGTCATTGAGGCAGGGCAGCCTCTTTATCAAAATGGTATTAAATCCTTTACGCATTCGATGTGATGCGTATTTTGACTTTAAAGAAACTTGTCTTACCTGGTTAGTCAATCTTGTCCAGTTCTGAAATAAAAAATTTCTGTTCGGCTCTGGTTTGTTGCGCGTGTCCGCAGAAATACGTCGTTATTGCGATGTAACTCAATTCCCCCCCCCCCGTATAGTTCTCTGGATGTTGTTCCGCGCCTCCCTCCACGCACCGACACTCATTGGGTAGATACACGAGCAGATGAAGCGCGTTGCCGATAACATCAGCAGCAGTCCAGTTCAATTTGATCTTTAGATGACCAAATCATTTTCCTCCTTCATGGGGCGATGGAGCGCCCGGTGAATAAAACAAACATCCACATCCCAAACATTTGGAAAATGGACTACCTCCGCACTTTATCCCCCGAATAAAAGCAGTCCTTGTCACACCGGCGAAGAGTTTTACTGCTTCCTTTTTAGTCTTGGCCACTTGCGTTGCCTAAAAGAATCTGACGGGCCTACTGAACTGGGAGGTCTATATATAGTGTTCGGCTTATTTTAACGATGCCGGTGATGCTGCGTATCCTGCATCCCACTAAGCAGAGAGAAGAGCGCAAAGAAAAAAAAAAAAAAAAAGCCGGGCAGTGATTTCGCGTACTGCTGCGCGTGCTCCTGCGAAACAACCCGGACCTGTGAAACACGCTCCGTACAGCAACAGAGAAACAAAACCCCTTTCACATCTTTGTGTTGTAGATGTAGTCCCGTACAGACGGCTGTATCCACACTGCGGTCCGGGTGGAGAGATGCAGAGCAGAGTGAGGTGCAGGCGAAGTCTCGTCCCCGTTTCTTGCCTGCACACACACACACACACACACACACACACACACACACACACAGAGTCAGAAGGGATTTTTTTTTTTTTTTTCTTCTTATTTTGTGGGTGCCTTCCTTACAACGCGGCTGACCAGACGTGAAAAGGGAGACGCTCCGGACTCTTGGTGCATTTATAGGAGCGTCAAAAAAACTCCGGCGCGTGTCAGAGCTGCGTTTCCCTCAACATGTGAAAGCAGCCAGCACGGACACGCTAACCGGATCTAAAGAGACAACGGAGATCTTAACGATAATGGCTGCATACTGAAGGGTTCAGCACTGGTAATTGGATAGTAATATGAGATCATGACTTTTTTTCTTTTTTTTTTTTTTAATCATGATGCAAAACAACCACAAAAATAAATGTATTTGCACAGCACATAACGTATCCTACCCGTTTACTGCACCCAAGGGCAAGTGAAAATGTAAACATGTATTTTTTTTTGTGCATCTTGTAGCAGCAACAAGGTGTTCTCCCTTCTGAACAGGTGAAGAGTACAATACAAGCCCATAACAGTTCCTACTGACCTCATCACCAGCCAACAAACAGCCTGCAGCCTCGGCTTGCATTTCTACATCTCAAGCTTCGTGGGGATCCACTGGGTCAGCAGTAAGGTCATACTGCTGCTCAGTATCGCCCTTTGACTGGTTGTTGGTTAAGCATTTTCCCCAACACATTTCCTGCAGTCTTCAGGACTCCAGAGTGGACCCCCAGTTCAACATGCAGCGGGAGCAATAGGCGAGCTGCAACTACAATAGAGAGGGATGTCAACTTTGTAACAGGCGGATGAATCGCATGTAGTAAAAAGGTGAAGGCTGATGTAACTGGACATGTGAGAATAATGTCTTCACATTTCCACCCTTACCCACCACTCCAGTCTCAGGGCACCCACCAATCATGCCATGTGTGTCTTTTCAGTGGCGGCTCCAGAGAGATACTGAAAGAGCAGCCCACGCACATGTTTGTGGATGGGCTGCTCAAAAGAGAATCACTCTGAAAATTGAAGCATCACGTCACGTACATGCAGGATGGGGGGAAAATAAGTTGAAGGATTATTTTCCCGTGATAGAAAACTAGGGGTGTTTTTTTTGTTGCATATTACTCTTAGATCACAACTACACAAGGGTTTTAGTCCTTGGAAATCACCTGCAGCAGCAAGTTATCCACGTGAGTGGTTTGATATACCCTCAGGAATAATAGTGGAAAAATTAATTATACTGTTATATGCACAAACACGGTATTAGATTTTCCATATCCCGTGGTGCATTATCACTGATGCAATTTGCATACAGTACAGTATGTATTGTATGCATGTGTTGAGTAATGCATGACCAATTATTGATACAATATTAAATCAGCATGCTTCAAGTGAGACTCAATGAAGTGGTACCCATATTCATTCAATCCATTAAATGTGGTCAGAATGCAAACATATTGGGATATTTGTGTTTGGTAATGCAGGGCGAGAGTGATATTCATTTTTCATAAGCCCTCTGGGACAAACATAAGACTATGTCGAATATGTATTTGGCTATTTGCTATTCTCCTGACTGAGGTAAATAGGTGGATTTTGCCTTGAAGTTTCTGACAGCCATTTCTTTAGGGACTGTGTGAAAGTTACTGGTTTGGGAAAGGGGCTAAACTAAAAGGTCAATCACACAAAGGCAAAGCTCTTGATGTCACTGACAAATATCAAAATAATCTAAAAGAACATCCCCTGCTCTCCCAAAACGTTTTTATATATTATACCTTCATCAAATAACAAAACAAAAGCATAACTCCTTTTCTCCTCCACATCCCCTGATAATTTGCATGCAGTCCCTAAGTAGAAGTAAATGTAACAAGTAAAGCCGGAAACCAAGTTTTTGAGTACTAAGTTAAAGTATGTTTTACAGAACAAATGGTTACATTATGTTTCCCATGCAATGACAAAAATAATCAGACGCCTAGAGCGAATTTAATTAATGACAAAATATGTGCCTGAAAACACAAGGAATGAATTAAAGGGCCAGTGTGTAGGATTTCAGGGGATCTAATTGCACAAATGCAATATATTATTCATAATCGTTTTCACTAGTGTATAATCACCTGAAACTAAGAATCATGTTTTCATTAGTTTAGAATGAGCCCCTTATATCTACATAGGGGGCGAGTTTTCTTCACAGAGTCCACCTTGTTGCACCACCATGTTTCTATAGTAACCCAGAATGAACAAACCAAACACTAGAGAGGACATCTCAAGCGTTTACATTTTCCAGAAGGCTGCCGAAGTCCTCCGACATGCTTGTGAATGTGTGGCAACAAGAGCCACAGAGTGCAAAATTGTGGTTCCACCAGCCGACTTATGACTCTAATTTCTTCCATAGTGGAGTTATTATGGGAAGGATGGCTTCTGAGCGAGGCGAACAGGGCTTACCACAGTTTTGCACTCGGCACCTCACGTCACCGCGGTCTTGGAAAGGGAGGAGTGAACGGAGTGGTATTCAGTTAGTTGCAATCTGCAACCACACCACGACATGCAACCTAATCCTACACACTATCCCTTTAATACAGTGGTTTCATGAGAAGAAATTAAAAAAGTTATTATCGCCAAAATAATCACTAACCAACTAATATAATAACATAATCAATTTTATTTATTTATATTTAATTTATTTTATTGATTTGGTCTTCGGTCTGTCATCACTGTAATACATTACTGACCACTGGCTAGTTTTTACACAGCTTACCACCTGAGAAAACTCCACTCAGATCATCCGCATGCTGTCCGAGCTGATTTTATTGAATACTTCTAATGTATGGCTTGGGCTCGTCACGCTACAGTCGACTCTTATTTGAAGCAGCCTGTCATCTTTGGGATGAATTTCCTCGGGCTACACTGAAAAAAGAAAAAAGGCAAACAGGAATGCTTTTTAATTTCATTATTGCCATTTACTTTTGTATCACGACTCGTCTTTTGCTACATCTCTTTTAATTACTAAAAACCATGTTTGAAAAAAAAGCTTTGTAAATCTAATGTATGTTTCAAATCCAGTGCTGATGAAATTGTAACAAAGTACAAGAGTCAAATTGTTGATTCAGTAAAAACAAAATCCAACACTTCAAATTTAACAAGCAAGCCAAAAGCATAATTATACCAAAACAAATGTTCAGACATTGGAACATAGCTACCTTTCTTTGTGTGGCAGTGGGTCTGGTTTCTCAATAGAATCTATACACCCTAGATATTTCACACTGTCCCCATTAGCAGATATGAAAATAAACAATTCCTACATTATTGACAAACTTAAACAGTGAAGTCAATAAATGCACTCTCAATTTTCCCAAAACTCAGTGCACTGTAGTGGTAGAAAGGCCAATGCATTGCTGTCCAAATAGCCACCGAACAGGACTGATTTGCTGAACAGTGTTGCAGCTGTAGAGTTCCTCGGATATGAATGTGCATATCTCATGTACCATTTCAGGCACAGTCACAGATGTGTGCATCTCCTGATGTGAAATAGGTTGTTAATGATCCATGGAAAAAACTCTTAACTGTGGCTGAAAATCTGACTTGTGGAAATGGCCCATTGACAGCTGCATAGCATTTGCTGAGACAGTACAGAAAAGTATAAGCTTTACTGAGTGACATCCAGTATTGGGTTGTAGTTGAACTGTGGAACAAGTCACTGAAGCAAGATGGAAAAAGCAGCCATATAAAAATAGACATGTTCACAAATATGCTGCTTTCAAACCATGTTATCCAAGTGTCTGCTAGCGTCTCTCAGCCATCTTCCATTAGTGAGGGTGAACTCAGAAGTGGCCATGCGAACATAAATCAAGGCACACATACTTGAAACAAACCATATTTGAGCGAGAGTCATTTCGTAATTAGGCAGCACACAACGACACTGCAATAGGCAATTTTAACAAAGTCTTAAATCCCCCGCAGCAATGTGTGGGTGGCATGGATGTAAATAAGGCTGCTGATGCTGTAAATGGCAGGACAGCGGTACAGTCACCTCACTATGATGCGAACAAGGGTGCGTGGTGCAACTTACAATGGATGACACATTTATCCTCGAGTCAAAGAGTGGGTGCCTCCCTACTGGCTTATTGATTGAAGGAAGCTGGCAAGGTGCACTAACAGGGAATACAATTCACTTACAAATCAGTACATGGATAGTCAGCAATTTCCCTCATTAGCATTCGGAGCATTATTCTATTGACAGCTCTTTTGGCATCAATTCCCTTATTCACTTGTCAACCTGAGAGGTTATTTTTCCATGAGTGGACTGGTGTGGACTCTGCATTGAACTTTTCAAATCAGAATTAAAGATCATTCATCATTGTTAGTAAATCTGATCTCCAGTGATTCAGTCTGATGGTGAGAGTTTAAGGCCCTGAATGCTTTTAACTTTTCACTGAGTGATGGGGTCAAACATGAACGCATAACAGTTTCAAATACGCCACATAAAAGATTTTCTGGATTTCTCATTTTATCTACGCTCCTCTCATTACTGAAGTGGGTGTGGAAACCAGTGACAAACAATTCAGTGCACCAATCAGGATTTAGAAATATTTGAATTAAAATGTGATCATGTTCATGGTGCCGGGCCGTTGTCAATCAAATGTGATCAAACCCCATCAACACAATCCTGATGAAGCAGATGAGCTCCATTTTTGATTCCCAAACTAAAAATAAACTAGAAAGGTGAACTCCATCAGGTTTGTCTGCAACGAACACTGCTTTATTGTATGATTGAACAAATACAACTCACCGTTGCTTATCACCCTCTGTCTAGACACTAATGGGCTATCAAGGTGTCCTTAAAGACATTTCATTTAAACTCAAAGCACCGATGTATGCAGGCAATCTGCTCGAATTTTGTCGTGTGAGACATTTCATATAGTCTTGCCAAAAACAAAATTAAACTCACCAAGTGGTTTGCATGAATAGCAGCAGCAGAGTGGCGGCAATGTACTCAGCAGTGTGTGCACTAGTAGTTCTGTTTGCTGATTTCCAAACACACCGTCCAAAACACTTTGGGCAGAGAGTAGTGGCTGACAATTCAAAATAGTATGCAGTGTAAACCACGGACAGACACAGAGGTGCACACTCACGGACAGCACACATGTGCGCGGTTGATTACATTATCCTCCTTGCAGAAATAATAATAGCTAACAATGATTTTGTTTTCCAAACTAACAGTTTGCACATTTAGTAATGAATATTTAATTAGGAGAGAAATACGTCAGATTTAAAACGATGTTTTCAGAGGCTTTAATGCACCGTAAAAAAGTCTTAAGCTGCTATACCGTTGACCTTTTTGGTGCAAATAAATGTCAATTCTGAAGTGCAATACTTACATTTAAGTTCATGCATCGAGCATCCACTTCTAGGGGATTGTTATGCATCTATCTATATCTCTAGGTGTACATTTAGACGATAATGTACAATGAAGCCAAGCAACAGTATGCAGCACAGATGGCAGCACAGCTTTCAATCACAATGCACCTTGTGAGGGGAGAACAGACAGAGCATGCATCCAATGGCATGGAAAAAATTATATGTACATAATATGTAAAGCCCTCAATACGCACTGATGCACGTCCACACCTGCATAGAGAGTGAACCCCATCCCCTCGACAGCAGCTTGTATTAGGGATTGATGTACAACTTTCCGCCACGAGTGGTTCAACACCTCTGTTTCCCCTGTGAGCTGCTGCAGTTTCAGACACTGCGAGGCCGGCTGGTAAATATTCATTAGCTATGAATCAGACCACTGCTGCAGCACTGCTATGTCGACGTGTCAGGTTTTGTGGCACGGTGTCTGTGCGCGCACAAAAACACACTTCTACCAAACCTCACCTTCCATCCCTAAAGGTCCCCCAGCATTGTGCATTGTGACCAACCGGCACTGTTCATTTTGCATCAGCTAACAGGATAGATCCCCGTCCTCCCTCACACCGACAGCAGGCTAATGGCTCTGGCTTTCTTCCAGTGGCTAGAGAGAGACGGGAAGACATAACATGATGGATGAGAGAAAAAGAAGGTAACAATAAAGCAGTGAAGAGTAGATTGACATGAATCTAGAGAAGCAAGTACTCTTTTTCCATGTTCTGAGACAATCCAAACAATAATTGTATGCAACAGTTTTGAAAGCAATCGTACGATTAGATGGCGCCTGGATATGAATCGCATGCGAGACAGTGGATATGCCTCTTTGTAGAAAAGCTGCCGTTGAGTATGATGAGTGCCTGATGGGGAAACCCGGGGTAACGTGCAAACCATTACACAGGCAACGGAAGAGCAATATTACACTCAGCCAAGGAGAATGGACAGTTAAGTGTTTCCCTTACCCATTCCAAGGCAGGAGAAATGAGCAATGAGGACAGGTGGGAGCGTTTAAGTGACAGTAATAGTTTGAGGAAGGACTAAAATCACTGCTTGCGAGGCATCTGGCTAGCAAGTAGGAGGCTATACTTGAATTGGTACATAAACATAAAGACTCTCAGAACTGTTCTTGTGAATGATCACAATCAAATACTGATCTCAGGAATGGGCATGCTTCAATAGCTGCACTATTTTCCAATCACTGAGACGCAGCATACATTGCCTTAGCCGCCCTTTCAAGAATAAATCATCTGTCAGGTGATGACTCACGAAGGTGCGTCTTTGACCCAAAATGAAGACAGTCAGTTTGAATATGGGAAAATTCACCTGCAGGCTAACACACACACACACACACACACGCAAAACATCTTCTCTTATCTTCATTTCCTCTCTGTTCAGGCGCAATCTGGTCCAGGTGTCAATCACCAGCCCTGACTTTATTAGGGGTTAAATAGCACAGATCACAATTTTCCCTCCCTCTAGAAATTGACTACACATTGGCAGGGTGTATCTTTTTAAATCAGGCGACTACATCATAGCCACTGGCACACTGGGACTGTCAGTGAATGACCTCTACAAACAGGGGGAAATGAAAGACCATTCCAGATCAGCTTTCACCTAAATAAGCCGTCTCTCGAGAACAAGTGCTCCTGCTCGGAAAGCGAAAACTTAAGTGAAGGATATTATTCCGATTGGTCAAAATACCTTCACACTTGACAAAAGCCCATATGCTGTAAAAGCCGTTTTGGGAGGCAGGAGCCCCTTTCATCCAGTTTTCAATATGAAGACATTAGCGCAGGATTGTAGAAGCCTCTCTCTGGGCCACCACATAATAGGTGTCCTTCCCTGACTTCCCCCCTCTGCCAAATAGTGCCCTTCTGAACCAGTTTAGAGAGATTAGCAGGGCCCTTGACTGGAGTCATTCTCTGAAGAACCCTTGGGTGAACTTCTGCTCTAGTAGGTCTTGAGAGACAGCTGACCTTCAGGCCTTACCAGGGATTAATAGTGTCCACTGAATTCGTGCCCTTTTCAAAAACCAGCAGGATGCCATCAGATGAGTTAAAGCGGACGGCAGGAGATACTCTTGGATGTTCCAAACGACTAGTTTAAGGCCTCCGGCTTGTGGGCTTGTGGAGAGAATAGCAACAGACAACCAGAAGGAGGGGTCATCTTCAATTCCACTCAAGTTTTGTTGTTATTCTCTTTCTTTTCACTCGTAGCTTTTTTTCCTCTTCAAGTGGATTCATTCCTTCCTGATGTTGACATTAGCATTGGAGCATTATTGATCAGCACTCTGCAGGAGCAAGTCAGGTAGATTAAAATCACCTGACTCCAGCTTGGTCTCTCAGCATCTATTCAGGACTTTCCGACAACCGTGCATTACTGATCCCTATCTAATATTGAGATGCAGCTGGAGCTATGAAAGCTGAGAGAGGTGACGCCAGCCCTTCCTCCCAACACCTCACTGGACACCAGACACACAGCTGCAACAGCTCAAATATGCACTCTTGTTTAACTTCTAAAGGTTTTTCCAATTTTTGTAACAAGTTTTATTTTGAAAAACAGTGATCAATGTTCTATTTTTATGTATTTTGAAAGCTGAAATAAAATCAGAGCGAGAGCTCTAATTCTCTGTGGCCTTTTAGAAATACGATTCTGGTTTTGGGGGGTGGAAGAAAAGTACATTTGGCTCCCTTGGCATCTCAGGATCAACGCTTTTTTCCCCCTTCTTTTAAATTCACTGTTTACAAATACTGTCAATGTAAATGAAACCTATTCAGCTTCAAAGCTCATGTAAAATTCATGCTCATGCTTAAAACATAAACTGAGCCAGCAGTGGGGCATCAGTGTGACTCATAAGAGGACAGCACGTTGTAATGATGGACGTGGGCTTTAAAGAATACTGCAAAAAGCCGGTTTACACATGCTCCCCAGGAATGATCACACAATTGAGGAAGCCATGTATGCTCCATGTGAGAAAGGAAGACATGTGATTCCTAGATAATTCAATGACTGAGAATATGGTTGTGCAAGGAGTTTTTTCAACACTGACCGATTGTATACAGCAATTATGTAATCTTTCTGCCATGGGTCCTCATCTGGTGTGTTTTATATCCAGTGCGAGCCGTTATACACCAGCAGCCACTTAAAACTGTATTGGAGTGGTTGGATGTGTGGCATGGCGGGCTTGGTTAGCTTGCGTAGGCGAGCAACGCCGCGCAATGACTTTCACAGGAGCGAGCAAACGAAGAGTGACAAACCACAAAGTGGAGACGTAGCCCAGGTCAGGGACAAAACCCATTAAAGAGACAAGACAGCAGTTGATGATTTGGACTAGGCCGCCCACGTGGTGCACAGCCTGACATAACAAATGCCTGCAAACCAATTAGGAACTACACTTTAATTAAACGCAATGTAAATTCGCGCACATACCGGAGCGCACAAGCGCAACTTCCCAGACAGCGGGTAAGAGGCGCAGGCTGCGGCTTTTCTCTGAACAATACACTGCAGTCACTACTGGTCCGCAACCAGGGGAAACGAGCCAACCACGCTTAAAACTGGGGAAACCGCCGTCTTAACCAGCAACACGTAAATTGGACCACGCGACCAGGGAAGACAGACTCCAGGAGGTAAAGGCAGGGATCACACACCAGAACAGCTGAACCCAGTAATTAGGGAGCCGCTGGTTAATTAAATCCACCTGGTGACACGTTAGCGGGCAGGAGGGAAGGGCAGAGGCTACAGTGCCCCATTGCTATGCCAAATGCAGTATGGCAAAAACAATACTAGGATGTGCTGCATCCGGTCGTATTTCAAGGACAACGGCTGGCACACGTCCCTGAGCTGCGGGGGGACAAACGCAGCGCGTATCTAGAGCTGTAATGTTGGAAGGTAACAGCAGGCGGCGCTAGAAATGGAGGGATGGCGTCTGCTCAGGCGCTCTTTGGGTGAGCTCGCAGTGGATGGCGGCCAATACACAGTAAAGTAGACTGTTATCAATTAGAAAGCATTTGTTTAAGTTCTTTTTATTGAGGATCGTTTCAACAATTGCAGAATTGCAAGTCTCACCCATGTAGTTAGTATGCTTTCATGGCACCCTCCCTCTGGTGAAACAAATCAATCAGCCTCGTGTTCTGTGATCGTGTGCCAAGTGCCAGCCAGAGCCTTTCGGCGAGTGCAGACCAGATTTTATTGCGCATGAAGGCTCGCCCAGTGATACGACTCGTGCCATCTCCTCTTTTTATCTCTCCTTGTCGCACCAGCGTGCCTTTCTGGCTATTTTGACCCACAATCCTCTACACATCGGATATGTGAGGAAGAGGTGCAGGGTGCAACGTACGAAGTAGTATCCCATTGGATGCCTACTGCATGCAACAGTATGTGCTTTGTAAGGGTATCTGCAGTATGTACTAAAATGAAAAAGTATGCCATTTATATCTGCTACATAGTCCTCCATTCTTGGTGGTTGTACAAGGTGCCATTGGGTCTTCATGGTATATGTTGCTCTATATTTATATCTCCAGGAGCTAAAACGGATCCATTCATGTACATATTATCAATTTCCCGTTTTAAAAGAATAGTTTGACACTTTTCCTATTAATTTTCAGATGAGAGGATTGATACCAAGAGTGGCTTTCATCTCCTCATCCGAGTCTCGGCAGGAAAGCGAACACATGTTGAACTATTCCTCTGGTGGTTAAACTACAGATGCATTCTACTGTGTTGTGTTCTTTTTTGATTAACTCTTATTGTTTGTTTAGATTTTGGCAGTCGCATATTAAGGATGATAAATAACTAATCAATTTCTCCTCTCGCTCAAGTCCAGCATCTGGAGGAGCGAGGCAATCTCCATTCTTCGCTGTCACATATAAATGAGGACCCCATCACGTGCCCAGAGGACAACACAGAGCAACCTGGCAAGTCAGAAGCAGCAGCTGTGTACCTTGCCGACGCTGGTCACCAAAATCAGCAAAAGCGCGCGTGCCAAAAAGTGCCATCAATTTCTGCTGCGGCTCTGAGCTACGTTAAGCTCGGTCCCAGCTCAACAGCTCAACACCTCTTTGGTTTCTCTTTCACAGCAGACTGAACCTGCGAGCCTAATGCCAGCTGGCCTGCCCGGAGCTTTTCACCCAGATACTCCATCAAAGTGCGGTGTGGTAATTAGACAGGGTTTACACCAAGCCACGCCACAGGTGCCTATTTATTAGGTTCATTACCAAGGGTCCCACAGCAACCGCCACCGAGTAGGCTCAGGTATCCTTTCTTGTTGTGTGGCATACATGACTCTAAGTCCTTTCAGAAGCCCATATGTTAGCATATTTCTCCCATTCGAAGGAGTCTCAGCTCCGGCTAACACATTCTCTCCACATCTCATTGTTGTGCTTGGGACAGTGATTACTCCAGAGAGGCCATGGATTAATCAGACTGTGGAGAGCGCATTGATCTTCAGTCCAATCCATCAGATATTGGCTGCTGCTCGATGGAGGGGGAGAGGTGCAGCATGAAAATCAATCCCATAAGGTCAGGGGTTCCACTTTGGGAAACAGGTTATAATTGAGGTGACTGTTACATATGATCATCAAATGTCCTTGATTTAGTATGACATGGATTTGACAGTTCAACCTGATTTTTATGAACTGGTTTTAAAAAAAGAAATTTTGGAGAAAGAAAATGGAAATACTTGATGTGTTTAATAACATTTCCTAAATGTAAATGCTACATATGATATGTTAATGTAGGGAGAGAAAAACAAACTTGATTTCTCTTTCGAGTTGACATGTTACAAAACCTTTTCCTTCTCTCCCAAAAAAAAGAATATAGCCACAACCATTAATCACCATCTGAGTAGTTTATTCATTTGAATCCATCTTTAACTTTTAAGGAGCAGTCCATTTTATTTTCTTCTTTGTTCATTTCCTCCACAGTTTGAAATATAATATTTTTTGATGAGCTGAACAAGACAAGTGATTTATTGCATAGTAAAACGACCCTACTGGGCCTCTGCTGGGAAAGCTATGCAGAAGTAATGGAAGATATAACTAATTATTTTGTTGACTGATTTTAAGATTGACCCCACACAATCTTGCCTATCCCACTGGTGATTGACCGCGTATTGGTAAGAGCCGCAGCTCAGGATGCTGCGCGTGTGCAGGCGGCTGCAAGCACACTGATGAATATTGATGAACAGCGCACTCCACCAAACCCGTAAAATGAGGCGCGCAGAATAGAGAATGAGGCCCATTCTAGTCATGATTTACTGAGTGACAACCAGAAGTTTTAAAATGGGTAGTGATTCTGAATACCTCTCTGTGGACAACCCCATGCAGTAGCAAGTAGCCATGCAGCAACATAGTTTGTTTAAATGTTATGCGGCTGCAGACAGACACGCTGCTGTGTAAATGTATAAGACCTGAAACATCAGAATGGTAATAGATGCACTTGTAAATTCATTAGCATATTGATGAGAAACTCTTTTGGGACAGTAACATGCACACATGTGAATGTTGTTCAGAATTTGATGATTGCAAAGCTGTTTTGGGAGATGTGGATGAAAAAGCCCACATTCTCCTTGTTTGTTTCCTGTCACAGGTGAGTTATTTAGTCAAGCATCCTTATCTTGGAATTAAGCCCCATGGCAACAACCATAATGATGCGCTCCACCATAATCACCCGCAACAGTTCTTTGTGGTACACGGCATCAGGTAAACACATCAAATCCTCAACTTGATTTTCAGCCCCAGCCAAAATGTATGCAAATTAGTGTCTGGAAAAATATGCAAGTAAATGTTTTCATACTATATTTAAATGATGGCACAACCTTTTGGGCAAAAGTAAGAAATCAACAATGCAAATCTTTGCTTTTGGTTAAAGGATAAAGCTTAATTTCCCTGCCTGACTCATAGCACTGTTGCATAGCACAGAGGGAGCGAGAGGAGAAAAGCTTGTCTCTTCGCTCTTGACACGAACTGTCCTCCTGAAAGGCTCTGATGTGACTGACACCTCTCTCCTCTTTTCCACTCCAATTAGCTCGGTGACAGGTGCATGTGGAGAAATGAGACAATTAATTACCATCTCTTCTCCCTCTGTCCTCTGTCCATCTTCCTTTTGACTTTATCACACTCTGTCCCTCTTCTCTTTTTTTATATTACTTAGTTTTTCATCCTTTCTTCCACCCCATCGCCTCCCTCCCCCCCAATTTTCCCATTCATACCGTGTCTGGCTTCTCATTGTCTGCTCAAAACATATTCTCTCTCTCTCTCTCTCCCTCTGTTTCACTGCAGCATGCATACAGTCGGGGTGAAGCGAGAGACGAGAGAAAGAGGGAGCATGTCACGCAGACTGTGAGGTGTCCTCCTGCTTCCCACTCAGACACAACAAGCAAAATCACTGCCAGGCATTCCACTGATGGAGGTCCTGACAAAGTCACAATGAATGCTGCACAGTCCTCTGTGGTATCCTCTTGACCACCGCTTTGTCGCATTACGGTGGCAAACTGGATACATTGCTTAATTTATTTGTCAGACACTAGAGTCAAATGTATCTGGAAACTCACTAGGTACCCTGGGTTATTTAAAACACTGATGTCACTGCAGGTTTCAGGGTGGGTCTTCTTGACTGGATGTTTAATGGTGGAAGTTTGCCACCTGCTGGTTATGATCATTTTTCCGGTGTCCTTGAGTAAACCTCTTTTATGATTCCTTTAAAAATACTCACCCTCCTGACATTTAGGCCTGCCAAATGTCCACAAAAAGCATTTCATTCTGTAAAGGTCAAAAGAAAATTCTAGACAGAGGATTAAATTAAAATGCTCCAAAATGTCCATGTTGTCAAAATTTACAACCCCGTTTCAATTTTGAAATGGCCTAAGACATCATTCAGTTTTGGTTACTAACACAAGAGATCCTCTTTCAAAGCCCTTTATCCATCAACAATACACTGAATCTCTGCCAGCTGCAATGCTACATGCAGTGATGCATTACAGTCTGTCTAAATGCACCGGCACAATTTTAAATACCTACTCATTCACTTGCATAGTAGTCAATAAAAAGGTACTGTTTGCCACACCTCCACGCTATATGCTCAAATTGGAATTCCAGCCAATTCCATTTTTTTATTTTACTTAAGTCAAATTTATCTTTGCAAAAATATACTAAGGACACCTTAGCTGTAGCATTGTACATACCCGAAGATTTGACGGGACGTTTTAAAACCATATTAAAGACATAAGGGAAACTTGTAACAGTTACAAAATCCATAGTCTTAACCATAGCATTGTTTTCATTGACTAAACTCCTGATAACCCTTCCAGAGCCTACAATAACTGCCGCCCACTAAACTGCAGAAAAATGTAGCAACTAACAGCTAGCTAGCAAATGTAGTTGAGAAGTTAAAGAGCCACAGAGAGTTAAAATTCACCAGGTGGACAGAAACATGACTGAATGATGATGATGTTGCTCCGTGTATAAAGGCAACCTTTAGCTAAACATGGTCGCCACAAGGTGATAGTTTTGTTCTCAGTTTCCTTACAGCTTCTCCCAAGTGGCTAAAATAAAATCCCTTATTTTAGGTTAAAATAAAAAGCGCTTACTCAAGTTAGGTTATTGCGTAGTTCTATTTAATGAATTGGGACCTACGACGCCCTGTAAAAAGTGATTTTATTCGGAGAGATTGTTAACAATAAATCTTACATGAGGATGTATGGAGGTGACATCTTATCAGCAGGGAATATAACGAGCACATGAGATACTGACATCTGACAAATTTATACTATGGATTAAGGACAAGAGGTCACTACATGCAGGACATAGTTAGGTTTGAATATACTGACATATTTCACTGAAAAATTCAAGGATAGGGTTTTGTTTGACACTTGCTGATCCATCATGACTAATGCTACGGTGTCCTTGATCTTTCTCGTGTTTTAAATGAGAAGAATAGTCTTTAATCATTTCTCCATTTCTTAAACTGTCATTCAATAAGTGCTGTACAAGTAAAATGTTATACTGACCACCTTCTCATGACATTCATACAATCAGGTGCACATAAAATCTTAAATGGGGGAAAAAAGCAAGGTTTTCCTTTTTGAATGTGTCATGGCACCATTTATTTATTAAAGTTATGCATAACCTTCCAACTTGATCATTGTACATATGTTGAACTTCATGACATTATTGGAATATCAGGCAGTCAGATCAGCATCGCCGTGAAAGCAGAAAGAAGCAGCATTTCCGTCAGGAGCTGATACAGAAAGAGCATGAGCGCTGCTTGTAGAGGAGGGGGAACGGGGCAAGATACCCAAATGCAAATGAAGAAGCATGACATATAGAGTGTGGGAGGGGATAAGATAAATAAGCATGAAAGACACCGGGCTGTGAGGGAAAAGGAGAAGGCTGACACCCGTAAGTGTTCACAGGAAAAAGAAGGGGGAGGGTCACACGCATAGGAGAAGAGGAGCAGCCGAGAGGCAAAACACCCCTCACAGTGAGGAGGAGGAGGAGGAAGAAGAAAGAGGCAGCACGAAAATGCAACAGGACCAGATCAGAGCCTTCAGACTCTTCATTCTAGTTAACACCACACTAGAATTTATCTGAAATTCTAGACTTTAACACATTTCAAGAGTTTTTAACACAATGGGATCTAGCCATCACCAGTGCAAGTCTGGCCTCTATCAGTCTGAATATATCCTGCCATTTCATCAGGGTACGCTAGACCAGCGTGCTTGTTTGCTAGCGTGCACCCAACACTCACACTAACCCTGATTGACTGAAACAGGAAAAGCAGCCAAAACGGTAACACCATGGCCAAAAGCATGCAAGCAATGTTGGAAACACTTTTTTTTCTCTTTTTTTTTGTTTTTTGTTTTTAAATGAAAAGAAAGAAAATAAATACATCTTGGGATAAAAAAAAATCTTAATACATTATCTTAAAATTTTCCTTTTCTTGTTTTGTGTTTCATATATATATATTCTAAACACACATCTTTGTACATTTTGGTATAAGTTCTCTTTCTTGCAGGGAGATCCGGGGAAAATGGGTGTTATATGGTAGAGGGGTGAGTTTTTGGGGCAATCCCACTTTCCTGATTGCCTTGTGCTGATATAGGGGGGCGCGGCATCACAAAGATGACTCCACCCTTCAAACGTTTCTGCTCACACTCAGTCTCTCATTCTCTGTGGCAACCGTGGGCGAGGATGATGAAAAACAAGGGGCTCAGCAGTGAGAGGACAAGCTTATAGGATGTCCAGAATGTCCAGGACACAAGAAGTAGGAACAGACCACAAGTCGGTACTTCCTCTTTGGGACCAGAGCTAAAAGCTGCGGTACTGTCTTCCACTATCTCTTATCTGGAAAGAAAATGTAGGTGCAGGATCAGAAAAAGGACAGATGAAGGTTGTGATTCATATATTAAAATCTAGTAATTCATATGTTGACACTGGGCATGTATTGAGATACCTTTGTTTCCATCCGTGTCTGCTGCTGACCTCTCTGGCCTTTGGCGTATTAGATTATTGTACTTGGCCTCAACCTCCTGAGAGAAACAAACAATCCACGGTCAGATCAGGCCATACAAATGACCACAATGTTTAAACATCATACTGGCTTCATAAGAATGTGTGTTGGTGAGCTGGGTGACTGTTTGATACCTTCAGATAGTTGAGGTTGACCTGAAGGTTTCTAAGGTGAGACAAGACCTGTCTGCTAAAGGAGGAGAGGCTGCCGGCCTGTGACGTTGAAGAAAAACGCAAGTTGATGCCAGAGTCCGCAGCACAGCCTTGTGAGGATCTCAGCTGCTTTCCTGTGGTTGATGCCAAGATGTCATCATCTGTGCTGCTCTCCCCTGGGCCCCCATAACCCTCCAGGACTAAATACCCTGCTGAGAGAATCAAATGATGCGATTCAGTACTACTACTGCAGGATCAAGGAGAGGCAAAGAGCACTGAGAAAGCTGCATCGTACAAAGACAAGTGTAAGAAACATTTATCTCTGAGTACGATCTATTTAAAGCTCAAATTAAATGTATAAATAATAGCAGCGAAATTGTTCAAACTGTCCAGGCTCACCATAATCTTCAGGAGAATCAAAGAAGCCCGTGTCCCCAGAGCCCAGGTCCTGAGTTGGGTCCTCTGTCTGGGAGCTGTTCTTCTCTGAGCCATTGTGGACCATCACCCGAGCGCGGCTGTCTACGGGTGTCCGCAGAGAGGTGGTCCTGAGGAGACGTACCCCCGTGGAGCGTTTGGTTTGCTCTAAAGCCTCCTGGGACATCAGCTGGGTCACCAACACCTGCTTCAATGCTGCCACTGAGGGACCGATGAGGAAAAGGGGTTATGAAATCTACATACAAATATCTTTGTGCAGCCGACTGATCGAGCCGATTTCATTTAGAGTCCTCTGTTCTGTGTGCTTACATGTTTTCAGGGCTTCGTCTGCTTTGGAGGGAAACATGTTAAACGAGTCTCCTTTGCCGTCTTCAGCCGCTTGATAAGGAAGCTCTGGGTCCACAAAACCTTCCTCCTCCTCCTCTTCCTCTGCCTTTATTCCCTCAAATGGATTATTACTTGGTAGAGAACTCTGCGTCACACTTCTAGGGGCTGGACTGCTCTCTTTATCTGCGGGGATTGTAATTAGATAAGGATTATCTGCACAGGCGACGAGGATAGAATATTTAAAGCGGTACAAATGAAAACATGTTTCTCCAGCTACCTGTGGACTGGGTGCTGCCGGTGGATGTGCGGTCTGGGTCTCGACTCAGCCTGGAAACGCCTGCTGTAATGATCTCCACGCCTTCTCTCTCCCCACTGGCACACAAGTAACATCTTATGTAAGTAAAAAATAGCTATAGAACAATCTGATTGGATCATATTAGAAAGATGATAAAACAACATACTCAGTCTGAGGTAATGGTATGACGCTGTGAGGTTTGACTTTCATGGCATCAGCTCTCTGGGTGATTAGACGCTGCCACCTTGTGCAAGAAGAAAAAAAAAACTGTCATTAGCCTATTTAACCACTGGAGCAATAGAAATTCAATTAATCAATCAAAATGTGGACTAACGTTCTCTGATCTGAGACTGTGGGCGCCATCAGCTCATAGATCTGGGCTCCGTTGTCCGACATGGATAGGACGAAGAAGGACTTGTTGTCTGGCAGGAGAGAGTGTGGGCAGTAGGTTCAGGGTGCGACTCATCACAATTTTGCCCAAATACGCGTGAAGCCGTAGACTTCCTGATACCGTATTTAGGGTTGTATGCCTGGATGTTGTATAGTGAGGGGTTCTTTCCTTCTTTGTTACTGTACCAATGTTTTTTAAAAGCAAAACAGGGAGCGATTAGGTGTTAACTGACCTGTGGCCACAGAGCGCACCAGCACCGTGTTGAGTTTGATGATGGGGCTGAAGATATGTTTGGTATCTGCGGTGCCTGCCAGGTTTTTACTGTGACACTTCAGGATCAGACGTTCATCTTGTTTCTGGAGCAGAACCAAGATGTCCTGCAGCAGGAGGGTGTACAACTCTGAAAGGAGACGGAGACATTACTTATTTTTTTTATTTTTGGCAGCAATATAAAAGTTTAATAACAAATCAAACTCTTATAATGTGCTGATTACAAACCAATAGTCTTGTCCTTGTTCACTTTCCATGACAGTGGTCCCTCGTGCACCATCGTTCTCTTGGTTAAATCCAAATTCTGAAGGAGGTAGAGAGGGAAAATAAATGTAAAGCTTATAAATACTTGCTAGTGGTCCATGGAGCCTTCTCCACCAGCACCACCTTTCTACCGAGCAGATATGTCAGACCGTGTATGTGGACGTGTGTACAACAGGTGAGTGTGCTTTCAATGAAGCTAAAAGGCTCATGTAGATAACTCACTTTTAGCTCCAGGATCATGGGGTTGTCTGTCTGCTTTAGAGAAGAGAGGTCCAATCTTCTCTGATAGTCCTCCAACCTCTAGAGGAAGGACGAAAAGAAATGGAGACAGAGGAAAGGGGGTAAGTAAGCGCTCTTTAAAAAAGGAAGCCACTGCCTGGGGAGCAAAGAAGGTAGTGAGAAAAATAAATTGTGGTACAGACGAGAAAAAAAGAAAGGACGTAGGATGAGACTAAAAGGGGAAGAAGAGAAACGTCAAGGGGATGGCATAAAATGAAATGTAAAACTTTAAAGAACATCCTACCTGCTTGTCCTCAGATTCCTTAACAGCCTGGTTGACGTGATTGAGAATCTTTCTACAGCAGTCTGCTGCCTGCTTCACTTTGTCCTTCTCTACGGCATTGTCTGAAAGAAATGATATCATCAAATAAAAAGCAAGGCCTCCACAGTTCTGCAGGGGGCTGTCCGGCAAACTGATATTTCCTCTGTCCATTAGCACACCATCATTCTCAAAAATTAAGATAAAGCAGGGGGGGCATTATGATCCTTTAATAGCTGGTTATACTTTATCGTTAGTGAATTCTCTGTGTGATACCGAAACCCCAGCCACGACTAAAATGATGGACCAAATAATGGGTTAGACATTTTCCAAAATGTGCACAGCCGCTCCATGACCATTAAAATGCTAATTTCTCCATTTGTCTCTGTAATTCACTTGTTGGTAACATGCTGCCACACAGAACCTTGCCTAAGACTTTATTTGTATCCACTTTCTTCATCTATAGTTCCATCTTTATCTACTGTATTCTATTAAAATGAAAACCTATGTATTATTCCTGTATTACTTGTTTCCACGGTTACTCACAACAGAAGTAAATTAGTTTCCATATTGAATTTATTGCCTCATAGGATCTAATTGCTTTTAGGTTTACAAGAGAGGTGACAATAATTGAACTCTTCTCATGGAGTTCCTGCCGGGGTGTTGTAGCAGTGCCAAAAAACGTGGAGCACGAAATTATTTCTAGTTAAGTTAGGAGAGTTTATAATTGTATGAAATAGTGGAGAGATTAATTATAATAGTGGTTTGAAACTGTCATTTTCAAAAGTAGATTACAATTTCTCTCCCTGTGACGGAATCAGTGATTGACTAAGTATTTGTGACTGAGTGAAAAACGTGTGTGAATAAGACTGGAGGAGAGGGATCCGTTTTTGTGATTTGTGTAAATGTCTGTTCTGTCTCCTCCTGCGGGCATGGAGACTTCATTAGGGCTTCATGCATGTCCAAATGGCCACTGTATATACTACCGACACTATTCTATTAAGCTGCAGCAATCAGTTCATGCCCAGAAAGTTATAATGTATTTTGACTGATCAATAAAATCCTTTTTTAAAAAAAGGTAGAAATGCCCCCACATTTTTTTACAAGTTTTAACTTCTCAAATGTGACATTTTATTAAAACGAACAATGAATCAAGAAAATAATCTTTCATCCAACACCATGCACACAGTTAGTATGTGGAGTAATTTGTGCAGTAAAATAACCATGTACACAAATCACTGGTAAGGCAACGCTACAGCACCTGTGTACTTGGCGATGTTCTCTAGGAGCAGGGGGTACTTGGTGAGCCGCTGCATCTCTACAGGAATGATGTCCTTAAGCTGCAGTCGGCGACACAGCCTGTTACTTTCTGCCTCCTGCAAAGCAATAAGAAAACAAAAAACAGGATGGGTGAACTTAAGCTGTTGCCAAAAAGCCAAAATACATATTTAAACAAGTATAAATCGTGACTGAGCAATACCAGATGTAGCTCAGGTTTTGGCTCAGAGAATTGACATTTCAGCTGCATTCCTCGTTTAATTCTTCTGTGCGACACATTCTGAGCATTCAATCAGTACAGTAGCCAACTCCACATTTCAAAGATTAAACCAGTTTGGAAAGCATAATGTTGGTACCTGGACGAACGAAGTGAACCGCGAGTCTTTCTTCTGCTTGGTCTTGATGATCTCAAGAGCAAACGGCTGATTGCTGCAGAACGTCCCCACCGCCTTCTTGATCTTCTCCTCCTCCCCATCGCTGAACTGTAACCACCCAACCCAAGACAGGACAGGGCAGAGACGGTGGTCAGTCACTCAGTCGATCTGGGTCAGTGGTAGTTGCTATGGAAATGTCTAGTATTTAACCACTACAATGAGCACCAACTCACAGAAGGGGGCCAGGCTTAAGACCTCGTAGCAGAGACGGCTTAAGTTTAAATGTAGACGAGATCAATGCTCGGACCCTCGGGGGACCATTTACCCTACTTATACCCCATAGAGACATTTTAGACAAGGCTGCCAGCTGCAATGCAGCTACCTCACATCTAATGTATGACACATGATATCGAGATGTCAGCCAAATCTAGGGCACTGACTGACACAACCATTTACTGAGAAACAGGCTTCCACTTCACTCGCTTGCTTCCACTGTGATTACATTTCTTGGCTGAGTTATTCTTTTGTGTCTTGTCTAAGGTTTTGACTTTCAGGATTTTGGTGTAGGATTCAAGGATGTCGTGTTAACCCCTTCTCTACCATATTTGAACTGTACATAACCATTTTTACGTACACATGACATTTAAAAATGATAAGAATTGAGGCTGAAGAAAGCAATCTCATGCTAACGTCAACATCTTTTTCTCACTATAAAGCAATTTCGGGCAACAGTTCAATATCTTTGTGAACAATTCAGGGTTTTTTCTACCACATCAGTCATCTTGAAATTTATTCAATATCAGAAAATGTTTGATAGAGGAAATACAATTTCAGCCTGAGAATTGGACTTACCCAGGAGAGCAAGTCGTCTCCTATCTGATCAATTACTGAAGACTCATTTCTCTTCCGAACAGCAGCCATTTGCTCCAGTATTGAAACTGAAAGTCAAAAGAGAGGCACCAATGGACAGTCAGTGTGTGTTTGTGTACATAAGATGACAAAGATGAAGGATACAACATGAAACGTGAGGGTGCTGTGTGTGCTGCTGTTGTAGTTAGTTTTACTTCAAACTTTATTTTGATTCTCACTATCTTACTTTTTTTTCTTTTTTTTTTTTTTTTACTGAATCTTAATGGTTCAAGAGCAGTCATGCCTAGATAACATTTGAGGATATGTACCATGCAGCTGTAGAATCTCGTCCAGGTTGGTGAAGATGTTCTTGATATCAGCAGAAGGCAGGATGGCCTCTTTGGAGAGCTTCTGGTAGAAAACGAGGTCCAAAACTCTCAGCATCCTAACATGTGCTCGCTCTGTGTAAAACAGCTCTGCAGACACAATGCAAGATGTTAATTGAAGATGGCAGATCATTTGCACAGCTCAACATGATGTACACTTGACAGCCACTTGGGTTGGACCCCAGCAGCTGCTCCGCTGCTGCATATCTCTCTCTTCTCCCTTCTACTCATTACATTCTATAAAATAAAAGTATTTTAAGTGCATTAAAGTGGAACCTCTTATATTCTTTAAAAATAGATCTGGTTAAAATGAATTGCAATATAATATGAAGTGGTAAGCCATGTCCTCACCATTGATGACTTCCTGCCTCTTGATTTCCTGAGGCCTGAGACCCGCTAGGATCTCTCGCCCCACCAGCTGCTGCCAGTTTGGAGGGTCATGCTCAGAGTCCGTCCCCTGGTCGTCCTCACTCTGGACGTCAGCTGCACCCAGTCCCTCAAGCCTGGGGCAAGACAGAATGTTAGCTCTTCATCTGGCAACTAACTAACAACGTGGATGTGAATGATGCAAGTGTGAGAATGATCAGGTATTCTCACCTTCTTATGGCCTTTGGTGTTCCCTCGTGGGCTCTGCAAAAATGTTAACAGTATATTCAATGTTAAAAATAAATATTCTCTTCTTAAGGGAGCAAAACTGTTAATGCAAATTAAGCTGCAAATGTGACTGTAAATGCACCTGTCGCTTTCTCTGTCATCCTCTTGCAGTTGGTCCAGGCTGTAAAGGTCAAAGTGCGAAGCAGGGTACGGCAACCCATCAAGGGGGTCGGACTGAAGGCCGTCACTCAGCCGGGACGGGCCTGAGGTCGGAGTCCCACCTGAGAGACAAGTAACAAGTTAAAAACCATCGCCTCCTCTGTGTTTTTCCTCTACTTATGCGCTTAATTCAGTCGCTCACCCATATCAGTGTCTCGGCTAGTGTCTGCGCTATAGGTGGCGCTGTTTGGGATTGAGGCGTTGATCGACATGGAGTGTGTGAGTTCCGAGCCCTCGCTCGATTGGCTGCTTCTTAGACGACTAGCTTCCATGTGATCACTTGCCCCTAGTGTCGGCTGAGACAACTGTTTCTGTGGCCGGGGGCGACTATCCAAGGCTTTACCTACTGAATATGGAGAAAAATGATGTCAACATTTTTAAAAGGCTTTAAAAGTAGTGTCATCATTTTGGCTTAATCATAAGTACTATCTCACCAGATGCTGCTTCAATGCGGCTGGGCCGACGCTGAGGGCCAAGGATACTGGGAAATCTGGGTTTCTTCACCTTCTCTTCTCCTTCCTTTTCTGTCTTGATGCTTTTCTGTAATTTATTAACAACAGGGGAAGTGTCAGGTAAATGATAAAGGGAGCGCGAGAAGGGCAAAAACACAACGTTAAGTACCTTGATCTTGGGAAGGAAGTTGATCCGGACACGCTTGGACTCCAGACTTCGAGGTTCCTTGACCCTCACACCGAGGTGCTTCATGTATGTATAGATGACATACTGCATTGTAGTGCTAAATGAAAACAAAGGGACAACTCTTCAGTTTAGATGCTCCATTTGAATTATAACTGACAAAACAACAGGATGCTAAGACTTGAAGTGTCCATATTGTGACTTGCACCATATGTCATACCAGTCCTTCTCTACAGCTTCTACACAAACCATCTGTGGTATGCTGCGAACATATGGCATTTCAAACAAGACTGTTTCAATCAGTCACACTTTTGAATTATTTAATATAAACACACTGCATAAATTACATGTTCTCTTTATGGGACTGCCCGTGTGTTTAATTTGTAAACTGTGGGGTATGTATAATAGGGCTTGGATGACACCAATATGTAATGTGTTCTTGGCTGAAAAATAAAAAACTATACTTTAAAAAGGGTGAAAAAATGACTACCACTGACAAATACTATTCATTTAGCACACAATTTTTTATTATTATAATAAATTTAAAGGAGAGAAGCAGTCTAAGAAAAGTAATAAATACTGAGAGATGTTTAAGATTATTGTGGGACGCATTACAGATTGAAAATGCAATAAACCCACAGATGGTTTGAGGGGCCATGAGAGCCCCTGAAGTCCTAAATGATCCCCATCATATGCTTTGAGAAATACTCTTCATATCAATCAACCAAATGCTCCACAATAGAAGTTTGCTTACCATTTCTCTTCCTCTGTGGTCTGAGTAGTTAACCTATAAACAATACAAAGAAAACAAACTGTCTGAGTAGCTGATAATGGTTAGAAACATGAGATATTTCTGAGCTGCATATCTCTGTATGCATGGCATGTGTGTCAGGTAACCGTGTCTGCGTGTGCTGCTTACAGGACGTCCTCTATCTTGGTGATGATGTTTTCAGCATATGAGCGCTCTCTCTCCAGAGTGACCAGTCTGGCCAGCTCTACTTCAGCCACTGTTAGGCCCATGCTGCGCTTCTGCCTACACGTGCCAACATATCAAGTCATATACCGTTGTTAGGTTGATAATGCCTTTTTTTTTTTAAATTTTCCTTGATGTGGGAACCAAATCCTCAAGTTCTGCAATTCATCAGAACTTACTAAACCATGGGAAGTAAAAATTCGGAGTTGACAAGTTTACCTGAAATCCTCAAGGTTCTTCTGTATGTCAGGGAGCAGAGAGTCCTGCAGTGTTTGAACATGTTGTCTGTTTATTTCCTCAGGAATCAGTTCTGTCCGCCGGCGGTCTGCAAACGCATGCACACACACTCACATATATATATACGCCAAGTCTCTAAAAGGATTATGTCAAGTGCACACTAACTATGCCCTATTAAGGTTAAGCAATACTTTCCAACCCATCAGAGCATTTAATTTTTTAACACCTTGGTCGGGAGTGTGCATGGCTTACAGGGACTGTGTAATGAGGATGGCCGAATGGATGAAGTGAGCCAACAGAAGTACAAAAGGTGGCCCTAGCAAAAGAAATTGCCAACTCAAAATGGCACCAGGCAGATGACCAAATGAAGAAAAAGCACAGCAAAAAATACTTACCGAGATCAGTAGAGATGGATTCAGGGACAGCAACTTTCAAATTCTGTAAAAAGAAAACAACAAAAATAAATAAGTAAATATACTGAAGTCCAGCAAAACCCTGTCAAATAATATTACGTTTTCAATAGGAGTACAGATCATAAATCAAGGCACTCATAATCACGTTATGACCTATGAATAATGAAATAGTCAATTAGTGACAGATCTATCACTTTATTCTAACCTGTAAATGGGCAATTTGGTGTTAACTGAGTTTTTTGAAGATCATTCCATTTATTTATTTATTTAAAATCAGAAAAATCTTGAGTTTGAGCTTTGGACGTAAAGACAACAACCACAGATGTTGGGGCTGTCCTTGGTGCAATTAGTGCCATTTTGACAATGTGGTGACATGCAACATCTCATCAGTGATGTACTGTGTGCATCTTGTGAGACGGATGCACATTTGTTTGAGTCTGACGTGTAGTGTTGCCCATATTTCACAGTGGGGAACAAAAACTGTACTTACTGCTCCACGGTCAATGAAAAAGGTGTGGAGGTCCATGAACACCCGTCTGGTCTCTTTGGAGTTGGTCTGCTTGTAGAAGTCAGCATAGAGGTAGCACAGCTAAGGACACAAGATTACGATTTATTAAAAGCAAACAGTGAGTCTGCTAGGTTGCACATGAAACAGGAAATGAAGACATAAAAGATTATAATAAGGCGTGAAGGAGGAGGGTCTTACCACAGGAGCAGGGTCGAACTGAGAGATGACATGGTGAAGGAAGGCTGCGAGGTGGGCGGGACGAGACTTGAGCTGCTCAATGTTGTTAAAGCTGTTACACTGGCCATTTGTCTGGAACAAAAATCAGTACAACAGTTTGCACTCTTGGCGTTTTTGTTGACTTCCCATGTGACGTGAATTTGAATAGTATTATTTAGACCTTTCTTGCAAAGAAAAGTTTATTATTACAGCATCAAGGCATTTAATTTTTTTTTATTTTTTTTAACATGACATTTAATATAATATTATATGAGTTAAGTTTCGTATTAAGATCGACTTGTCCCTGTCCTCATTAGCATGCATCGTAGGTGATTCAATCCCAAATGGACAGATCTAAGTACTACTCAGTTCACACCTAGCATTAGAACGTGACCCCACTTGTGATCGGATCTCACTTCCCTGATCTATATGCAAATTAACACGTACATCATTTCAATTTGTAAAGACCAAATGTGTTGTTGTTTTTAACCGGCAGGAGGCAGCAATACAAATCAACAGTGTCCAATTGTGTCTGGGAGGTGTGTCGCGATATACACACACTTCAGTGCCAATTTATTAGTTTGCCTGAAGGGAACAGACTGTGAGAGATGGTGGAAGCAATAGATGGCTCTCATATCCCCATAACCACCCCCCCAAAAACGCAAAGGATTACCTCAATCACAAGTTAAATCATTCCATCGTCTTACAAGCTGTTGTAGATCACCTCTCGGTGAGTCACACACACTACCACCACCACCACCACCACCACCACCACCACCACGTGGTCTGAGCGATCGTATCTCAATGCGTCCTCCATTTGTCTTATGTGCATTCACACCTGTAATTGGGAGCTGTCCACTTGTGATCGCACGTTACTGTCTGGTCTGAACCGGGCCATGGATCAGGGGTGTAAATATAGACAATGCCTGCAGTGCGTTTGCACTGGGGTCCATACGGTGGGGGGCCTATAGGGAGTGCCGGGAAAAACGCGAACCCATCTTCGTCATGGTTTTAATTTTTCAGTAGCAATCTATCCAAAATATCCCAAATGATATGAATATTCTACATAAACTATTCAAATGAAATGTAAAATTTCAAATGTTTTGGTTATACACAGATATGCAATGTTGATTGCTGTAATATGTATGTCGATGTTGTCTAATGTCAAATCACGATTTGACGAGATGATACAATACAAGCCTAGGGACTAGGTGAGCTCATCTGCAACCCGAGTAAACAGCCATGCCTTTCAAACATAATTGTTTTATAAACAGTTGCCAGCCCCCAGTGTGTGTGCTTCATAACTAGTAACTAGCGTGCACAAGGGCCCGTCATAATAGCGCAACTACCTTTCGCAACTGCTATGGATGTTAATACTGCACTGTGGAAAAATACCTGCTCCTGGTCCGAATCAAAATAGTCATCTTCAGCTCCAATGATTTGAGAGACGAGGCGGGCGGAAGAGGGACTGCTGACTGTGGTGGGGGACAGAGAGTCCTGGGGAAAAGACAGTTGTAGATTGTGGAATTAGGGTTTTCCATTTAGAAATTCTCCAACTGGATATTTATAGCACAACTGATCTGATCTGGGTATTCTTGCACTCAATGATTATTCATCAACATGTAATGTTTTTTGAGAAAGCACACTTCAAAAATTCTCTTTTCTGAGTTTACACCAGGAAAGGAGGTGAATAAGTAAATTTCTTTTCACAGTATTTTCACGAGGCCAAAGAGCACAGTTACCAGGTCAGTGGCGTCCTCGGCCTCTGGAGAGTGGCAGGAGTTGAAGCTGTTCCTGGGGGTGCTCTTTGGGCTGGGGCAGGATGACTCTCTTGTGTAAAGGCTCTCTGGAGATCCAGGCCCAAATCCACGAGATATCTGTAGGTGGGATGGGAAAAAAAGCATTACATCACACTCTTCGTCTTTTGCCTTTAGTTTAGTACAGCTGAAAGACGGGTAAGCTTCCGGGGTGGCACAAACATCAAATTCTCAATTAATCTCAATTTAACCAAACAAATCCCCAAAAAACCCAACAACTGTTGTCAATTAATTTATTCCATTAGTTTTCATACATGACCGACAGAAATTTAAATGCAGAATCAATACATATACTTAGCGCAGCCAAAGCTAAGCAGGGCTAATTAAGATTGATTTAACTAATTTAGTTTAGCACGAGGCCATGCATCTATTGTCCTAACACTTGCCTCGTCTTGGAATCAAGGTTTAATATAAAGCTCAGAGGGGCATTTTAATTATGTTGGTTCGTAGGGCTGACAACTTACAGGAGTGCTACTCCAGGACTGGTCTGTGCTGTTGTCTCCCTTTGAGTGCTCC
The DNA here is from genome assembly GCA_016806645.1 of Ophiodon elongatus. NCBI lineage: Eukaryota > Metazoa > Chordata > Actinopteri > Perciformes > Hexagrammidae > Ophiodon > Ophiodon elongatus. Next base: position 6,918,507 of record JACSYO010002159.1, read on the forward strand.
GTCTCAAACATGCTACCATCATCTGCATCTCCACCTGGAACAGCCTCCTACAGATTCATGTAAAAACAAGATGTGTTATTAATTATGAACAACCTTGTTGCACAACAACAACAACAACAGAGACAAAGTCCAGAATGAAACATGTTCAGGACAAACAAGGCTAACAGTTCACATTGGTAATGATTAATAAAAATAGAAATGTAGGAGTATTTTAACGTATTCTCTAAAATAGGACTAAGAGAGAGCAGATTAATATGTTGACATACATAACACAGGGTTTAGTAAGTGATGTAAATAAAATAAGCTGTCACACAGACACAAAAGAGAGGCTTCCCACAGAGAAAGTCTAATCCTCTGATAAGATTAGGATTAGGTTTGTCTGGAGCGATCCCTAAACGCACAACACAAAATAATACTGCTTGGATGTTGCTGGTAGATCCGTGTCCCTGGAAACCCTATTCTGTATGCAAGTACATGGCAACCAGGGAGTTATTTGATTTACCTGTGTTGCCCCAGTGGCCTTGAAGAGCTGACCCTGCAGCTGAGGAATGCGCTTCTTAGCTTCCTGGATGTCTTTCAGTAGTTTGGGGGAGGGGTTCCTGCTGTACTCCTCCTTCATGGCCTTTACAGCAAGAGAGGTGAAATCAAAATAAGCAATCAGGACCAGCAGTAAGCCTCTGGTCTAGTATGGCTCTATTCAGACCTGGCCTCGATATGCGTCTTGGGTGATCTTATCGCCAATGGACAGCTCTGAGCACAAGTGTGAATGCACCTAATACGCATTGAGATGTGATCACTCAGACCACATTCAGACGTGGTCTGGGCCGCAAATGGCCACATTCTTTTAGAGGTGTGAACGCGAATGTGTCCTGTGCGACGCTGAAGGACTGCCTACTCAACAGATGTCCTCTACGTGACTGCAAGTACAAACTAATTCTCTGGCTTTGTCAACAAAGTTCGAGAAGCCACTAGAGCCAATAGAGATATTTAATGAATGCGTCAAACATCTTGGATGATTTCATTTGCCTGGAACGGACCAAGGAATAGACCCAGTCTGTATTGTTTTGATTTCTTCAGTGGCGTGGCGTGACTGTTCCACTAGGTGGGGCAACGGGTAGCTCGGTGTATTTTGGGTTGTATTGAACATGAGCATTTTTAAAGTATTTCACATGAGTGAATTCCAGGTGTGAACTGACGTACTTAGAGCTCGACACGTGTGATGGGATCACCCGAGACATTTGTTAATGCCAGGTCTGAACGGGGCCTCTGTCATGTGTTGAATCTGTTCTGAAGTGTGGGATGTTGAAAAGCACGGTCTAAATCTACTGCATAAAAAAAACAGTGTCACGGTACACATAGTACCTGCCTCCTACCCAATGTAATGTTCTATTTAAAGATGGATGAGAGCTGATCCTTTCATTTTCAACACAGATAGTAACCCAATTACTTATGAGGGTTTAGATTCTATTGCAAACACCTACAAAGAAAATATGTGTCACGATAGAGAGAAGACAGTAAGTGGCAGGGATTGTTATGCTAACCTGTAGCTCCTGCTGCTCTTTTGAGAGCATCCTTTGCAACATGTCAACCCTCTGGTTGCAGACACTGCTATTCTCATCCTTTGGGGAAAAACGACAGGAGGAACTGTGCATTAGACAACAGACGAGAGGCATTCGGGCAAAGATTAGATATACGTAGTCATGATGCATTGTACAAATATTTAGGCGTACAGAAAGTATGTGAGAAGGGATGAGATACAGAGAAGCCACTACAAACATGAGAGCACATTTAGAAGAAAAAATACATTTGTTCCTTTTATACAGAGATTCCTCAATACTGCCGTGAAGAAGAGCCACCATTACAGCATTTATACTGAACAATACAACGCTATTTTAGATAGCATGCCGGCATGCCGTGTAAAACAAGCGTTGGTGTCTAGTGTGCGTGTAGTTCCGCCAAGCCGGCTGTTCCTTTTACACAGATGTCTATTTGGCTCTGTTAACACCTGCGCTGACGGCTTAACTGTGTAATAACTCTGGTGCCCCATTCCGTGTCCGTACCTTTTATACAGAATGGCAAGGCAGAATAACCGCACAACATTCCCACTTTGAACACGACACCACAACTTTGAAAAGGGGCAGTGATAACCCATATGAAATCCCTCACGATGATGAGGCGGGAGAATAGGGAAGGAAAGCAAGTCTGTGGAGGCAAGAAACTGTCTTTAGTACCCATTGTGGTTGAGTGAAGGAGAGGCGGTCCAGAGCACTGTAGGGGCGTTCTGCTGCTGGGGAGTTCGGAGAGGAAATGCTAACCCCCAGCATTTCGGACTCTGCTTCAGACAAAGGGATCTGGGCGAGCCCTGGAGGACGCCCCAACACTGTGAGGGCCACATAGGAGCCCGCTGGATAGCAAAAATCATAGCAAAGAGTCAGTTTTACTTCAAGGTTTACTTTTTAAAATGTGGCTTTTGCTAGAACACAGAGAGTACGACTTACATTTGATAAGTTTCACCACCTCAATGTGATTTGAATGTGTAACAAGGGTCCCGTTAACCTGGAAGACAGCAACGGTACCATGATGAAAAAAGAAAAGAAAACAGATGCTGAGACCAAGGCCTCCCATCCTCAGTCCAGCTTTACGTTTCGACATCTCACCCCATTCCCAGATGCAGCGTAAAGAGAGTCGACATACAAACCGACCAGAAGGTGGCAGCCTACAGCCTCTGTATTGGCCTTGGACAAGAAAACAGTGACGTTAGCGGTTTAAAGACACGGGGGAAAGATGTACACAATACCTTGATGATCCTGTCTCCTGTCTGAACACCTGCCCGCATAGCAGCCCCATCTGGCAAACACAACAGAGGGAAATAAGTGATAAAGCAACAGGAGCGGCGAGGAAAGACAGAACAAATGTAAGAATGAAATGGGTGGAGGAGAGACGCATAAGACATACAGCTTCATGGTGTAATTGTTGATATTTCTGCACAATGAATAGATAATATAGCCTTGACAGACCAGATGTTGCAAAGTGACTATTTGAGTGCCATTTTGAAAGACCATAACAGTGGTTATATTATAAGAAGGACCTGTTTCACAGCTACACCCAAAACAAAGGGATTTAGGCATGAGACAGGTTATTATGAGATCCACGCCTGACTCTAAAGTCAGCAAACAGCTGAAGCATTTTGTTAACCAAATACAGTTTTACTGATACACTATTATGATTTGCATTTTGAGTTAGTATAGAAATTTGAAACGGTGTCACTGAACTAAGGACATCATTTTGTCAGTCAGACTGAAAGTAGAAGGTTGAACAAGAAAAGCTGCAGCAAGATACTACAGATACATTTTGTTGAAAAAAGAAGTCGTACGAGTTATTCAGATGAAACTACGTATATTGCTTTGAGTCGTCAGTGACAAATGGGAAGCCACACAGAGCCAGTTGAACACTCCCATGCACTGACGACAGTGCAACTTAAGTCCTCGATCAGCTCCTTCCTTTTCTGTCTCTCGCCTCTACTTTACAGGCCGTAAATGTTTTTGTGACCCGATGAGAGCCCACATCATTCTCTACCGACGGAGAACAACTGCCGGGGACCACATAAGTGCCCTCTTTAAAAGACAGCGCGATAAAGCAGAAGCTGCAGCTACTGTGAAACTACTGATCAGGAAATATACAGTCAATGGCTTCACTTCTCTAAGTGTCAGAGTGCTGGTGGTTTTCCGAGTCACAATTACCCGTCACATCTGTGAGTTCGTAGCAAACTACCATGACAGTTTGATGTCAGTGCATGACAAAGGAGCCCATATCTCTATTGCAATTGCCAAGACCAGAAGTAGGTATTGTAACAACATCTTTTTTTTTTTTTTTTTTTTCATTCTTTTTAAGTTTGAGACTCCTCCTTACCTTCTTTGACAAGTTGCACAAACACTGGGTTGTCACCACTGACAGTGAGCCCAAAGCCATTTTCATCTTTCTGGATGATTACACATCGTTGAACCAGACCTGCAAGTGAGACAGAAATACATAACAGCGTCTTCAAAAGGACCAGGAAGTCAATAAAGAAAATGTACTTACCTCACTGGAGCCAGTGCATCAAATACAACTAAACCTCGCCCTTGTACTTAAACCTAAGCAGATATTTTAAATAAATTGAAGAATGTATTGTGGATGGATGCAACTGACCGACATAATCACACTTTGCAGGCTATGAAGAGTAGTTTTTACACTGGATGTTTTAGTGACTCCTGGAATATGCTGAGCAAAGGGTTTTCACTTATGAATAAGAGAACAGACCCCCCACCATTTTAAGGATAGGTTCACATTCTCTAAAGTATATCTTAAAACAATACTCACATGCCCATATGAACCTTTGAATTATAATTGATTTCTGCCGATTGTTCCTCCTGTCCGTACTGACCATTAAGATATTTTGACACCCATCCCTTTCACTGACATTGCTGAAAGCTGGGACGTATTTGCAGCCAGTATGGACATGAGGAAGGAGAACTGCAACCACTGCTTTCAATGAACAGTGCATATGGGAACGTTAGTATCGCTTTTACTTGAAGAAATGTGAAAATAGTCTTTAACATATCAGCACATAACCCATCTCCTGTAGTCTAGGACTCTGTTGTCAGGATAACACAATTACAACATCCCATAATCTGAGCATGTAGAGTTAAGAAAGCTTGTTCTAAGGTTGGCCAGTAAACATTTGCATTACATTTACATTTTTGAGTGCAGTTTCACGTATTTTAGACACATTGTCTACTTTCTCATTTGGTGACAAGATACCAAAAAGAAAAAGAAATCCTCTTAACTCTGTAAACAGTAATAATGAGGGACCTTCTGTGTGAGGTGACGTTTGAAACAGGCACTCCAGACATTTTTGGTTGCGGTCTCACAGGCCAGAAGGAGGAACGTTACTTTTCAGGTTTATTTGTGAGGTGTAGCGTAGCGAAAAGAGATTACAGCTTATCTAATGTCTGGTCGACACTGACTAGACTTACAGGACGGTACAGACAAAAGAACACACTATGCAAAATGCTCTCAAAGCAAAAAATAAAATATTGTCTCATGTTGTCATGAACAAGAAGTGAGTGGATTATTCAAATCAAAGCAAGCTTTCTTAAAACACCTTTATAAAAGAAGACTTTATATAAGGAACCCAAAACTGAGTACGGTGACCCTAGAGCTGGTTTCTTGAGCAGAATCAACCAGAGAGTTGAGTCGATCGATGAGGGCAGTAGTGGGGTTGGGTTGGAGAGTGGAAGGAACAGGAGCTAATACACGGATAGGGGTTAGGGGAAGCAAAAGCCCCAGGCTTGGGGGGGAAGGGCATGGTGAGAGGGTTAGGCAGAGTGCGGGAGCAGGGGGAAGGGAAAGGGGGAGAGGGAAGGGGTGTCAAAGAAAAAGGTGAAGCCATATGGGTTGAAGAACTGGTGTGAATATGCCTCTAGATGTTGATCTTCTGACGTGTTCTAACAGTTTTTAGAGGTCTTTGGTTGGTATTTATAAACCGAGAGGATCACTGATCAGGTTAATACATCTAAACTAATGTATTATTCAGAGGTTTAATTGATCTGAAATCTGCACCCTTTGCTGAAACACAAGGAAATGTACTCGAGAGAATAAGCTGACCTTTAATACTGACAGAGTACCTTAAGCCCCACAATCACAAAAAGGAACCATTACAATAAATCACTACAATACCGCGTACCAAAGGTCAGACTACTTTCCTTAAATCTAAAAGTCTGGTTAAAAAAAGTCAGCGCTTCAAGTGCTGTTCTGTGATAAAGGCTTTTCATCTGTGAATACATTCTATTCTAAATTGATGCAAGACTGAACACAATAGAGATAACTGACTCAAATAGAGAGATAACACATATATGCTTTGTTAAATATGATTATCTTGATAAACTGTGCCCTCGACAGAGACTACATCCACATTACTACGTTTCCATTTTAAAATGTATATCTTTTGCTATGTTTGCACTGAGCGTCCACACTACGCCGGAGTTTTAGAACACCGAAATCTAAGGACTTTAGAAACGCTACCAAAGCAACGTATGTTTGAAAACTCAGCCCTACGGAGAAGATGTCTGAAGTCACGGTTTGTGGCTTTGAGGTGGGCGATGGACACTAAACGGAAGACTTTCTTTTTCTTATCAATGCTTATTTTGTTCTGCACAACTATTGTGAAGTCCACACAGAAACTGTAAACAAAAGCAAAAATGCTCTCCAGTGCGGCAGGGACTTCAGCCACAAGCAGAGCTACGAGTGTGAAAACAGACAACGAAAAAGAGGAAACGAGTAAGAGATGTGTGTTGACCAAATGTATTAACCTTTAATCTAGTAAACTTTGATTTGCAAGTGTTCATTTTGAAGTAAATTTGAGGTGAGAGAGAGAGAGAGAGAGAGAGAGAGAGAGAGAGAGAGAGAGAGAGAGAGAGAGAGAGAGAGAGAGAGAGAGAGAGAGAGAGAGAGAGAGAGAGAGAGAGAGAGAGAGAGAGAGAGAGAGAGAGAGAGACCTGCCACCTTGTAACTAAGTCTGAAAAATAAAACCGACAGCCGCATGCAGCGAATAGTCATGTAATATTTATTTTTCAGGCGTGCTCGCATAGAAGGAAATCATTTCACAAACAATGCTGAAACGCCCGTGTGGATGGGGATTGTTTTTGTAAAAAAACGCCGTAGTGTGGATGTAGCCAGAGACTAGACATCAGCAGTTAATTGCTAATCCCATTTCAATGATCCCTTAACTGAAAATGTATATCAATATTAGGACCTGACTCAATTGTAGTATTACGGTTTAAAGTAAACTATACAACTATATCCTGGTATTTAAAAATCTAGCTTTGAAGTTCTACAAAAACGTTAATAAAACATCCCTGGATTGAGATGAAAGAATACATTTGGAAAAAAAATATATGACTACAACTTATCAAGCATACAGATGGATAGCGAAAATAATTATTTTATATATATTTTGCTTTTGAAAGTATCAAAACCAAATATCTCACAACCTGTAACAGATGTTCTGGTCAACAAGTACAAGTACACAAATGTGGTGATTGGAAGCCCCAGCAGGAGTGATGAGGGCCATCTACACATAATGACAATGTGTGTTTACTAGAGGCTTTGGCCACTCAAATATTATGCCTTATGTCCATTCATATATTTGTATGCACATTGTGAAATATCGCATTAGAAAAGCTGTATAGAAATGGCAAAATTCAATAAAACCCTCTCAATTGCGCTCGCTTGAGTTGTTTCTTACTTTTGTCAGGAACGAAAATGTACGTGGGATATAGAAACGCTGTGCCATGTTGTTTTACCCTGTTAAAAAGAGTCAGTTGTGGTTTATTAATTGTTGCGTTATAAAGTTTAACCATGACTGAGAAGGGCATGCAGTCAATAGGGGTCCCCTCTTAATGCACTCAAAACCTTCCCTGATGGTAGCACTCTTCATGGCTATCCTCTGGTCGGCCAGTATTTGAAAAATGTATATTGATATATTTAAAACTCGTACACCAGATGAATCGGTATACCACCCAGCACTACATGCAACTCAGACCTTTGACCACCCAGTCAAAAATGTTAGAATGATTAAAAATACGTGAAACAAATCAAATTAGTTTGCTGTCACTCTACTTAAAAAAAAAACAACATCTAGTGGCAAATTTCACACCATGGTCTAATGCATATATAGATGCAGCTGTCACACCAGCCATTCCAGCAAGAGCATCTTACCACAGGACTCAGGCTTCCCCTCTGCTAGCACACTGCTGCTGCCACTCTTCTGCACCACCAGAGCTTCTGCTCACAGCCCCCACCACGCAGACCACAGCGCAGACAGCAGTATACAAACACACGCACAAACAAAACAAGAACCAACACAAGGAAAGGAAACACAAAACAGGAAAGAGAAAATCATGAGGGAGAAATAATCATGGGAGGAGAAAATTAAATGAACAAATAGTAGTTTGATAAAACATATTGATTTTGGACAGGCAGGAGTGCAGTCACTAAAAATGAACTAGCTAGTTATTTGTTGAAAGTACCTCTGCTCCTATAGGTGACAGTCTACCAACGCATTGTGACTTCAATGACAGTGGTCCCATTTTTCCAAACTACTTTAATGCAGGACATAAAGTCGTGAGCTTTAGTGGTTTAAGAACAGACTTGATTGTAAAATGCAACAGGACCTTAATAAAATAAACAGAATTTGTGGGCTTTGTGATCCAAAAGTATTGTGGTAATACTTTAATGGCCTTACCTAACTGGAACTGAGCCTGCGGCTGGTGAAATTGCATTTATATTCAATGCATTTCAGGTCTTTTCTCTCAAGACCAGAAGGTGAATTTACAAGTTGTGGCAAAAGACGTAGTTTCTGCCAATAACAGAGGAGGAACCGGTCTTGGCCTTTTTCAATGTCCAGTACATTTTATGCCTCTAAAGATAATAACTTATTTAGTGGTGTAACGGACCATTGTCCATCCGTGATTCGTACGGATCGGCGCACATGTGAACCCCGGATTAATTACACAGTTTAACGTTTAACCATCACAGAGTGAAATAAAGTTTTACCGCCGATCGTTATCCGCCAATATTCAGTAAAATATGCAATCAGGACATCGAAATTCAAGCTTTTCTAGTCGCTGAACTCTAATAATTTTACATTGTAAACAACCAATCCGTGTTGAATTTGCAGGCGGAGAGGTGGTTACCATGGCAGCACCACTAATGGCCAACTAACGAAGGTTCCGTTCCATTAAATGATGATGCATTCAGGTTCTGTTAAGTTAAAATGACTATTGGGCGAAGCTAAATTATAACGTTATCACAATGTGTTCACATGTAATCTCCTAAAATGTAGTAAAAAAACACTACAGATTACTATAACGAAGTAAAAGGATAAACTTTAGAATTTTTGATGGTTTACACTGACGTCATGTATTTGGAACAGTCAAGACTTGTATACCAGCTGCTGTAATTAAAACAACAAAGGGATCTGTATCTGCGAGCAAAAAAAACGTGATCAGGGATCTCTAAAAGTTATATTTGCTCCCTTTTTTCTTTTGTGCTGATCCAATCTGTGAACCGATCTGTGACTTTGACCCGTGATACGATTAGAACCGTGAGTTTTATGATCCGTTGCACCACTAAACTTAATTATCGCACATGATTCATTTGGAAACATGTGAATCTCGGGAGCCAGCATTAACATCCATTTCCAGAGTATCTGACTACTCCTGCCCATCCTTAATAAACCCAACCCAGTTTGAAATTATGACAGAAAAGATGACACCACGAGAACATCTAGGAAAATATTATCAAAGAGTTCATGCAAGTTTCAGATAACTAAAAAGGGAATAAATAGAAATACAGACTACCACCATGCAGGCATGCAAAAGATCATTACACCAATCTAAACATGAATAAAGTCAAGTAGAATATTGTAAGGATGACCCAAAGATATAGGTTTCAATTAAATAAAGAATAATTGGCCTCGCTGTGGTTACGTTGCACTTGGTTTAATCACTGCATCATTCTAAAAGTGGAACGAACCATCAGAGGAATACATGGAAAAAGGTTTTAGTGTGGCTCTACACGACAAAGTACATGTCTTGTGTAACCACTGGGAAAGCACATCTTGTCTATGTTTTGTTGCATCATACAGAGATAAGCCGCCATGTGGTGTGGAGGATTTTCTATTTTGTTTTGAATACAGAAGCTTTAGTCATATCTCAAATCATACTGCCCTGATTTCTGACAAATACTACAGGGAGTGTCAGGGTTCAGAATCAGACTAGTTTGAAATGCTAACAGTCTCCCCCGGCAATAAACTTAAAACTGGAGTGCATAACAGGCTTAATGGCTTTTTGTTCCTGTCAAGTATGCATCAAGACCACCCAACCACTTTTAACATACAAAACCCACAGTGCACAGATTTATGTTAAACTACAAGAACCATGTGGACATTAAACATGCAGCTGCAGATTTTAGGGTCCTATAATCAAACCTTTCTTTGCTTATCGGCTTAAAACCTGCAACATCTAAAGCAACATAAGCTGTGTAATGCAGTGTAATGACGACTTAGCCAATAAACACATATTATGCAGTCCATTAGTGAGAATTAACACAAAAAAAAAGACAATTCCAACTCCTGTATAAAATAAGTTGTTACGCTCCAGTGGTAAGACTCAAACAATTATCTCAGATCAGACCACACAAGTAAAATTAATGTACTATTTTCAAAGAGAGCACAAACCATATAGCAAGGTACACACACACACACACACCACCTTTCACCATCCCAGCATGCATTGAGCAAACTATCATCACCACAATTGTTTCATTAGACTGTGTTTGTGTGTGTGAGAGAGAGACAGAGCGAGAGAGAGAGAGGGAGAGAGAGAGCGAGAGAGAGAGAGAGAGAGTGAGGGAGAGAGAGTGACGGAGCGAGAGCAAGGGATGGAGGGAGAGAGAGCGAGAGAGAGTAAGAGGGAGGGAGAGAGGGAGCGAGAGAGAGAGATATGTATGAGGCAGTCAGATAAAGTGATGCATACAGAGAAAAACGACAGGGTTTGTGACAGAGAGTAAAAAAAGAATGAATAAGAAAGACAGAACAGGAGGATGAGCCTGAAAACAAAAGTGGAAAGTTACCTGTAGGGTCAAACTCATTGGAGGGAAGTGAGGTTTTGTCACTTTTGGGTTTCTTGTCCGGGGGGTGGTCTTTACTGAGAATGCTGCTGGTTCTAGAGAAACAGAAAAGAAACAAGGGCATTTATCCAGCATGCGCTGTCATGTGCAACACTGTAGACTTTTATAAGAAGCATTTTTTACAGGCTGTGTCATTGCGTCTTGCTTGTACTACTACCCTGCATGTGCACAAGATGCAGGCAAGTGAAGGTTCAGGAGGAATTACACCAGCACACAGAACCAGCAATTGTTCACTGTAGCATTGAGAATAATGTGGCAAGTTGACCTCCTAGTGTATGAATCATGCTGAGTGTGTCTACTGTATAATGTGACAGCTAGAGAGGATGTGGAGTCGCTCTGCTGAGTGCCCAGGGAGCAAGGCCAGAGAAAGGACGCTCCTCACAAGAGGTGCTACGAGGCCAGACTCCGGCTTGAACCTCGGGAGGCTATGTATGGCTGCTTCTGCCTATGCCGGCCCCAACTGTGAAAGGCCACTGTTCTGTTCACAGTGAAAGGCAGTGATGGACCGCCCTCAGAAGAGGGACCCCTTTGTCCCTCACTCTGTGTGTGTGTGTGTGTGTGTGTGTGTGTGTGTGTGTGTGTACATGAGTGAGATGGGGGGGAGAGAGAGGGTATGTTTGGTCTAAGCTCTGAAGACTTCTGTTGCAGCACAGCAGTTCCTAGTAAGACCTGCCTCATTTCCCTCATCTGGAAGTGTGTGTGTGTGTGTGTGTGTGTGTGTGTGTGTGTGTACAGGATTTTATACCCATAAACATGCATAGATCATTGCAATCAAATATGAAGAAAAAAATAAGAATTCTTACCTGTTTGCTTTCTTGGGAAACCTGCAAGATAAAACAGAAGGCTCGTCAGTATCTCGCAGCAATGAACTGATACAAAAGTAAATAAAAGCTGAGCATTTATGCGTATATAGAGGGTGAAAAACAAGATGCCAAGATGACAGCTTCCCCTGAGGCCCATATTGTGGTAAACATGATAATCCTGATCAAACATCAGAGTTCTTCAGCTGCAGATTAAAGCCTTTTCCAGGTCAAATGTCCCCTGCTTCTTAGATCTCAGCTGTGTGTGTACATGTGTGCGTGTGTGCCATGATTTAGTTCCTAACAGACATCATGACTTGACTGTAATAATCATATCCTAATCACATCCATGGCCTGTTTCCTTCGAGGCAGCCTACCCTGAGACTGATTACTGCCACAGAGTGAGGCAGAGACAAAATAATTTAGGGACGCTGTCAATACCATAACGGAAAAGACCATGTTTTCCAGGTAGTTAGAGATACATGTATTGACTTTCTGTTTGGGCAGATGCAAATTTAAACTGAAATTTAGATTTAGGGAGATACTGCAGTGTTAATTCTCGCAGTAGGCGTTTGAGCTCATCTTGATAATAAAACATGGACTGAAAGTAGTTCAGAGTGAAATAATGAACCCTGCATTGAAGATTAAAGGTTTTCTACCTCACTTTTACACTGCCTTGGTGGGAGTGTCAAAAAACCTGACCCAAGTGGACCTAACAATTCATACATAATAACCCATTTTAATTCCAGTACTCTGTGCGTGATATGTTTCACTGTAATAAACAAAGACATAAGCCACACTTTGAAATGGGCACAATTGCTGTTCAGGTTCTAGGTTCAGGTCCCTGGAAGTCATTGAGATAATCTATACCAAAAGCTATTTACAGGCCAATGTTAAATCATATATTTTATCTGTAATGCATTTTCCACTGAAAGGAAAATCTCCTGAACTTTGTGCCAATTATTTGTGCGGCCCCTCAGCTCAAAATGATTCCTGGTTGGGTCTGCGCTGCACAGAGGGAAACATGTTTTGCTATTCTTCATGTAGTTTGAAAAACAACCAATGTTAAACCACAAAACGTTTTATTGTTACATAAAGCCTACATTAAGATGCAGTTTGATTTAAATTTTATTGTGATGAAGTGGAAAGCAAGGAAAAGATTGATGTCTCAGCCAGGAAATAATCCCACAAAAACAAATACCTTTTTGTACTTTATTGCCAAGCCCGCAATATATTTATTCAGGGAATATTTGCTAGGTGGGATAACAGTTCATTTCAAGTAAGGTCTGACATTTGTAAAATGCTTAAAGAAATGTAAAATAGTCGAAGACAACAATGACCGGGTTGTAACTCTGAATTGCACGATTATTATTTAAAATGTAAATGAACACAGTATTATAATACAAAACAGTAGTATGATTACTACACCAGTCTTCCGTAATAGGGAGGACTCATGACTAACTAGCCCACATTAACTCTTTCTCCTGGCGACAGTGTGTCCCATTCAGAGCCATGCAGGGGCAGCTGAATGGCCCGTTTATGAAAATGCCTCAGACTGTAATAAGTTCCAGAGCCTCCAGCAGAAAAAAAAAAAAAAAAAAAAAACTAGCTTTAAGTAGCACACTCCCTAAGAAACCTCTGAATTGGAGAGATGGAAAAGTCAGCACATAAAAACACACACACTGAACTGGGACATACGAACGCACACGCTCGTGGATGGCAAAACTGAGTAGGCAGATGTTGTTCTTGGTTGATCGTACAGGAACAAATAAAAACGTGACAGGCAAACCCAGTTCTGAGGGGCTGGATGATGCATCAGGCTGCCGCCAATGTTCATGCTGCACTAGACTTGTGAATCATGCTTTCAGAAATACTGTTGTACCACTACAAATGTTTTATTCATGTTAAAACAGTATAAAGAGAACCGAGAAGGAATTTTGTAGTATCTATATTTCAAATAACTATGGGGCGACCTGCCTAAGACCCATTTAGGGGCTAAGCAGAACAGAGGTCATGAAGGAAGATGGCAGCAATGGATAGAAACAAGGGGGCAGAGGGAAGAAAATGTTAAAGAGGCAGCAAGAGACTTAAACACTGAGTAAAGCATATTTAGAAAGAACATTACTGATACTGACGGTTGTAGGCAATGGAAGAATTGGACATTTATGTTCAAGAACATTAATGCACGTTAAGCCAAAAAGCAGTAATGATGAAACAGAAGTCTGCACGTCGGGATGAATACATTATTTTGCGATCAGATACAAGTACTCTAATTTAGGGGCTGATTTTTAAATTCAAAGCATATTCAGGGCGAGTCGGCAGCTAGCGGTGCTAACAGAACTAACAGTGCAAACAACAACAGTGGGGCTTAAAGCTTCAACTGCGTTGCCACGAGTTGGATGGAGTTATCAATGGTAACCACCGCATGATGGCAACAAGACATCCAGTGATGACACACACACACACACACACACACACACACACACACACACACACACACACACACACACACACACACACACACACACACACACACACACACACACACACACACACACACACACACACACACACAGAGAGATCTGCTATGTAAACAAAGCACAGAGAAGCTCAGATGAAAAGACTATTTCAAATGTAGCATCTTTAGAGTGATGGGGCTTGTTGTTATTGTGACATACAACATTTTCCTCAAAAAGTAGGGAGGATTTCATTTCATTTAATGGCCAATCCAAAAATGTCCTGCTGCACAGAATCCTGAAACTGACAGGCCTCTGGTAGGAGTTGATGAAAAACACACAAAACTCAAGGGATTGACGGGAAACAGTCTTGAGTTGCCCCGTGCAACCAGATCTGGATGACTGTAAACCATGTTTAAGGCTGACAACCACTTTTCCAATGTTAACATTAAATAAAGAATTAAAAAAAATATTCTAACTACAATTTTCCGCCTGGGTGGACGGCTGTGCTGCTGTCACTGCTTTTCACTTTAAAAACATCAAAATGGAGTGTGAGAAAGAAAAGAAAAATACACACACAATAAAATAATAATAATAATATTAATAATAATAATAATAATAATACGAAGACCCGCCAGCATCACAGCTCAACTACACAAGACAGCAGTCCTGATAGTTGAACCTTTATGAAAAAGATGCAGAAACCTCATCACAATTTGGGCGGCAACCAAAAACATCAGAAGCAGAGTGGTACTTACAACCTAAAATAGAAACTGTACTTTAAAATAGACAACTGTTGAAAGTAACAGTTGCCTGTCATTCAGCTGTGTTGTACATATGACATTACACAAACTCCAAAGAAGCTAAATTATTTGTACATAAATTGCATTTCCAATAACTAAAAGTATTTGGTTTGTGCTACACTTTTTAAATGGGTGCTTTCAATATAAAAAGGAATGATAACTACAGCACTTTGGCTGAGGTTTGTAATAAGTCATATGTGCCTCCATAGCAAAATACTGTAATATATAACTGGAAAAATGACATCGTGTAGTTATGACTATGAAAGTTCTGAGGGGAAATGTTTGTTTCAAAGAGACTCCAGTCACTGCAAAGCTGACTGGTCATATTAAAGGTTCTCTCTTGAGTTTTCACCAAAAGGAATCGCTGACACAGTCATAGCTCACATAACATCACAGTACATCTCTAGTAAACCCTCATAATGGCTCCACATTAGTCTCTGTCCAGTAGACAACAACGGTGTATTGTTCCATGTCCTGATGATACTCTAAACACTCTACTACCCTGTTAAGAACAATAAACAACGTAAACCAGAGTTTAAACAATAGACGATTGATTAATCAGCAACTGTTCAAATGTGCACATTTTCTTACTCTTCAAGGATAAAAACGTAGATCTTTGGACAAAAACAGGCAGTTTGGATGCTTCTGCTTTGTGATGGCTTTTTCCACACATTTCAGACACTTATTAGACTAAATTATTAATTTATAACAAAAAAAAAAAGCATTAGTTGCAGGTCTACAAAACACATATTGTGAGATGCAATGTGAACAGTAGTGACATTACAATGAACCCTCTGCAAGCATGGGACTTAATTAATCAATATCACTCTTTACATAGATTTTATTGGCCGAAATAAATGCGAGTCAATTTAGATCAATAAACAGCTGATAGAAGCTTTGCTCTGCTGCAAATGTTTTTTTTGGACATTGTAAATCTTTCTATAAGATCTGAATAAAACTGACAACTGCAGCTGAGCTAATTGTGCGTCTTGAAGTTTGGCCTTTTTGTCAAAAGATTTTTTTAAATATATTAATATTAATATATATATATATTAATATATATATATATATATATATATTAATATATATATATTAATATATATATATATATATATATATATATATGAGAGAAACTCTGACAACATCCTAAAACAAGAAAATGTTTTCCCCTGAAAACCGACAGACAGTGTCTAAGAATCAGTTTTCCTCAGCTCGTTCATTTCTTCAGATCCAGCTATAAAAGTCTCCAAGTCTGAGCTGGGACCTCTTTCTCGACGGGTCCAATAAATGTGCACGGAGTGAGAAAAGGAGAAAGAAGGCAGAGTCAGAAAAGGGTGGGATGAGAGGGAGGGGCAGCACTGGAGCGGGCCTGGGCTTGAATGCTCCATTGAGGTTTGGTGTTTTGATGGAAAACTGTGGCAGAGCTGGGCCAACTGCAGCAACAGTGGCCGAGACCAGACCATGAGAGAGAAGAAGTAGTGAGGGAGGGAGGGAGGGAGGGACGAGCAGCCCTGAGGTAGCAGGACTCTCACACACACAGCCATTTCTGTGAACGGGTCTCCCAAACTGAAGAGGAAGGAAAAAAGTGAACAAAAAGAAACTAAACCAACTCGTGCAAGATTCAGGGGAAGCACTTCAGGTTATTCTCAGTTCCTCTTTGATTCAGTCTAAGCGGATAAAGGCAGAGAGATATATATATAGAGAGAAGTTTCACTTAACATTGAATTATAAGCAGCTACTTGAATATTTAAAAAGCTAAACTAAAAGCTAAAAAACTGATCACAAGGATAAGAGTTGGCAGGATACATCCAATGTGCCCAAGTTATAAAACAAAGTAGGTGGACAATTGATAAAATTTGCTTTTCCCTGACCTTTTCCTGTCAGACAATGTTGATGTTGTAACTTGTACTATATGGAGTTGCTGCAGTAATCTGGAATCTCCTAGCAAAGCAGAGCAACACAGCTCACAGGTGTTGTAGGGGCTGGGAGAGGTTGGGCGTGTTTGGAACTAGGAGAGGATTGGTTGGTTTTGGGAGTTGCCTGCAGGCTACAGAGATCAGACTGAGGTGTGTTCCATTCCAGGCGGTGAAATACACCATAACCTTGCACACTGCAAAAAAATCCTCAGATGTTGGGAGTAGAGTGGGAAACTTGGCAGAACTGGAGTGTAAATCTGTGGTGACAGCACAATGTCCTCAGCTGGGTTTTGAGCTGAGTCATGCCACATAATCTATGGAACTGGCAATAGCTCCTTTTCAGCCACCCTTTTAAAGCTGGCCTGCGAATCTATCTCAATGGTGTAATGATACAGTCTCTTGAACAGCCTGATTCATACCTGCAGCCTGTCAATAGGAGTGAACGAACACGAACACACACACACACACACACACACACACACACCACACTCCTTGTTATCTAATCTATATACCTGAGTCACACAATGTGGGTGCACACACAAATACACAGCCAGCATTACGTCACTGCTTTCCACTCCTTGCTACTGAGTGAGAAGTAGTTTACACCCATGCAGTGATACTCCTTTAAACCACCGTCTGTATTACAGGTAGTTTAATTTCAAACACTCTCAACCCGTGGCCTTAGCAGTTTAATCATACTGTATAGCATGGTGTGTATTGGATTTAAAGAAAGAGAGCATGAAGTGAGTGTATGAGACAGACAGACAGACAGACAGAGAAAGAGAGACAGACAGAGGGGGGGGGGGGGGTTATGGTGTGTGTTGGAGAGACAAGAGCAATAGCTCTGGAGCTCAAGCTACAGCCTCAGGGGGAAAACGGTGCCCTTTCTGCCCCAATAAACCTCATCAGGATTCCTGACATGAGGGCCGGGGGATAGACATTTCTTCACGCTATGTTGTCTGCTGTCCTACAACACAGGGAGAGGAAGAGAGGTGGTTCAACATGCTACACTGCTGGTCACGAGACCTGTCACAAACACCTAAGAACTTTTCTAATCCACGAGTAACTTCTTTGAACTGAGTATCTTCAATTTAGCTGTGTATTTATGCACTACAGTAGAGGGTATGTGTAAGGGTCTGCAAGGGACACATGGACACTTGCACCAGCCTTGTATGATCTGTTAACCTGCACTGATCTAAAAAAAATTAATATTAATGGCTGTCAAAAGCAGACCTATGATGACATTTAAGCGGGTGCAACCTGTAGTAAAAGCACATTAGTGATACATATTTCTAAAGCAATACAATGTTACATCTATTACATTGCCCTCCCAGAAATCAAGCTTAGTGAATGTAAGATGATACTTATTATACTCAGAGATTTATCGCAAAGGGAAAACATCAGGACATTTATGGGACAACAAAAATATCTAAACCGAAGAATCTTTTCAGCAAAGGTGTAGCGTGTACATCCCTACACTTGTTCTTCCTCACCCTCCTTTTTAGTATCCTAGCTCTCTGCTATCAAAATCATTTGAAGTCATTGAAGTAGCAGCCTCTTCCACTGAACCCGACTGCCGGTTGAGAACCTGTGTTCTGACACTGGTTCTTGTAGAGAAAGAGTAGGGATGTGTTAGTCTGTCTAGTCGCCCCTGAGGCGGTGTAAGATTAATCGCAGTGCTGCAGCAGCCTCTACAATACAGTCTCTCTTTACACACAGAGACCACATTCAATTCGAGCCTCCCCACTCTGAGGGCCAGGGTAGGAGACAAAAATCGGGCAAAGGATTTCACACCCAATCAGCTACTGCTCCGTTTCAACGTCAAACATCCATTTCCTCTTACAAAGATTTACCAGACATATTTGTGCCCTGACACAAAAAGAACGAATCGGTATTGTATGTATATCAATTTACATAATCAATTTAGTGTGAAATAATGAATATAACAGCAAAAGAATGTAAGATAAATCCCAAGCATCACATCTCTTGGACCACTGTGCAGTCTGCAGAATATCGTGGCTTCACAAGTGTCACAGTCAGCTTGAAGGCACTAGCCTAGTTCATGGCTACAAAACCCTTAAATGGACATGTGAAGAGATGACACTTGGGGAAGACGGCTCTCTACCCGTGTCCCCTTTTTCTCCATTGTTGTGATCCTGTCTTTTGTGAAGTGAAAGTAATGTTTGGGCCCTGAAGCTCTATTGGCTAACAGGGCAGGATTGAAGAGGGTGTCCAGAAGCATCAGCATCACAGGGCTGGGTGATAGACCCCCAACTCCCCCCAGCACTCAGAGCCCCAGCTAATGCCTAGACTTTATCCACACTCCAACATCACTACCCCAGAGGCATCGCCTGTTTCTTTTCCTCTCTGCTACCTCCCTCTCTTTTGTAATCTCAGTGTCCCTTTATTTCCTTTTAGGTGGGCTTGTGTTAACTAAGATAACTAAAGAAAAAGCACACAAAAAGGCCCACGCTACAACACAGAATGGGCTAACCATGTTCACTTGTCCACTTTTCATTTATACTTGGATAATTTATTAAGGCACATTTGATGCAATGGTAATACTCCCTACCCCCAGGCATGATGAAAATGTGGTGATGATGGGAGAAACAGACCGACTGAAGCAAAGAATGGAATAAGTGATGGGTGCGATTGAGAGTGTGTGTGAAAAAAAGTGAAATGGGACCTGGCAAGAATGGACAGAGTATGGTGAGAATTGGTGTGTGCCTGCCAAAGTGACATCCAGGTGTGAGCAGTCTTCCTCAGATCCTCATTTACATTCTATAAATAAACAAAACCAAGAATTTGGTCTGCCATTCTGTGCCGACTTTCAGTCGTTAATAATTTGCAATACAATCAATTCAAGTAATAATCCAAAAGATAGAGCTTCGAATCCAGCTTTTCTCACATTCATAAGGAAAAATCTGACGATATTGCAGATAAATACTGCAAAGAGAATATACATCCACCCATCTGAACCAAAATGTGACCATGTTGTCAATAACAAAACTAATTTCCAGAGCACCGTTTTAAAAGACATTACTGACAACTGTAATTGCAACGGCAGAATAACTGCAGGGTGGCACGAAGGGAAATGACAAGATATTAAGATGATGCACCACTTAATTCGTACTCACTTTTTAAACAATAATTCCCATTACTAAAGTTCTGACATCAGAATACAGGACAACTGTTGCAGCAAAAAAAGGACTGATTGTGGAAAAAAGTCAAGAGTACCACTGTTATGGATCGACTAGTTTTGATTTTAACTGGTAATTTATGCCTGTGGGTGGTTGTAATGATGGCAGATGTTGAAAACATCATCTTGAGTAGCTGTGCTTGTAAATAAATGCCTAAGTATTTCCTTATTTCTTGAAATCTAAGTCTTAGACACACCATTTCACCAACAGCTATTCACAATCATATTGAATATGACAAACACTCAGACTCTATACAAGATCTGAGACCAAGACACAAGTAAGAAATCAATGATCAAGTTTGCAATCAAACTGCTTCTCCTTTTCTGCTGTGTATACGGAATTTGTCCATCCACTCATGATATAAAATAACACAGCAAGATCAAATTGTGAGAACAGATCACTATGCACTTGCAACAGATCAACCTGGGCTTCTTAGAGCTTTCAAACTTTGTTTCCAATACCGTACCCACAGAAGACAAAGTATTAGAAACAACTTCCTGTATAATGTAGCACCACAAACCACAACCTCCAACTTTACCATGGAACTGAATCAACAGCTCTCCGACACAATATACCAATTCTAACGTGATACTCTTTGTAAAGGTAGGTTAAATGGCAGAGATGCTGAGTTTAATTGCATAAGGCCGAGGACACATGCTGCGTCTTTTACCAACTGGAAAACGCGAGGCATGTAGGGAACTGGGTGCCTACTCTTGTGCCAACTTTCCAGAGCACGGAGACAGGTTGGGCCTGACGTTGCTAAGCGACTGTATTTAAATAATACGAGACTATTATATCATTAAAACATTGTCCATGCAAAAGCTCCGCGTCGCCCTGCACTAAAATAATCAACCGATACATATTTACCATAGACTGATATTTACGGAATATAGGAAAGATTTTGGTCGGCTGTGATTGGTTGTTCTGCGTCACGTGACATGCGGTGCTCGTTGCAAAAGTTGAACTGTGTTTATTTCAGGGCGCAGCCATCGCGCCCTGAAAAATAGGCACCGAAACTGCGTCGCTCTTGCTTTGAGCTCGCCATCTGTGCGTCTACGTCGACAACAATGGATTGGAGGGCGCAAAAAACGCGACATGTGTCCGGGCCCTAAGCCTGCCGAGATGTTCCTGATGGACTGATATTTCTACACTACCACTATATTGCATCAAAGCACTGCATTGTAAAAAAAAAGAAGATCTGCTTTATATGGCATTTGTTTTACAGAAGATGTGTTGAGTAAAGGTATTCCTCTCAATAGACCACCTCGTAAAAAGAGGCCCTTGTTTTAAAATTTAAATTAAAACATAATTAACAGCTAATAAAATTAGAGTGTAATCCATACTCTATAATCCATAAACAGGGCTCCCTAAAGGCAGGGTAGGGAGATGGGGCTTGCCCACCTGCTCACAACCTGGAGCATGTAGATGGTTAAGATACCACCGTTGTCACATTTTGAGCCAAGAAATAATCTAAATGCATCAGCTGGGAACGACCTGGTAATATGTAGTTCAGCAAGAGCTTGCTGTGACAAAGTATTTATGGAAAAGAAAAGCCTACAGGCTACAACACGAAGAGTTTAGGAAGTAAGGGAGAATTTGTTTTGTCAAACAGTCAAAAACCAAAAGATAATTTCAGAAGGTTTTTTTCGACTTGAACTAGAGTTATTTTGCCAACCTGCAAAAGATAAACATTATCTTTCAGTTGCAGCAAACATGTAACGTGTATAATAACAACATTCTCCACTGCATGCTGTGCTGGGGCCCTTGCACTTCTGATCAGAGCTTAAAAAGACTCCTGGATACTCATTTTAATGCACAGTTCAGAGCAGCTGACGCAGCTTCCCTAGTATCAGTGCTGACTAGATGGAGTAGAAGCATACTGCATTATAAAGGGAGGGATGCCAAATACAGGAGACGCATACAAGCAGACCGACCTGTCAGAACTACTCATGAAAACATTCATCAGGAGGATTCCAATACAAGATGGCAAAACATTGACTCCATTGCTACGTTATTATCCTTTGGTGTGGACATAATTCATTTATGAATCAATTGACAAAATATCCATATATAACAATTTTGATTAGATATTTGATTTATTTATCCAGTTGTAACACCAAGCATTTGCTGGTTGCAGAATCTCAAATGTGTTGCTTTTCACCTTTTCATTTTATTGTAAATCGAAAGCTCATTTTTTTTTAAGTTTTTGGGCTGTTGGACTGACAAAATAAACAAGCAACAGTTATGTTAGAATCAATGATAATGAGTCAATTCATAACAAATGTGTTAGTTGCAACCCTATTGCATGAATTAGCCACATACATTTTCCCTCAGACGGGGTTGCAATGAACACATACTCCAACCAGCCTCCCTGAATGTACCTGGCCTACACTGGTGGAGGAGCATTCAGCGGACAGCCAGATTGCTCCCACTAAAAGCCATTGTTTACTATTAGTGATGTCACCAGCACCACTTCCCGGGAGGGCCTCAGGGGGGGTGGGAAAAACGTGGAGATCAGCAGAACTCTATGACAAAGAGCTAACAGCACACTAAACTGACCCATCGGCTGGCAGCCCAACCCCAATAGATGTTGGATGCATACTCCCACCATAGCGAAAACAAAAACTAACAACACCACACATCGAGGTGGAGAAAGCAAGGACAGGGAAATACAAACAGACTTAAGGAGAGACTGACAACACCAGTAATCAATAAAGTCATTATCAACCACTGTGGACAACACCCTTGAAATCAGCAGTCTAAACAATATTTTAGTGCAACAAAAGATTCAGAGCTCGTTGCTGGCAGTCTACCGCTGTCACACTGCACATTTTTGACATTAACATAATGGCTTGCATCATGCTCCACTGGTGGAGGAACAATTGTGACTTTAAGGACACCGAGCTTGTGAAATCCAAACAAACAGACTCACATTCAAAGATGTCAACCAACATACTCTGACTAAAGGGGGGATGAATAGACAACAAATTAGCGTAGCACATTCTCAAGGCTTCACATGCCGCAGAGAAATCTGAGATGACAAATATACTGTATGATATACTACACTGTCGAAAAGAAACCTCACAGTGGGCGCTTCATAGCATCCAGAATATCTCTGTGACTGGACAGCAAAGATTTGTTCATTTTACTGATTAAAAAAACTAGACAAATGATGGTGTCTACGCCAGTTCAGTTAATAGTGCCATCGACAGTACTGTGGTAATACTATAAAAAAAGATATATATAAAACACACACACACACACACACACACACACACAATAAACAGCACCACAATAGCAGTTGGTGCCAGCTACTGTTGCCATCATTGCAGTGGGGGAGGGGGGTCATGTAAAATGGGGTTGGGCTTTAGCCTCTAGCTCATGCACTAGCCAGGAGGATATTTCAGATCCCAACCTGTGCAATAAAGCTTCCTTCTGCTATGAATCCGCCGACCACATTCCACTGTATTGGGCTGCTCTCCTTGCAAGTATGTGGGATTCAGGTGCAAAGGCTTGACGTAATGCATCAGCTTCACTTCTTGTTTTCACTGCCAGAGTACATCATATTGACAATAGAAACCTCTTTAATCTCCAGGTAGGAAAACATAGGGGAATTCATTCTCGTAAAGATGCAATAACAACATATTGACAACTTATATCACAAAGGATTAGGACTATACAGACTGATGCTTCTCCACCATTTAGTGTTTTCTTTGGGCCTTGACGCATCATTTAGCCCACTGGTTTTAGCAACAGTGTCAAATCTTTGAGTTTAAGTTGGCAGATGCCTTAGATAAGAAGATAAATTGGCAGAGCTACCATCTTGTCTAAATCCAGAGATTGTTTTAATAGGTGTAGGAGAAGGTTAGCGTTAAAAGGCTTAGATGTAATAGGGATGTTGAAAGGTGCACATGGATCCCAGGCGACTGTTACCCCGGCACACAAAGAGTGGCAGGCCTTCTCAATCGTTGGACAAGTACTACTTTACTGTCTGCAGAGAACTCCCATTACCCATGCTGAGATCAGCAGAGTTTCCATCAAGATCTGATGTCCTTCCTTAGTAATTAGATTGTGTACCATAGTTATTACTGAGCACAGCACCACAAATGAGTGCTTTACTTGGACCATGTAAAACATGTTTTCATCAGAATGTGGGCTGTGTTTCAAGAAACTTTTAAACAAAATGTCTGCATCACTGAAGAATCAATGTGTGCACAGACTGCAGACAGTGCATTTACAGAATATACTGTTGCATACTGTACCTGTCAGTGAAGCTGGACTGTGTGTCACTCATTGGGCTTCCGGTTCTAGATTTGCAGCAAATTATATCCGATTAACATTTTCCAGAGTGTGATGAGGCGATTTCCTGGAGCGTCCTTCTCTGGCATAAGTCTGAAGTAGGCAGGGATTTTGAGAATGGTGTTGAAGATATATTACGTGTAGGACACTGTTGGGTTGTTGCAAGGCACGTCTAAACACTGGATGAGACAAAAAAAAATACTACACTATCTGTGAGCCAACAACGTTACTCCTGGCCCAAATAAAAAAAAGCAAGGAATCGACAGTGCATAGCTTAAAAAAAAATAATCGGGGCCTCTGTCGTATTAGCAGTCAGATGATATCCCACCACGACTATAAACAATAATTTGGCAACACGAGAAAAATGCACTGCGTCAGCTGGCACAAGTTGTCTTCGCATGCACGAAACTCCTGGTACGAATCCTCCTCCGCGTTCACATCCCGGTATGAAACGTGTCCACACGGTACGTATTCCGGTGTAACAGACGCCGTGGCCCCGCGGTGCAGTCCGTCCGTCCGCCTGCCTCCACCCCGGTTCGGCTGAATGTCCCCGGTTCCCCTAAATGATCCCTGGAGATGCTGGAGAGCCCACCAGTCCCGCTCGGTCGTGCTGGTTCCCAGAAGGAGACGACTCTCCCGTGACCATGAGAACAAACGACCCGTGTTACAAATTAGCAACAACTGCTAACGTTATACCGGAGGAGGGAGAAACTAAATTGGTTACACGGTCGGTTAAAATAAAGCACAATGGGTTTTTTTTGTAAAAAAAAAAAAAAAAAAAAAAAAAAAAAAAAAAATCCTTCTCACGGAGAGCTGGCTAACTTAACAGCTAACAAAACAGACGAGCTCTTTCAGCGAGAGAGGAGGAGAAAAAAACTTTGCTCCGTATGCTCTTGTTTCGAGTGCAAACTAAGCAAAGTCTCGTTCACAACAATGAGCCAGAAATACACATACAACACGGCATGGACGTCGACTGGCTGGCGATGTGTCTCCGTGTTATGTCCCTTATTTAAAAAAAAAAGTATCCTCGGGGGGAAGAAGCCCCAGTGAAGTCGGTCAGCGGCGCGCGACGCTCCTTGACTCCATGTTTCCAGAATCCAGTCGTTGGTCGGCGGAATGCCCGTGTGGATGGGAGCGGGCTAGCTGCGGCTAACGGGACGGGGAGCAAACGCCGGTCCTCCGCACACAACCACGAGAAAAGGGCCCACCGAGCAGGGTTCAACTCGTAGCTGACATCAAACGCTGTTTTCTCCACGCGCGCGAGACGGTTTTTGTAGGAGGAAATAACTCGCAAAAAGCGGTACCGAGAATCCCACTTTCTGCCGCTAGCAACGCCCTAGCCAGCTAGCTGTTGGAGTCCAGGAGCGCTTCACTAACCACTTCCGCCGGGAGATGGGACGACGCACTCTGGTGCAGCATGTTGGGGAGCACGGCTTAGGATAACACGACAATAAAGACAACAGGGTGATACCACTACCTCTACTACTGGTGGTATTAGTGGAGTGTAGTAGGATTACTTTATATAGTATTTCATTTTTATATATGTGGTATATGAGTTTCCTATACTAGGTTGTGAATACTCACTATTGGCACATTTGAATAAAATAAAAATCGAATGAGCATTTTATTATTATAATGTTTCTTTTCTTTTTACAGAAGAATGACAAAAATTAAATAAATAAATAAACAAATCACTGGTTTCAGCTTCTCACATGTGAATATTGTGTTTTCTTGGAGACCTCAGACACTGGGAAATTGTTATGGGGATGTTTTACCATTTGTTGATTATTTTATAGACAAAACTATTAATCGACAAAAGAATATTGTTAAATGCAGCCCAAATATATAGAGTTATAGTACATTAGACTACTGCATTAGTTGACAATTGAACATAGACTGTACAGAGAGAGAGAGATGTTGTGTTTATTTGGTGATTCATAGATTATTATTACATTTAATTATTTTATTATATTATTATTATTAGTCAATTATTGAATTAATCAGAATCACAATTTTTTAGGATTTAGGTCAATAGCTAGCAAAAACTCCAAACAGTCTTGGGTTCATGCAGGTTATTTTCTTTTTTTATATTTATATATATATATATAATTGTATTGAACATCTTTGGATTTTAGACTGCCAGGGAGTTTTCACTAATGATCTGTGTTTTACAGACTAAACAATCCTATCGATTGTATATTCAATAGATTAATTGGTGAATAAAATACCACCTATAGTTGTTGGATAGATATAGCACGTTTGCTTACATTTCCATGGCAGGAAAACCAGCCTTCATACGTTTCCAGTAAGAAGGCATTGATTAACTTGGTGATTATGTGTGTTGTTGTATGATTATTTTATGGTTTTCATGGCTTTCTGCCGGTCTGTGGTTGGTCTGGGACTGGGAGAATAGTCATTATGTTCATTATTTACAGCTTACAGTCCACTCCTAGTCCATCATCAACAAGAAGACACACTGATGAAACCGTCTTAACTCATCCACAGAGAAAGCTTGAAAGACTAAGGAACAGAGAGAAAACACACTCAGGTGGCTCTATGAGTGTGTGAGAAAGAGAGTAATAGACAGAAAATGCTAAATAAATTCAAGTCTAGCTGGATGCTTTCATTCGTGGCTATGTATTTATTTAGTTTCAAATGAATCTGCAAACTACTGCGGTGTCAGTGTACACACGATTTCAAGACCAACATCCATATTCAGTGCAATCAATACTCATTGATCCCACTAGCAATCCATTGAATATATGTTTCTTTAATTACTGTACGTGTGCGTTTTTGTTATTCTACCAAACTGAGAAAAGAAAAGGCATTTAAGATCACAACATCACCAATGATACAATAAAGGACAGTAAGTGGTGTTCAAAAGGAAATGTTATGCACTACTACAATTAATATGTGCATTCTATTTACCGAAGCCAGTGCTTGTGTACATGAATAAAATATGTGGAATGATTTTTCTCTACCATTTCTCAATCCAGTTAGTTTCTTTTTTTTGTGTTCCTGTAACCCATTTAGCATTCTAAGTGTGTAAAGTCGTACACTGTATATGATTATCTTCACTGTGCTGTGCATCACACTCCTATTTTTTATTAAGTGTGTTTCTGGCAGCTATGCTGTACAATACTACAATATATGCAATACACTGTATACAGTTACATACACAATGTTAAACTTTGTGTGCTCCAACGCATGCAAACATGTATTTAATGCACACATATTTAAACTGTTGAATTCATATTGAGAAAGACACCGAAAATGACACTATGTTCAGCTGACGATGCTGTAAAAGTGTTTTTCCTCTTTGTAATGTATTTATTTTAGCATTGCCAAATGACTGCCCTCGTGTTTCCTCACTGATCATTCATATATAATTGATATGACACCATCGTGTGGACAGTTTAGGTAACTTCAGTCTCAGTCCAATAATACGTCAAAGTATCTGTGGCATTTAATGATGCGAATGCAGCTGTTTCTTGAGCTTTTATTTAAACTCGGTATTTTAAAATGTATTTGAAAGCATACGAACAATCCATCACATCTTTATTTGACTTCACTCAGGGATTACAAAGGCAAATTATGAAATCCCAAACTGAAAATGGTTCTGTATTACTCCTATGCTTATGGTGGAAGGTTTACAGTACAGCACAAGACAAAAAACAACCAAAACATAATGAAAGTACATTCAGATAACTAAGGCACACACCAGTTAGAGTTTTACTTTCTTAGATATAACGGTGAAGCTCAGAAGATTCTTAACAGTGGCAACGAGATAAAGAGACCTTGTATGAGCGCTACAAATCAAATCTCAAAATATAGGAAAACAAAGGGATGGCCGGGGATTTAATAGATAACTAGTCAGATATCCAATAATATTATTATAACAAACAAGATAAGGTCATGATAAAAGGAACACAATATAAAGTCTGAGCACAAAGTTAAAAGCTGGTAGTTCGGTAACTTTCTTGGAACAAATTCAGAAATGCAGCGGGCTAAATCGTAATATTATCATTCCACCTGCTTTCATCCCAAAATGCACTTATGTGTTCTGTCTGGACAATATGGTGGAAATCAATATCACAATACTGAGATGAATATTTTTCTGATAAATAATATCACATTATTGCAAATGTAGGCAAAATCACACATTAAATCCTACAACTTAGACTAAACTCTTCACACACGTAAATCCAAAAACTGAAATATTACTAATTTGCATGTTAGTCTGTTGGGAATGAGTATAACATAACTTTGCTAAATAATAACCAAGTCAGAGGCAACCTGGTTGGTCCTGACAGTAGTGTATGTTTGTCTCAAAGAGTAAGACAAACAGAGTGTAGAGCATGTACATCTCAAAAAACAGTTTAAGACAAAATAAATGTAACTGAAGAATTCAGAAAAAAGATCAGGGCACTGTACAGACAGCTCACAATAAATAGCCTTTAATTATCTTGCCTGACAAGATCTTTGTGAGACTTAAACACAAAAATTAAGTGGGAGCTATTAGTACAGTGCCAATCTTTTGAAATCATACACCACACATAACTTAATATACTATATAAAGTACAAATTCTGACACCATTTCACCAAACATGTCAAGGTATTTATAGTTAACATAAATATCTGTAAGGACTGAAAAATAAATACCAGTGTAGAGCTATGTAACTGAGATGTTCCTCTCCATGTATCCCTTTACACAAGGGAAGTCAAATTAAGGAAATGTTTTTGCGCAGGCTCTGGAAAAGGATTTCAGACGGCAAGCAGAAGTTTATAGGACTTGCTGTGACGTAGATTAAACAAAGTAATCAAACACATCACACACTTTCTCTGGAGTCCATCCCACCTTTATGATATAGCTTCATCTCCCTGAGTACACCGTTCACATCTGCTCAAAGTTTACCATGCACAAAAAAAAAAAAGAAGAAGAAAGCCCACAGGATTAGAAGGTAACCAATCCTAACATTTTGAAATGACTGAAAATGTCTCATAAGGAGGATAGCACATGTAAACTGTCTCTTTCCTAACATCGAGCTTTCCTTCGGAGCACCACTAGGCCACAGGTCACTGCAAATGAAAGCAACATCTTCATGTGTTGGTAGAAAGTGCTTTGGTTTTCAGTGACATAAACTACGTCTGTGTTGTTTTTTTTTAACTGCACATTTTACACAATAATCAAACATGTGTTCAGCTGCAATAGCTGTGTAAAAATAAATTAGTCGTTTAAAAAAAAAATGTGCAGGCGTGGGACCTCACTGACAGACGTCACGCGACATTTCTCGACATAGAAAACTGTGACTTTGAAATAACCCTTTTTTAATATCAGTTCAACATACAAAAAGAGGATTTTCTTTATACTTTCCCTTAAGCGTCCAGAGTGAAAAACACACCAAAAAAAAATTTCCTTTCGAGAAGCGCAAGCCATCAGTCCTTCTTCCCGTCATGACCATTAGCTGCCACTGTCTCTGGTTGGTCCGTCTTCTGTTTGTGCCAGCTCTTGCTCTTCCGGATGGCAAATCGAACAATGTCCACCATAAACACCCAGGATAGAGCGTACATAGCCACTCCCCCACACTTGATAAAGAATCTGGGTCTTGGGGAGATCAGCTCACAGTACAGCATTGTGCCTCCCACAAAGACTCGCATCAACACGAACAGCAGCACAAACAGGACGTCCACCACGTCCCCCATCAGCGTCCTGTAACGTCCCGTCTGTTTGAGGAACCAGCGTGCCTGCAGGAGGGGGTTGGTGATTTCACTGCCAAAGAGCACAGCGCAGGACTCAATGCCAGACTCCCCCAACCACAGGGTCAACATGATTCCCAGGATGCTCAAGGTGTGGTGGGCAAGCATAACGGGTCCCTCTGTGCGGAAGTACACACACCAGGCCATATCAAAAATAAAGTAGCCCAGGCTCACCACCATGGCACTTATCTGCAGAGGAGTGTTCTTAGTACCTGGCATCAGGAATAAACCGTTTTTAGTTGGTATATTCACACAATAAAACAATCATGTCATCACAAAGATTAAAAAAGGAATTATTAATGTGACAGGAGCACATCATTATTAATATCAACATATCAAAACAAACTTCTGATTCAGAACTTAGTGCCATACCGAATAAAAACAGAAAAGGTAAAAGTCACCACTTTGAAAATTGTTCCAATTAGCGGATTAAATACAAATCTGCACACCAACAGCTGTTTCAAGTAACATACATTTTCAACAACATGCAAAACAATGTAGAGCTGAAACAATGAATCGATAATGACAATAAGTGTATCTGCAACGATGTTAATCGATTTGTCATTTGAGTCATCTTTCAAGCAATAACGTTGACCTTTTGCGTCCACAGAGGGTTGAGTGTCCTACCTGGATAAGTGAAAGGCCAGGGTCCATCCACATAGCCGATGTATCCTGTGATGCAGACAGCCAGGATGCCGTGTACCAGGGTGACGAGGCGACAGTTCCACTCGTAGCTCCTGGACCCGTTGAGGTTACACAGGATGCAGTAGAGAGAGACCCAACAAGAGATGCACAGGAGAGCACCGACCACAACCAGCGCCATCTTCTCTTCTGAAGACAAAACAGAGAGGAAAACCACTAAACCAACTTGCAGATTCTCTCACAAACGTGTCTTTCAGCAGTCATCTTTGAATCCCTCGACACAGAAAGAGAAAAAAAATAATGTACAGAGGCACATCTTGCACTGTAATATCGCTTACAGTAGAAAGAGACTGCATTACCGTCCAGAGTCTTGGACTGTGCAATCCTTTGTAAGTGAGCAACAATTAGCCTTTGCTTGAACTATAATAGCACTACAGTTGGCCGGCCCAGGGTCTGGTGGGGTGAGGGGGACGTCTCTTCTTCTGCTGTGACGTTTGTACTGGGAGGTGAGACCATGCAGATGGGCAAGCCCACTGGAACAAGATGTTCACTTGAGTCTCAGAGACTTGAAGCAAGTTTCAAAATGAGATGAGAGGTTACTAGGTGCGAGGCCTCAGACAGTTCTCATGAGAGGAAGATTCTTTCAGTTATAATTAAATAACACGTGTAATAATAATAATAAAATGTATTGCTGTTGACTCTGTTTGGATGCATGGATGTCAGGATGGCATTGGGAGGTGAAGCCGTAACACTATATGTAGTAGGATAACTCTGTTTGTTTATAACCCAGCAGTTTTGGTGGACTGGAGGCAAAATAGGGTGGCAACTACAAATTATTTTCTCCATTAAGGATTTTAAAATGTCAAATAATAGTGAAAAGTGCCAATTATAACCCGATGTGATGTATTCAAATTGCTTGTTCTGACCAACCAACAGTCCAAAACACAAAGATACTCTGTTTACAATTATATATACGAGGAAAGCATGAAATCCTCACATTGGAGAGGCAGGGAATGTTTTACATGTTTAGATTTTTGTTTTGCTTGAAAATTACAAAAATAACTAATCAAATATCAACTAACCTATTTATCATTTCACCTGTGAGGTAAAACAGCTGCAATTGGTAGAGTTTGATGTTTTTGAATGGGAGAATATAGAGGTTTGGTTTGATTCTGTGATTCTGTCTACAGGTGACACACATGTCCAAGCAGTACACACACAGAACAACAACAAAAAATAGAAGAAAAACTAAACAGAAAAAAAAGCTACAAATCCAACATGGGATCTGGACACGCAAGGACAAAACTAAAAATGAAATGAAATGAAATTGAAAAACGTTGCAAAGTAATATGAGCAGACAACACAAATTAAGTGAAACCCGGGATGACAGATCTCATATTTCAACAGCTGTTTTCTTTGCATAGCAAGAATGAGAATAATTCAATATAAACCGGTCTTGTGTTGTATCCTGTGGGGCTGCCGCCCTTTTTCCTGAGACACTAGGACTGTTAAATGCTTTTTTTTTTTAAATGAGTTACGTGGAGGCAGTTTATAGGTTTGGCTACATTTAACTACAACAATGTATCCGCGTCCCCGTGTGTGTATCCCCCTTGCTAACGCCACACGGCACTACACTGTTTACACCGAGGACAGCTGGTGGACTGAGGGGGAAGGAGCGCCCCGTACGAGACGATGCTCCACGGATGCTCTCGCAGCGGCGGATTGAGTTACCCAGTTAGCTGGATCAGTCATGCTAACCGGGAGCAAGCTATCGTCCGAAAGGGCTAACGACGCGTCTCTGCGTGGGATTATTACGCGTCCACGCGCGCAGTAAAACACCATTACCTTGACTGTGAACATGCAACTGTCTCTTCGTTCACACCCTGCGTGTGTTTGTCTCCTGTGAAGATATCTGTCTGTGAAGGGTTCTGCAGGAGAACGCCAAAGGCTCGTTAGCAGACACGGTGCCTGCTTTTTTTTGTTGTCGTTCACGTGAGTGCAGCCTACTTTCAGCATCCCTTATATTGCCCTTCCATCTTATTAGTCGCTGCGCATGCAAACGTAGCGACTAGTAGAATTAGTGAGTGTGCCCTGCTTGTATTGCTCCAACATATGCCGGAATTAAGAGGTCATGGCAGGCTTATTTAATGTTTAATAGGGGGAAAAAGTATGTTTCCATCCTTCTTGCTGTCTTCCCAAAGCGATGGGAAGTGGCTTCATCTTTTTTTTGAGCAGTGGCGACACCGTGTGGTCAATAGCAGAAATTACAAATACGTTCTTCTCCAGCAGGGGGGACAAAATGGAAGAACGACATTGTTTATTAATTATTAATAGTCCTATATGTGGAATAAGGAGTCTAAACAGTGGTGTTATGGTTGCAGATTGCATCGTATCTGCATGACCTGGACCAGCAATGCAGTCCCACTCCTCACCCCTTGCTGCACCTGTAGCCTACTTGTGCTTGACCTCCCATGAGTGAGTCAGTAAACAGACATTTTCCACAAGAACACAATGAAGTATCAAGTTATCAATAAAATTGAACATCAGGGGGCATCTTGGTGGCCAAGGGGTTTAAGATGCTGATTATATAGCCCCAACATTCCCTATGGAGTCCAGCCTTTTCTAATTATGCCTTTTTCCTTCCCTTCCCTTATTTCCTGTCTGTTCTCATACTGTAAATTGTCTAATACATTTTTTTTTTTTTTTTTTTTTACAAATAAATACATACGATACATATGCAGTGCAAAGAAAGACTTTATTGAAATTCATGTAAAACTCTTATATGGTACATTACCTAACTGCTTAATTTCCTCCAATTTTTTACAACATATTTAAAACTCTTTCATAGAAAAAATATGTTTACAAACTTAATCTACAATTACATAGCAAAGATATCAGTGGAAATGTTAAGGCACTTTATCACCAGTAAAGGTCACAAATAGAAATGTTCCACTCATTTGGTTCTTTAGTTAGCGTGACATACCAACACACAAAACACAAAATGATCTTTTGATATGGCAGTAAAGACTGAAATGAAGATGGAGGTCATACTTTAACCTACTTCTCTTAAGACACACAAAATTAAATTTTGGTCCAACAAGTTAGAGAAATGCTCCTTGAATTACGCATGAAATATCATCAGGGATTTGAGTTGCATAAATGATCGAAATTTAACTGCTGAGATGAACAGACAAAACAGAAAAAAGAATTTGCCATTGTGATGTGACAGAAAACATAATAAACAGAAACACTGTTTAACCAGAAGATGGCAGTATATATTATTAAAAAAGGCCACAGTTTTGTAAATCCTGACATGGAAAAACACCACAGATACGAGTATGGTTCTAGACACTGAAACATTACTCCCTTCTTTTGACAGCAATTTATTTGACTTTGGTTTATTTGGCACTTTTAAACAGAATGTGAGTGGTGGCATGTGGGGTATCGATGGGGCATAGCAGAACTACAGCTATCCTAATAAGAATATAATAAATCTGTTTATCCAAACTCTCTGTAAACCATGAAAACATATGGATGAGTCTAGAAACAACATCCAAACTCCAAGAGGTCTAAATGTTCTCAAATGTGTGTGAATACTTATTATTACTGAGGACCTGTGGTGTTCACTCTAAGAGCTTATTTCATGCAAAAAAATACAAAAATAGTCCCCAATAATTTCACTTTGCAACCAAAATAAATAAAGCCAGCATTGAAGAAGCATTTCTGTTGTCCGCCAGCTTACATTGTTATAAACCAGCCGGCTTTCACAGAGCTTTATAGGAAAGAAAACTCCACCATCCAAATTTTCCTTCACCAGGATGGTAGATTTTGTTTGTCCAGTATGACTCCTGTGATCAGAGTGGGACTGCATTATTCCTTTGCTGGTTTTTAATTGACCCAGAAATGCACTGTCCAGCTTTGTGCATATCATAGGTTGTTTGAGAGGTTATTGTTGTTGGCATCTGTAATCTGCTACAATAACTTCTCCAAAAAAGGCACAAAAGCGACAGCTTCTTTGCAAAGTCACATTATAGTTAACGATATGTCATTTTCCCAGAAAAGGCTTAAAGTCAGTGGGTCCTCTTAGAACAACGCGTTGCAGCTCTCCTTCCTCAAAGGTTTTGGTCTCAATTGGAACCTGAATTCGTTTCGGTTTCAGCTTGAACATCTGGATCCCCCCACTCCCCCACCTGAGAAAGTTTAACTTCACATCACGTAAACAGAGGTCCAGCGTTACTGTGTTTACTTTGAATAGCTTGGGTGGGGAAGCATCGGTTTGGCTGGGAGAAAACACAGTATTTCTCTTTTCTCAACCATTCAGAACTAAATGCTAGGTCTCTTCGTCCCATAGACACAGCTGTTTTTGGGGAACATAGTAAGTAAAATGGTAGCCCTTGCTGCAGCTCTTTATGCCACACTTGTAGGTTGAGCCTTTTCCTGTGGTGTCCCGGCTGCGGCAGTACTTCAGCAGACATGGGTACCACTCCAGACGCAGGCTGTATGTGCAGAGACAGGGCTGCCACAAGTCTTTAGTAGAGTGACAGGCCTGAAAGCTGGGCACCTCTGCTGTTTGGGGCAGGGTCTCGAAAATGGAGCCATCCACTCCTATAACACAGACATGAGAGGGACATGATTATCAGAGCTTGTGGTATTGAAAACAAAAGCTGTGTGAATCACTCTCTTTCTGATTTCACTCTATTCAATACTGTATTGAAACGAGGAGGGCGGACAAAGTGGCTAAAACGAGGGGAGGTGGAGCAGTAAAAGGGGAGCTTTGTTATGCAAAGGAGATGCTAGTGTGATTCCCTCCGCTGATAATGTTGCGGAGTGCTTGGTGAACCATGACCATCAACATTGTTTCATCTGTAACAGTGCTGTCAGTGGACAATAGTGCTGCCCTACGGATTCTCCTCGGCCTGAATAATTTGGACTTCATTACTATTAAAATCCTGGATACCACTGCAAAAAGGCTTTTAAAAACAAATTGTTGATAGAAATAGTCTCAATCTAGGCAAGTGTGAGGATTGTACTCCAATGTTTAGAGATGTTTCAATTTTTTTTTAAAGTGGAAGATTGATTAGGACTGTAAAGCGACACAGAGGAAGGTAAACATAGATAGCGTGAACAGTAATAGAGCCGTATCAACAAAGAAAACAAAAAGATAGCACTACGATCACTAAAATGAAGTGGAAAGAGGTGTTTGGCTGATAGAAACAGCAAAGATAGAGAGCATCTGGTAGATAAAGAGTGTCAGTAGAGAGATAGAGTGGTCAATCTGTGGGGATGGGAGAGAGAGCGAGAGAGAGAGAGAGAGAGAGAGATAAGAGAACAAAGGGACATTATGCCACCATAGAATTTATGCCAGTTTCAATGATAAACAAACATAAGATGACCCCTGACCTTTGTCCAGCCAGTGTCTGACATCGGACTCCCTGGTATAGATGGCCTCCCGGGCCTCACTGCACATGTTGTGAATGTGGGAGCTGAGTTGAGAGGCCTGACTTATATTGACCGCGGCGCTCATCTCCAGCTGCTCCAATCCTCGCCGCTCCTCTGCCAAGCGAATGGCCTGAGGATTTTTCTGAGCAGACAACACAAAAGATCAGCGTTCACGCCCTCGTATGCTCCGAACAATACACTGTACACATGGAATTTTTCAAGAGCTGAAAATGTTGACAGTACACATATCATCAATTCTGCTCGACGCCATGACATCATACCTGTCTGAGACGGGCCATGGACTCGCTCGGGATGATCTCATTGCGGCTGAGGCGAGAGATGAAGCACAGGGCCTGGTACTGGTTCTGTCCTCTTTCAAGCTCGCCCAGGATCAGCGCTCGGAATATCTTCACATCCTGCGAGACATAAGGGATGAGAGATGAGAGATGACCGGCTGAACGGATAAACAGACGATTCCCAGCAGACATTGAAGTGGCGTATGAAGCGAGGTTATAATAACTTACAGTTTATATGTGCAGGCTCATACGGATTACAACAAATATTCTTTCCATTCCGGTACTTAATGTAGCACTTTTCCAGACACGGAGAGTAATTCAATATGTGGAGATCAAAGCTGTTCAAACAAATGTCTGCTAAAAGTAAAGAGGGGTTTGTGTTCACTCCGCTCACAGAGCCTCATCTGACAGTTTGTTGATACTTTTTGTCTGTAGGCCTGTGCAACGTAGCTCCAGTCATGCTCCGAGTATTTGGACTGTCAAATTAAGGCTCTGGGCCTGTTTCTTAACAAACTTATCCGAGTTTCCTCACATGCCGTAAAAGTCAGAAAGAAAAAAAAAAAATGTCTGCACTGTTCTATGTGGAACTAGGAAAATAGTGATAGTGGAGAACTCACAAGAAAACTTGTTGCTGTTGGCAAGTGTGTGAGAGATCTGGCGTCAAACCCAAGGCCATAAAGAGTTCTGTGAGAGGGCATGCAAAGCATGATGGGAAGCTCCAACAGTGGGGAGAGCAGAGCAGCAGACCTGTCCTCCTATTCATCAGACACCACCCACACCCCCACCCCTCCACCCCCTTGCTGGCTTCAGCCTCAAGACAGATACAGAGTCCCAAACACCCCTCCTCCGCTTTTCACACCCCCGTCTGAAGCAAACAGGCTGCAGAGGAGTAGCAGTTTGAAGGCTTTCACTCCCTGAGCATGACGACTCTGGGATAGATAAACAGCCCAGAGATAACCCCATTGAATTCTCCTTAAGCTCCTCTGTCCCACTTCCTGTATGCAGAAGTGTACACACTGGCAAGAAAGCAATACAACCTGCCGTAGGAGCATCTGTACGCTCTGTAGTTCATTATAGACTACTTTGCATGATCACTGGTTCCTCAGCCACTTCTGTCTGTGAAAAGACTTGCTGGCAGGCATACAATACCAGCATGGGTATTACACAAGACAATCATGGATACTATTTGACCTTTGGAATGCAAATTACTGAGCAAATATTGATCCACGGGCAGATTTTTTCCTTCACACATCTCTGTGAGCTGATCAGTGTACTAAAACATGGACTCGGCGGACCGAACACAGAAAGTTGACGTTGACTACATCAGATATTGCCATGCTATGATAACGACCCAGTACTCAAGATTTATTACAAAAAGATCAAAGTCTGAATCATTGGCGAGAATGTCGAGACTACAGGAGGCACGAATACGTTAAAGTGAACAGAGTAGATGTAAGGAAGAGGGAGTACAATGCTCACAGAGAGACGGCCAAGAGTGCCATTTCCCCTCAAGTGTAGGGAGACGCAGAGGCCACGACTTCAAGACCTCCCATATTGCAGACACATGGCGCTACACTGGGACATTGTGTGTGTGTGTACGTGTGTGTGTGTTTGTGTGTAGGGGGGGGAGAGAGCACGACGAAGGGAAGGCATTTGTGTCAGCCACATAGATTTGCCCCAGGGCTCTGTGGGTAATTACAGAGAAGCAGGGTAGCTCCACAAACTCTGCTTCTTTGGATCTCACTCATGGGCAAAGTGCAGAAGCTGAGCTCTCCTCCTCTTGTGTCATTTTGTGTCCAGATTAATGATCGTCTACTTCTACTGCCCTGCATTTGGGATTTAGGCCAGAAAGGGCGAGCGGAGAGCAGCAGTGCTTACTGTGGCTTATTTTTCTGATGTAACTTTGTGTGTCAAGACATCTGCACACAATAGAACATCTTTATGAGATTGTTTGACATCTTGGGAAATGAAGATGAGAAAAATGATACCATGTCTGTTTGCTAAATGTGAAGCTACAGCCAGCATAGATTAGCTTAGTTTAGCATTAAGATTGGGCAAAGGTGGAACCAGCTCGCCTATCTCTCTCCGAAGATAACAATATCCGCCTACCTGAATCTCTAAAGTTGACTAATTGAGGCGTAACATCATGTTTGTTTAATCTTCACAAAAATGTGTTGTAAAAACAACACTTTGTGGTTTGGATCTTCCCATCTACATCTCTCATTTAACCCTCGCACTATTCATTTTAACATACAGGTAGCACAAAATAAATAAAAGACACGATGAAATGAATCTCTCTCCAGCCAACTGTTAAGGGAAATTAAGTGCAATTGTTGCCTTTAAATGGCAATAACAAACCGGTGTTGATACCTTGGTGGTTTATGTGGTGCTGAGATAATAATCAGCATGACTTCTAAAAGCAAATGGAGTAATAACAATGACATCATCGCCACATCTCCACCCAGACAGAAGCTGCTGGATTCAACTGTTTGTTTGGATAAGACCAGCCTCACTTGTGCCTGGCTGAAACCAGCACCGTCGCATGCACACACACACACCGATTCGTTTGTGCACACACACTCAAAAGTGTGATAAAAAAAAGAAAGAAAGAAAGAAACGCGGCAAAAGAGTAAAATGTCCAGTGGTGTGATTAAAAGGAGATTTTACACCTGTTATGCTGACGGGCATTATCCCAACACCAGGAGGGTGAGTATTGAACAAAGTGATCAAAATCTGCAGGGGTTGTGGGTTGATGGCGTCAAGGAATTATGCAAACTGATGGGGGAAGATACTGGTATGGAATAACTTTGACAGAGGATCAGACAAATCATAATTTGACATATCATAAATATAAATGTCCTGCTGCAGTAGAAGCTGTTTTATCTGTGCTATGGGTA
The DNA here is from genome assembly GCA_016806645.1 of Ophiodon elongatus. NCBI lineage: Eukaryota > Metazoa > Chordata > Actinopteri > Perciformes > Hexagrammidae > Ophiodon > Ophiodon elongatus. Next base: position 6,957,743 of record JACSYO010002159.1, read on the forward strand.
TAGATCACGATTGTGTCAACTGCTGCTCAAAAACCCCTGATTACCAAACTGTAAATAAAGTTAATGCTTGTTTTACATTTGAATAGGAAAACCCAAATTCAACTTTAGGACATCATAGTCAAGTGGGACTGCTAGAGCTTGAAAATGAAGAGTAAGGCCATTTGAATTCACAACTACTCCTTAAAGAAGTGAAGCCTATATCAGGAAAATGAGTCACCACGTAAAAGTGCATTTCCACAGAACTACATGAAATTAAAGGCTTGCAGACCCACATTTAGAGAAAATCACCAGGTACAGACATTAAGAATTAAAAGAGTGACCTTTGCCAGTCTTGAAAAAGGTGGGTAATACCATAATCAAAAGGACAGCGAGGCCTTGAGTTTTTCCCCTACCAGAGCAGTGTAAATGTCAGCACGGCTATAAATAATCCACACAAGTACAGATTCCTAAGCATTGCTCCTTGACACCCGGGACTTCGTCCATTTGCAGACAAACTACCACTGGCCAACAGCCAAACACAAGTCTGTATTCATGCAAGCTGACTAGTGGGTAACACGGAGACCTGTTAAACAGGAGAGAGGTGGGGGGCTGTTTCATTGGTGGTTACCTTTGGTGGGCCAGGTTATTTAAGAGGTGCACAAAAGCCTATTCACACACTCAAAGGCCGCCATTTACAGTGACCAGTCTCCATCACCGTAGTTGTAACCCAGCGACAGTCACAGAGGTATACACCTGGTTTACTGGCTGTGAAAATGAGAACTATGTGAAGCCCTAAACTGAAAGTATAATCAGGTTATGTTCTATTAAGAGCTAAGAGCAGTTTGTCCTTTGTGAAAGAACAACTGCAAGACATGAACATCTCACTTTGGGAGCAATACTAACTGTGCCAACTCACACTTGCATGCATGAATAGACATTCCAACACACACAAACAAGCGCACACACAGACTCACTCACACAAAAACAAACAGTGTGCCAGTAGCTATCCCCTGTGCAGGAGGTCCTTCCTGTATTTCAATCCCCTCTAAGACCCTGTCTGTTGATAAGGCTGATGGCTGGCTGCAGAGGACTGTTGGTCAGCCACGCTCTGATGAGTCATTTGGGATCACTGTGGGTTTGTGTGGGTATTTGAGACAGACTTTTTTTTCAAGCAAGCTGATAGAGCAGGAACAAAACAGTTTCTGAAATATAAAAATAAAAACAAACAAATAAATTGATTTTTTTTTTTCTTTCTCTTTTAAGGTCTTCTCCGAGTCAACAGCTACAAAGCTTGCGCAGTAAGACATTGCCAATACAAATGCAAACATTTTCAGCATCATATACGGTCTTCCAGTTTACCCATTTGGCCTTTATTTGTAGATACATAGGTGATGAGATGTTGTGTTTACTTTAAGGACCCCTAACCTGCCCAAATGGCCCAGACTCCCTTTTAAAAACAACATATGGATTTACCATGTTTGGTGATTGGGGTGGGGTGGGGGAGGTGGGTATTTGCCTTGGTGGATGAGGGCAGCCCAGTCTAAAAGCACAGGTGTAGGCAGGGATTAAAGATCATGTTGGGAGACAGAGGGAGAGAGGGTGAGACAGACTCACACAGACAAAAGGAGCGGGAGAAAAGCCGCTGCGCTAAGAAATGCTTCAGTTGAAGCTAATTACACAGGCTCCAAAGGCAGGAATGTGGAGTCACATTTGAGCTGGTCACACCTGGCTGTCCAAGGAGCGAGCCAATTAGTAAAGAGTGGCACTGAATGGACAATGAAAACACCTTGGCTATTGGATGGTAACTTACTTGGAGTGTTAACACATTAACTCAGAAATGCAAACACTCCACCAACCGTCTCTAAAGCAGACTTTAAAAGTCTTCAGACCTGTGAAAAGTATGTGCAGACCACAATGAGGGAACTATTCATTCACACAGAATCTGGATACAATTATCCGGACACCCAAACTGTTCATGGAGACTTTGCATTCAGGAAATGAGAGGGACACAAACAGTGGGTTCTAACAGGGAAGGAAATGAGGCAGATAGATAAGGCATAAACAATAGAGATGGCTACAGCCCCATTTGGCCTCGAACTGTTGTCCCACAACTTTAATATCCTGTTGCAGAGGGCAAACAAACAGCTATTTAATGAGGAGGCATTTAAAAATGATGGGATAATTTCAACTATATCTCATTTTCTAAAAAGGCATACATTTTCACAATTGTCTTCTTCAAATCCTTTTATGCCATCATCCTTAAACAACCCCAAACCCCCACCAAAATCCAATTCTTACATTTAAATTGTCAAATAGGTTTTGTGTGTGTGTGACCTGGCAGGAAAGGTCAGTTTAGTTGACATTTGTACAGATCTATTTGGAAAATGTGACTTGCAAAAGTTTCTTTAAAACAGGGAAATAAAGCATCCCTTTCTTTTCTAGACGTCCCTTGCTTTTTCTCAGAACTTTGACAATACACGCTGTGTTTTATGACAGGAAAAGTAACCAGGGCAGTTTATTTGACAAGCGAAAGGATGATGTAATACCTTCCCAGGTGTGGACCCATATAACTTAAGCACCAGAACTGACTGAACTGTCACAAGGGTTGCACAGTGAAGTCAAACATCTAGTTTGAAATGTACCAGGTTGAGTTGGCCAAAAGGAAACAGCCATGAATCTGACAAAAGGTTGTTTTGTTGCCAACTGCAATTTTTTTGAAACCTCTGAGGTAGATTGAAATGATCACAACTATGCACAATACAAGCCACAACTACTGTCTTTTTGTCCATCAAAAGCTGTTGCCTGAGCACCCTGCAGGCCATTATCCCTGATTTCTGGAAATGATTAAAAATCTGTTGGATCATAGCTGTCAAACTCTCTCTGCTATATCATATCTCCCTGCATGACTGTGGGAATGGGAAGCCTTTTCTTTATCAGACAAATACCGACAAACATCTGGCCTACTGGCAGGAGGAGGATAAAGGATAAAGACATCACCAGGGGCCACGAGAGGCCAAAGAGGGCCTATATGGGGCCTTGAAGGGCCACGACAAGGCCATGGAAGAAGCATTTCTCCTGGAGGGAACAAAGAGCGACCAGGAGAAACATTAAGTGTCTGGGTTCATCTTTGAAAGGGTCCACTGCCTGCACACATCGCAATGGAACAAACTGAAACCAAGTACAATAACAAAAAACAAAAAAAAACACATCTGACATAATTGCAGGTATAAACTCTAAGCTGTGCATTCTTTTCTCCCTGCAGAGTAACCGAACAGGATCTTCATGTACTCAAATTCCAAGGCGCATGTCACGAAAGTTAAGTCACTTTCTACACAAGTACGAGCGGTGCAGTACCTCTGATTCACACAAGCAGTTAGGCAGTAACTTGTTTGTGGAGTTTGTCTCTCCCGCACTGAAAGGAGCCATGGCATGAAAAGTGAAACTGAATAGCAGTAGAGTTCTTCTAAGGTACGGTGTAACGTAAACAAAAGCAGGAATATCCGAGAATCTAATGCGAGACGATTTCTCACATGGATGATTTCACTGAGCGTCGGTGACTCACAGTTGACTCACTGTGACCTTTCACATCACTAGAGAGGAAAACCCCTGTGGCCCTACGATGCGTCCTGTACGGAGTCTGAAGCAACAACATTTTCCGGAACAGGTGACATTTACCTGTAAAAACAAACTTTGCAAGTTTGTGCAAGTGACAAAGTGGGATGGTGTTTCAGGGTAGAGTGAGAGGCAAGGTGTGGCAGCCCCAAAAGAAAGAAAAAAAAACAGCCAGGCATAAACTGTGGTGACTACTGTACCGACTTGAAAATGATGCACAGTACTTGCCATCAGGGAAAAACATCCGTCAGTTGCTTCATTTGGCAATCACCTGTATTGCCCAATAACAAGAAAGAGCTAGGTGAATTGCCAGAAAGCCTCCCACACAGGAGAGTTTGCCTAATAGCAAACAAAGGTCACGGCCCAAACCCTTTAGGACAGTTTGACCATGTGATACCGTCTGTGATGGCTGTGAGAGAACGGACTTCTGCCCAAATTAATCATGGATACTCTACTGTAGATCCCAAAGGAAGGGCACAAAGAAAGGCCAACCAACCTGCCACCCCACCCCCAACTCTTTCAATCCTGTGTTTGACATAGCACATGAGGGTGTGTGAAGAATCTCCAATTCATTCTTACAGCGAGCTGGGCGTATCCATAAAGCCTCTGCGCTTTGAAGACAACCACAATATACACTAGGGTGAATTGACCCCGAGGGTAAATAAGCCCCTGGCTGAAACACAATCCTGTTTATAAGGCTGAAATGAAATGAGAATCAATAAAACAGCTAGCAAGCTCATTCTCACCGCGGCGCCATTGTTTACAAAAACCCAGACCCATTTAACATGATAGTGTGAGATAGTGTCGAGTGGCCTCCAACATCTGCTGCTCCCATGACCCATCAGCATAGCAATGGGCCACTCTCATGCTATGTGTACTCACTGATGTGGATACATTTAAAGCTTTCCAGCACAGAAAAATACTCTCACAAGTGGATTACTTTAAAAATGGTATGGTGTGGTATTATGGATAGTGACGCTTTTTAAACATCTCAAGTCTTCAGTCATAAAGCTCCTGGCTTAAGTGGCTTATGCATCCCCAGAAGACAATGTTTAAACACTTTTTCACTATTTGGGCCTTTCTGTGAGGACAGCAGTTAAAACACAATCTGAAAACACTAGTGTGGGTGGAAAGCTTCCCAAATTTAAAAAAAAAAAAACAGCCTTTTCACATTATTCTGCATCAGTGTGACCAAATGTTTCTTCAATCTCTAAATAAATCAAAACAGAAAAACAAACGTTGAAACTGTCGTCACAGATGTTATATTATAGAACCATGGCGCATGGAACTACAGATGCACATGGCTTTGCACCACTGCATCCCCGAAATTAAATCTTCAAGTGTTAACTCAGCCGAGAGGCCTGTGGAGTCACTCACATTCCTGCATTGATCAAACCCACTAGTTAGACATGAAAGCGAGACACAGAGTACGAACTGATTAGCCTCTCTGACAAAGTTCCTACATCTGGAAAGACCCAAATATGTGATACATTTCCCTTGGATTTAACTCAAAGACAGGGTTTATGTTCAGCTCAAGGTCTTAAGACCGTATGAGACCATAAATTGTTGAAGGAAAATATATGTACTGAATCTGCAAATGACTGAAAAGGAATCGGCTATTTTAGGCTACAACAGCCAATCGGATTTGTCTCGTGTTTAAAAAATGTGTACACTGACATTGAGCATGTCATCAGGATATTATTGAACTGCACACACATTGCTGCAATTCTACACTATTTAGAGTAAATTCGGCTGTAAATTCTTTAACTGTGATACCAGATCGCATGTCCCTAAAAACATGAGAAAGTTAAGCAACCCTTAACAATTACAGATACAGTGGATGACCAACTCCCGACCATGACGCCTTTCTTTCACAAACATGATAATATATACAGTATATCACAGTTCTTCAGTGGTTTGAATTAAATATACAATGTTATACAAGATACTTAATTATTGCCACTCAACAGAGTTGGTGGTAATTGTTTGGTACAGCATGGGAGCTCAGTTCCAGGGCAAAGAAAGAAAGAAAGAATAATGAAGCACCAGACTCCATAAATCATTACACCAATCTACATCCAGAGATATACTCAGCGTGACACGGAGGTGTCATGAGCAAGCTAAACCACATCATCTTTTCCTTATGTCTACATGCCTTCAGGGCAAACGTAACCCCTCCTGAAATCACGGCACAGCTGATTCTCACAGTGATTCATTGCTTGGATAAGGTTGACTAAACTTCCTTCTCACGTCCAGCAGACCACTCCGCCAGTGTTTAATGACTATAGCGTTTACAATCACATCTTTGCCACGTATTCACAAAGCAGCAGAGAGCAAGACAGCTGATTTTTATTTATAGAGGCCTTTTAATGCTCCTGGTGAGAGCAGAGATCATAACATGCACCTCAAACCTGGATGAATCGATTATGTATAATTGGATGGTAAAAGAAAAACGCAAAATCTAAATTTAAAAAAAAGGGAAAAGCCTGCTTACTCAATAATGAGTAACTGGAATAATACTTTGACCTGTACTGTACCTATCCACCATTGGCTGTATAGTTCATTAGAAATCTCCAGTGTTTCACATCCCTGTTAAAACACTCTTCGTCCCACATGCGTGAATCTGGACTGTATATTCATGGCAGCTGGAGGTGACAGCTCTTCCAACTTTCCATAAATCTTGGAGATACTGCACAAGAGCTGAATGAAAACCACATGCAGGAGAAATTGAGGAGAGAGCAGGAAGAAGTGAGCAATGACAGAGGGGGCAGGGGGAGACAGATACAGAGAGCGAGAGAGAGACAGAGAGAGAGCGAGGGAGGGAGGGAGTGAGGGAGGGAGGAGGGTTAGGGGGGGCAAGGAGGCCAACTTACAGCGGAGCAATCAGGCAGCAGAAAAGAAAAAAAGTGTACCGAGAGGTTCTGTTGCCTTTATTCAAATAAACAAAACCATATGTGCATACATACGTGCGTGTGCATGGACGTGTGCATGCGTGAAGGGACGCGGCAACGCGGGGGCGGCTTCACGAGCGAGCAAAAGGCTCCATGCTCACAGATCAGTGTATGTCTCTTTATATTGGTGTGTCACCAATGATTGGGGGCGACGGACTCTTCTCTTTCAACTCTAAATTAGCTGTTTTGGTTAGTGAACCAGACGTGCAGATCAAAAAGGTCAGACATGCCCACTTAATCCTGGTAAATCTCCCCCTTCACATCTCGCCAGCCCGTCAGCTTCTGTGTGACAGCAACCATCACAGACACATGCCTTTGCTCTGTGCGCTCTCCCACCCACTTCATGCACTCGTGCAGTTGTGGTTTTCCTTCCAGGGGCTGACATTTATGTGTCCCTGTGTAGTCGTTGTCAAAAGTGAAACAGTTTCATCTTTTCAAAAAAAGGAAAAAAAAAAAGAAAATCACAAATGGTCAGGGAGGGACACTTGATCTCCTCGTCTACTTTTAGAAGAATCCTAAATATGGCCGCTGATGATCAGCTCGGGGCTGGACCCGTCAGCAGCAGGGGTTTAAAGGCCACTGGGGTGTGTGGACATCCACATCTAAGGAGCAGCAGCTGTCTTGACCTCTGTGAAACTCAAGCTAAGATGGAAAAAGATGAATGAAACCACTGCTGCTAAGTTCCACTTAAGTTTTTGTGCGAGGTACAATGTCTGCCACCTGGGGTTTAGGCTTTTGGGATGTTTTCGTTTAAGCTTCAGATTTTCAACCCTGCGATGGAGACAAGCATTTCGCTTGACCACCATTGAGGTTACTTGAGTTCTGTCTTAATAGGATATGGGTCTCTTGAGACAATCAAAAAAGAAATGATGAAAGGCATTCAAGTGACCTTTTTATGTAGCCTACTGCTGCCTATCACACTTTGCTTTTGGACTATAGACCTCACCCCTGGGGACATGACTTGGATTTGCTAGAGCGGAGGTCTCTGGTCATGTGAAACACACACCCCCTTCAGTGTTTGAAGCCACAATAAAAAGGTGAAACTGATTTAAATTAAACCAGTGGTGGAAAAAGTGAAGGCTGGGTACCAATAACAGTCCCTGAGAGATCTCCAGGGGGTCCCGAAGTCCCGAAAAAGAATATGGTTGACAAGGTTTCGATTTTGCCTAATTTCAAGGGTGAGCGAGAATGGCTTTTAACATTAGATTAACTATGTATAGACAGTTTAAATTTGCCTTTACCTTAAAATAATTTAACACCCACTACTGGTGACCTCTCAAGGAGCACTGATGGGGCCCCAGATATATTCTTGGCACCCACGAGCTGTGGCCAGTTGAAGCAAGTTCTGGTTCAGGCTAAATGTGAAGTCATACTTCCATACTTTCTTCCAGCATCACATCTCATATCACCAGAGTCACCCTCTGAGGGGACTACAACGCGTAGTTTAAAAAAAAAAGAAAAGAAAAGGTAAACAGGACCACCTCTCACCTGTTTGAAGTCCGCCAAGAACGTGATGAGTGTCCCGTCGCCCTGCTTGAATTCGAGCGATATCGAGTCCCTCTCATTGTCCGCCTCCAAAACCTCCTCGGTCACCAGTCCGTCCGCGAGCCGGACCCGGACCCGCAGCTCCGAGCCGAGTCCCAGCGCGACGACCAGCACCAGGGCGCAGAGACGGCTCAGTATCCGAACCGAAGCCGCAGAGGCGCAACTCGCAAACATCCCCAAAGACGCACACTTGAACCCGACAGAGGGAAAAAATAATCGAGGCGAAATCCAAAGATCTGCGTTCATATCCCCCTTACTGTGATCTTGGATTTTTTCGTAAAGTCTTTTCCTTCATATTTCAAAGTGGTGGTGAGGGGGTTGTAGTTTACAGGTCGCCCTTCCATATGGTCCCCGGTGTGCCAGCACTTTCCAGAATTACAAGCACGGCCATGGACATCAGACGGGGGCAAAAAAAAAAAGCTGCACTCAAATCTCTGCTTTTCACTTCAACGTGAGTTCACTTCCACTGAAAGTCTCTCGCTGCCCGGCGTTGTTAAGATCATGCGCATTTCAGCTCCCCCCCCCCCTCCCCTGCCCCCGCCGCCGCCTGCACTACAGCCAGCAGCCCGATGATCGCACGTTGCTCCTAAATCTGCTTTGTGTTGATATTCTCGTCTCCTTTTTTTTTTTTTTCCTCTCACTCTGCAATTCACGCAGTCCCGTCACTTCCTATCCGCCGGTATCCCACTGCTCGCCTGGCCTCCAAACTTTGTGTTGTGTGAGTGAGTGAGTGAGCGCAGTGGTGGTAGTAAACTCTTAAAGCCATACCACCCTCAGAAAACTCTGCCCATCCCCCTAAAGGCCTCATGTGATCCTACTGCACGCCAGCAAGCGGGCTGAACTAATAATACCCCCCAACAATTACAACAAAGGTGTTGTGAGGATTTGTAAATCATAGCTTGGGGCTACTGCTTTTCATGTAGGGATTAATAAAAGACAGGGCAAACTATAACCTGCTACTAGTCATCAAAAATCCAAATAAAATAATGATTGTTATTGAAGATATAGCAGATTTATTTTCAAGTTAACAACCCTGTTGACATCAAGATGAATATTATATAAACATTTGTTTCACCGTGTTATTTTATGAAGGAACATTTTGAAATTATTCTAACATATCAAGCATTCTTGTGGGTGGATTTTCATCACAGATGTGTGAAATTTAAACTTTTACTGGGAAAATCAGGACTACAGTTTACTGCCTAAAGGCTAATGAGGGAAACGCAGATTCTAATAATCTGTAACTTCAATAGGCTAATAACCAGTTTTAAGAGCAAAAGTTGAAAATTAAGATAACTTTTCACTTTTATTTTGTTTTTCAGTTGTTTTTCAAATGTATCTAATCTCCCTGACACCTTTTTCATTCATGCATTTACTTTTGTTAAGATACCCTCTTCAATAAATCTATGAGGTAATTATCACCTTTGATGACAATATGGTTGATTTACAGGTACCAGCTAAACAAAAAATACAATCAATCCTTTATTCTCCTGACATGTTATTATTATATTTTATGATATCCTCAAGTGATATACTGCACGTCAAGCTTGTCAAGCCGAGGTGAGCGCTGCCAAACAGACAAAAGCTGCCTATATGAGGGGAGATTTCTGAGTAACATCAAATGGTAGATGATTACTGTGTGTGTTTTGCACAAAGATAGGGTGACATCCCTGCGCTAAACCACCTAAACAACTGTGTTATCTCTGTCGGCTGACGCACTGCATTCTGGGTGGGCCGAGCCCCGGGCTGGTGACCCCGAATGTGGCAGGACTTGAGTGCTGCTGAGACCAAGAGGTGGATGCTCCAGTGAAGGGGAAAGCAAACAGAGAGGCTGTAAAGCAGAGCAAACATTGTTAGCTGGGCCTGGCAAACCAAACGGGGCCCTGGACCCTGATAGACTGGAGGAGTGGAGGTCAGGCAAACACACCCCATTGTGACGGAGTTTCGTCTCAGGCTACATCTTAGTTAGACCTCTCAATGAGCACAAGACCAAAGTTTGGGCCAAAAATTGTTGATGGGATCGAACGTTGCGATCAATCGTCGTCAGCCAACATGTAAATATTGCGGCGTCCAACAATTTTGGAGCTTCATTAAAAAAAATCATGTGCTCGCTTGTTGCACTTGCTTCACCGGGAATTTCCACGCTGGATCCTCACACACATAGGGGTCCAAAGTGCAGTGGCTCTGTGAGGCTGTTTGCGTGCAGTGACACACGCAGGTAGCAGAGACAGACACGCTACAGTGTACAGAGGGTGTTTATGATTAACTAGTAATTGTGTTGTCCCTCAGTAATCAAGGATAAAGATAAGTAACCACGTCAGTGCCTTTACCTCACTTGACTTCTTTCAAACAGTTGGCCAAATGAGAGGAATCTGTTTCATTTAGTCAACAAGAAGCAAAAGGGGAAATCACACAAACACTTGGGATTATATTTGTACGATGTGTGTCAATAAGCGATAATAGAATATAAATTAAATGCCATCATATTTATTTCCCTTTTAACGTGATTTACTTCTTTATCCCAGTTTTGCAATGCTCTAGAATATTAAAGTGTTCGAGCTGAAAAGCAGAGAAGCTGTTTGCATTCTTAAAGACAAAACCTGTGAAATAGACACTACAGTCTTGCTTGGTCGTAGACTGTCTGATGTTTATGTTTTTTCATTCTGAAAACACAGCTGCACAAGTGTCATTATCTGAACACGTGTAATCTTGACATCCTCCTAAAGTTGGGAAGTAAAGGGGTTTTGTTAGAATATAAATAGAATATATAAATAGAATATGATCAGATGATGTGATATTTAAAGAATATAACATTTAGAATTGGAAAGCAGAATCAATTTAGAAGATTTAAAATCAACAATATGTTAGGTCATACCACAGGATGACATGGTTAAAAAAAGAATCCTTAACTTCTCACACACACACACACACACACGCACACACACGCACACGCACACGCACACGCACACGCACACGCACACGCACACACACTTTGATATTTGGTGTAAGAAATGTGAAGTATTTCCACCTCTTGAGGAGGGAAAATTGTGTTTATTTGTGAGGTACTCAACTTTGAGTACAACCTTTATTACTGAATTCCAGTCACGTGCGTGTGTTTATGTGTGTGCATGTGCGTGAACATGCACAAAGTTAGCTCAAAATGGTTGCGTTTGACAGGAGATTTGTGCCACCCAGATAGAGCTAGTCACCAAAACAGACATTTCTGAACAAAAAGCCGTGACTACTCTGCATCTCATCAGGTTTGTTGTATTTTGGATAAATGAAGTATAGCATGGATTAACAGCATATTCCCAAACTGGACCAATTTACTTTCATAGCAGGGATTGAAAAACTCCAGATAAAGAAAGACAATATTTGCATTGTGGGTTGATCGCCATCACGGGCAGCCGAGCAGTAATACCCCTAATGCTCGCTGAAAATGCGTAATATTTTCCTCTATAATGGTTTGCTTAAAGAAAAGTATTCAGAGTTAATCAGAAAGCTTCCAAAACCAACAAGCTGATGATGTTTCACCTCTGCACACTGCAGAATGAGGGCAGGCAGTGGGGGGAGAGCCAAGCTCTGTGGTTGATCTAACTGATCTCACCTCCAGACAGATGCCAGGAGTGTTTGTGTGTGTGTGTGTGTGTGTGTGTGTGTGTGTGTGTGTATATGCGCTCTTTAAGAACGTGTACAGTATTTACATAAGGACTGCGGGAGCTAAAATCAAGCTGCTTTCCAGTTCTCTGATGATATTTACATATCTTCTTCTCCTCCCTCCCTCTGCTTTGCCTCCAGTGTGCTGGGGCAGCAGCCAGTTGCTCTCTGAGCTCCCTGCTGTAGGCTGACTACAGCAGGAGATATCCCCTTACACATTTGGGGCTCTGGGGCCACACTAACCCTTTTGGAGCGCAGGCTCGCATGGAGGAAAAGAGAGTAGGGGAGAGAGCAGTTAGATGATGGTGGGGAGACTGGAGGCAAGGAGAGATTCAGATACAATATATAGCACGGTTCATACCCGCTTAATGTGCGTTACATTAAGCTTAAGAAAAATAGATAGAGATAATACTAACAGTCACAATGATAATGAGTCATTCACAACAACACATTTACACATTTACACATTTATACATTGATAGTTACTGGCTACTTGACAGATTATGAGTTTACATGTAACTTGTAATGAGTTTATAAAACATAATCCACTGTGAAAGATCAATCTCCTCAACAATAAATAAGATAGTCAAAGTTAGCTCCACTTTGGCTCACTAAATTCTACTTATTTAATGCATCACTATCAACAATCCAAAAATTGGCCTAAGTACAACACACACATTTTTTGCATTACAGTTCCATTACAATTTGCTAATAATACTAACAGGCTTTTACTTACAGTCAGCACATTGCTACTGTTACTCAAGTAAAGGATCTGAATCTGTCAATTTTCTTTTTCTTTTTATGTTGCATAATCTCAAGTATATAAAGATATAAATGCTGTCTATTGATTCTACATCAATTACTCACTGCCAGAGTAGCATCCAGATGTTCCTGTTTCAACACTAGCAGGGCCACAGTTCAAAGGAAAAACAGAGTGAAACAACAGGGGAGGGATCATAACCCTGCCTCTCCAAGAAAAAGCATCACATCCCACACAATCATTTATACTATGAAAGAATTCCATGGGAATTCCTATGAAGTTAATGACAGAGAGCAAGAGGGGGAAAGAATGAGTGGGAGATACAGAAAGGGGAAAAAAAGGTCCTTTTGAATTGTAAAAATAAATAAACATGTTTAGGCTTATAGCTTGGCGCATTAAACCCCACAGTGAGAGGCTTTCCTGGCAGAGTCCCAGTACGAGATGAAAGACAATCCCACTTTAAACACAGGCGTAGGAACATATCATTTATCTTTTCACATAATGGGAGGTCAAAGCTGTGATCTAACAGCTAAGGTGGAGCTATCTCATGCTTTCTTTCTAGATAATTCATATAAAACATTTTGAGCATCTATTGTTTGCGCATTTGCGGTTATTATAGAATACAAGAGCCGTGCATGTGTTTGTACACATCTGTCTACCCTTTGTGTCCTTTACAAACATGAATAAATCCATTTTCCTGGATGGAAATAAGAATAAATCATAATATTGATCAAATGTGGAGTTTCAATGTAAATGATACTTGGCCAAGAATATTCTGGAACTTTCCCTCATCAGATGGCGTTGATTCATTTCTTGGTTCTGAGGAAGCATGTGACTCAGAAAACATCTGTTCAGAATACAGGGCAGATCTCCTCAGTATTTAATTAATCAAACTCTTGGCCTACTGGAGTTATAGAAATGACTGTTAATTCTCTGTGTGGGGCATTTAATAATGTTTGCTGTGAGTCATTCAAAGGTGACTCACTAAACAAAGTTTCCTTAGCAATTAAACCTCTTTTTATACACACAATATGTGTTCATATGTCTTGTGGGAAAAAACTTTGCTCTGTTCATATAATAGTAGTTACAATACACAGGTTCAGCATTGTGTGCTGTTGTAGTGGAAGAGGAATGTTACCTGTAGTTTATGCTTTTACTTATGTATTTGTTGCAGTATGAAGTTACACCCTTACTCCCCAACTTTACATATGTTTGCCTTTTACCCAGTACGTACTGTACTGATACAAAAAATGACATTGTAAATTGAGAAGAGTTATGCTACATGTTATACTGTAATCTGAAACGTTGCCAAAATGCTGCATAAATCTTAACAGGAAGGCTGCTTTTCAGCCTTGAAGGATCGCACCATTGTCTAGAAGTGAAGGGCGACATTTAACACAATTATCCTACCAATGTCACACAAATACTAAGCCAGTATCAATTACATGCTCAAGGTCTTCTCCACAAAAATAATATAATCGTTGGCATATTATTCGGGCATGCTATAAGTTATTGCTAATTCCCTGGTGAAGCTCCATGCTCTCAGGTGAGAAGAAGTAGCTTCATGTGTATTGAAGGAGACACATGGCTGTCTCTCTCAATACAAATATTAGTGGAGTGGTGAGCAGCAAAAAGGACCAAAGTTCAAGGGAATTGGTTCTTCCCAATCAGGAAGAAGGGTGAGGCAGCCAGTTTGAGCTAGCACTGCTAACCAGCAGGACTGAACTAGACTGTGGACGGTGACTCTGACTCCATTGTGAAGAAAGCGCAAAGGGAAATTCTGACTGCCAACACAACACAACATGGGCTTGAAACTATCTAACATAAACTGAGAGAAAACTATAAAACCAGAAACAAGAGCATTTGGCTGCTGAGTGTAAGTAAGACTGTTCCCCTCAGATGCTTTCGGCCCTAGCAGACATGTTTCCAGCAAAAAAAGCTCCAACAAACTTACTGTACAGCACCAAATTACAGACAGACAAAGTAAGTAACTAGAAAGTGAACATAGTAAAGTATTTAGCAGTTTAAGAGTCAGATAATCCCTGCAGTAGCCTAGTCGATGGAGACCAAAACAGGGCTAAATTGAAAATAAATATGGAAATTGAAATCTATCAAGTGGCATCACTTAAAGCACCACGTCACGTAACCCAGTCCCACTCCAGCCCCATGCTATTACCCAAACTGAGCTCACTTAGGGAAGACTTTATGGTACTTTCTGCTTGTGGCTTTTTCTTTTTGTAATCATACTCCATATGTCTATCTGTCATTAAGGCCTGCTATTCATACAGATAAGAGGCCAGTGTAATTGCCATGTAGCCCGGCAGTCACGACACGGCCGCTGATGTTCTGCCAGCACACAATTAAGATGCCTGCTCCTGATTATCACGCTGTAAACAAACTGGTGCAGGCCTCTCCTTCAGCAAACTGCAGACCAAGTTCATCTGCTGGGATTAGCATTTTCAACTGTCAGCTACCAGACTGGGCTCACTGAGTAACTTGACATACTGAGTAAATGTTTCTGGAACAAAAAAATCAGATAAACAAATATACAAATCATTGCCAAACAGAGCTCCATAACAGTATTATTTGTTCAACAAAGTTGTAATTATTTATCATACTATAACCTCCTTGATCTGATTATATTATTGAATCCGCATCATTCATTTCTGGTTGTCTGGTGCTGTATTTGACTGAGGGAACTGTTAATTTAACTGCCTGTCCTGTGGAAAAACAGCAAACCAGTAAAATGTCTGTTTTTGGAAGGTTGTAAATTGAAAATTAGGGGAAACATTAAGGCTTTTTCTTTTATGTGCAGAGTGTAATTAAACAAACAAAAAAACCCACTGTAGATGGTAAATATAAGATAATTGCTTCTGTTTCAACACATACAAAATGTTAAAGTGTGAAGAAATAATCACAGCAACTGTGTGCGCAATATTTTGTTGTACAAAGTTTAAGTGGAAGAAAATATGTCCCACAAGTTTCCCAACAGACATGGCAGCTTGTGGAAAACAAATACCTTTCCATGTCCCAATGTCTGTGTTGTTTGCTTGCTTTTAATATACACCTTAAACCATTGCCCTACAATCTGTTCTAATTTCTCTCCGGACAAAAATATAAAATTTGGCGGATATTTTATGTCTATTTTGTTGACAGAGCATGAATGATCTTTGCAACCATGAAATACAGAATCGGAATAAAGCTCAGCTTCTTGCATAATACTGACCAAAAACAACACATTTCAGGTAATTCACAGACAAACAGATCATCCAGGCTCAGGTACAGCAGTTCTCTGACATTTATCACCAGAGCAGAAATAACTCGTCGGGGTCAAGCCTGAGAAAGTCAAGGATGCTAACTAAACAATGGTGATATGCAGGAAATGAATACTTGAGCTGAGATAGCCTCTATGTGTACAGCTCTTTGGAAATCAATATCAATATTTACTTTTGCGTTTGATTGTAAAACCCTACAGTCACCTAAAATTAAGAAATGCATTCAACATATTGTTTTAGCACACAGTGTGTTCAGGTAAGAAATGCTGTTTTTAAACAAACACCAACATTATTTTGAAATGCTATGGTACTTTAAAGTGTATGAAATCTTGCATTTCACACTTAAATGACTCATAGCCTTTTCTGATAATAACACTTCATGGAAAACTCTAGGTTTAAGACCTATTTTATCAGGATGTAGTGCAGGTGTCTCAAAGCCCTCTGGCTGAGTGTGTGAGGTCTTCCTGCCTTGTGAAAAAAAAGTGTAGCTGTTAAACAAGCCTGTAAGATTCTTGATTGAGTTATTATTAAAACTAGACCACAAACATTAAGAAGGACATGAGAGAGGGGGTATTTTGATTAAAGGGACAGTCACTGCAACAGTGGATGCGTTTTCTACGAGACAATGAAAGAAAAACTATTTTGTTTTGGCGCTGTGATTTTCTGACACTGCTCTTTGTTTTCTCTGCCACTAGGCAGTCTCTGACACAAAAATGCAGAACCAGAATTTAGGGTTAACTCTCCCTTCTGACCTTTGACTTCTTGCCATTCTTGTTAGGGATGTAACTATCTTCAGTAAATCTAGCTTGACTCCTCACAGTCCAAACAAGGAGCTGGGCATTCTTGTGAATGTGGGAGTCAGGCGGATGTGACATCCCTGATGATTTTAACTGCCTTGCTCCCACAAGCATGGCTTTGTCTGCGTGCGTGTTTGCTCACATGAAACAGGCCTGGGCTCCGCTGTTGTCTGGTCAGCAAAGAAAAGCCTGTGTGGCTGACTCATTCCCCTGACCAACGCCACTGTCTAATCTGTGGTCTGACCAAAGATAAACGGAGAGTCGCATGTGTTAACTTAGACTCGGTTGAGAATCCTAAAGCTTACCCATTCAGTTCATTCAGATTCCTGTGAAAAACTGGAGCTACATAATGAAGAACAGATTGATGAACTTTGAGGTAGTAAAACAGTTATAGGTGGTAGTACAGTCAGACTTGAGTCATCGCCATGTGTGTCGTATTTTAACCAGTTTCACATGAAACTAGGCCATAAATCGTCCACGGCTTCCTGCTGCAAGACTTCAATTTCGGAAAGCCACACACACACACAAATGCGTCATTCTACCTTAAAACCTAGAAGACAGCATGCTGGGAGGAATTCTCCACAGTGCTTCTGACCTGGGAAAGTCTTGAGGAGGAAAAGAAGAAACAAATAAATAGAGAATGTAATTTTCCTACTTTTGGTCCAAAGTCTTCCCTTGAAAATCTATTTATTCTGATGAGAAATTGCAGAACACACATGAAGGTAAAATTGCTTTACAGAAATGGTTCTAAGGTTCCTTTTGAATGGTAGAACAAATAAGAGAAAGGGATTGCATTTCGACTGCACTATCCACTTCTATTCTTATTACTGAACACATGCTGTGGTCAGGCCAAAACATATTTACACTGCAGACACAACAGACACGAGTTTCTCTCTTCTCTGTGCTGCTTTACCAACTCAATGTTTTATCAATTTTGATTTACATTCCTGTCAGAATTTGTTACACCACCAGGTCAGACATGTGATCCTGGATTTAAGTTAAGTTAAAGCTGCAGGTGGCACCTTGCTGTACAATGCTCATAACTTCTAAGCCTCTAATAAGGGTGGAAAGATTTGCAAACGATTTTCAGTATTAATAATTCATTCATTCACTTTGAATTATATCATAGGCAAATTATAGAAAATAAAGAGCTGAATAACTAAATTACTAAATTAACAGAGCTCTCAGGGACACCAGAAGAGAACAAATGACATTTAACAAATAATTACAATTAAAGATACTATGTGTAGGATTTAAACATTTCTAACTTTGTTGCCCCCAAGTGGTAGGGTCAAAAAATACCCTACGACGCTGAGATGAATGGGAGGAAAGTAACACCCAGACTGCACCAATTTTCAAAATGCATCATAATAAATGACCAGACTCAAAGTTTGAGAAAATTCCTGATTAAGGAAGAACTAGACCTGCATCTAAATATGAATAATGATACATTATGTTTTATATCCTCAAAGTCAAACTTTTTGGTTTTGTTGGTATTAAGATTCACTTTGGTGGGTGTTAAAAAGTCAACATTTTTCAAATAATGTTACTGTAATATGTAAATAAATCTGCTGCTATCCTGACTATGAATTTGCATGAATCATAATGTCCGAAACCCCTGATCAAATATCTGCCTCACCTTCCTTTGTACGTTGAGGTCCACTATCGTGCAAGCTCACTGAAAGAAAAAATGAAACACTCATTTAACCGCCATCAAGGTGCATTTGTAATTGATACAGTATCCACTTTTCCATCAACAAACGGGCCCATTGAAGTATTGTGGCAGTTAAACATGACGTGACACCCAGCCTTCAGGCAAAGAGAATGACAAAAGGGTTTTAAATATCAGTCACTTTAATTAGCGTTGCACTGATGAAAACATCTAACAGTCTACTGAATGACAAGTTGGCAGGATGGGCGGATGCTCAAGTTGAGTGATTCATCTTTTGGTGAACTGAAACGTGAAGAGATCATGTGCGTTGGGGGCACTCAAACACATCTGCATGCTGAGAACCATGCTGTCACGCTCTTAGAAAGAAGATCAGATTAAGTTTTAAAAAAAACCTTTCTGCACTCAAATGTAATGAAAGTAGTGCACATTGTCTACAACTTGTCCCTAATAAACTCTGTTTAAATGTTCCTTTAATCATCGCCCATGCAGCAGAGTGCTGTGCAGTACCGTTTTATGACACGACAATATGTTGTTTAATCAGAGCAATCCTGCAGGGAAATGTTAATACACTCTGTCACGCTGCGTGGAGAAGGTGATGCGTAATTACACTCATTCAAACAACACTCACACTCAAATATGTTTACTTACTTTCTCTCATTTCAACAGCAACACAAACATATGGTCCACTGTTTTCTTTTTTTTTTTTTTATTGCTTTGAAATCATCAACTTACAAGTGGGATTGCAGCAGTATACACACGAAAGGTCATGTTCATTCAAAAGAACCATCAGACCGTCAACATGTGAATAAATAGTGAGTTTAGTCAATCTAAACCACAGACTGGAGGAGTGAAATTTAAGTTTATCAATTCGCCTACTTGATTTTGGAATGCACAAACAAACCTAAAAAAGAAATATGCAACACAAATAAGGTATTTGGTGTTTCATTCATTACTCTGTATTATTCATTTTTTCATCAGAGCTATGTAGGTGGTATTCAGTGTTTGTGAGGTGAAGCCGACAGGTGAGGTAATAATCACTCTGGAGTTATGGGCAATATATTGCTAAAAACGCACGGTAATAAAAACACTCTGGAATAGCTGGAGGAAAACCACCCAGATCTGATATTGCTCGAAGGGAAGTTGTGGAGACAGGGAGGGGCGTGGTTTTGGCTGCGATAAGTGGCACCTTTGGGTGGTATACATTGGATAACTGCTCATATTTCAACACATTTCTAGCCCTCAAGTCTAACATGCAGCAATAAAATGTATTTTGATGTTACGATCATGCAGTCTTACATGTGGGGTCAAAAGGGAGAAATAGTCTGATTGTAATGCGACACAACAAACATAAGTGTTGCTTTTAGGTGAAGATTTGAATAATTAACTGAATCCAATAATCGCAAGTGAAATGTGACCACAGTTATCTAAAAAGGGACTCACTGTGGTTTGTTATGGAATTAACAGCATGCGTCAGTAATCTGCAGTGATATGAAAAACAATCCCAAGTCCAGACTGATTGGATCTGTGTATCACATGGTCTTTATCAGCTACAGGAATGTGCTTAGTTGTAATGGAGATGGATCGGTTGACAAGCTTCCATAGAATATTTTAAAACGGATGAAAAGTGAATCATAACAGCTAATGAGCTTGCTTGGCAACAGCACCATGACGACTGAGCTAACGTGATGAAGATTGAGTAATATGGCTGTCAGAGATAGTTGAGATAGCTTTGTCAAACTATTTCAAAGGGCAGGGAGGAACTTCCACATTTATCTACAGTAATATGTAACAAGTCATGTAAATACAAGGACGCAGTCAGCAGGTCACTTTTACCAATGCCCCGCTTCATTCTATGTGATCATTGTAAGGTTCATATCAGGCTTATTGTGTATTTCTTTTTACTTTTCTCGAACAAATCTTGGCCAACATTTGTTGTTTTAAAATCTTTTCTTTTAAATGAAGTGACTGAGTTACTATGGAAACACTCTGAAGACATTGAAATGTGTGTTGTCTAACCTTTATCTTTGAAGACTCAGAGTGTGTGACAGATGAACAGACATACAAAACACAGTTTTACATCTATTGCGAGATATCAAAAACGTTTTTACAGGACATATGTGTAAAACCTCGTGTAAAAGACCTTGTGTGGCTTTATTTTATTGAACAGTATTGATAACAGTGTTGATTAAGGTAAGAAAACACAAAGACTTGATGGTTTAATTAACTGCTTAATTGGGATATATAATATAATATAAAAGTAAAGGTGCGAAGCTGCATCTTTCTTTGTAAAACACTCAGTGCACCATATCAAACAAAAACATATTGCTACATTGAGGTGAAAACCTCCTACTTTGGTGCATTTTATTCTTCTACTGGGAAAAAATAAATGATCAATTACTGTTTGTGGAAAATATTTTCCATGAGTCCAATTCTGCAGTCAGTAAAATGCGTGGTCATGAATATTTAAATATGTTTGTTTTTGGAGAAATTGGTCCATCAAACTCTTGAGACACTATGAAATAAAAAAAAAAAAGTAGAGAGAACATAAAAACCATACATATACGGAGAGGTCCCTCTCTGTTACATCCAGTGCTAAAGTCTAAGTCAAAGTTCAAGATATGCAATCTTGACACCTAAATTTAGTTCAGTATGTCGCCAAGCAATCTCTTTTCTCTCCATTCTGATCCTGATCCATCTGTCATCTTCACGACCCAGCACAGAGTGTCTTCACAGAGGCCTCAATCACTTGTTTTAAAGTCATTCCTGAGTTTGATCACAAAAGAAGACCCCTGCAATAAAATAAGAACTTAGATTAGGAGGTAAAGAGACACAGCAGGATGTTAAGACGAAACTAAAACTAGGGAGAAGGGTCTTGCTGCAGAGCTCCAGACTCGGGCCCACCTCTCCGTCAGACCATTTCCTTTTCTGAGCTTGGAGGATGTCGGAAATTGTGCAGCCAGAGATGATCATCAAGATGCGATAGCATGCGTTTATTAGTTTGAATATCCCACACAACCTTGAGCGATAACACCAAGGTAAACAATACAACCTTAAAGATAGGGTTGGTATTCTTCTTCAAAAACATTATTTGGACGGCGCTACCTGCCTGTTTGTCTAACCACCTGCCTGCGTGCACTCTGCCTGTGCACTCATTGCATAATAGCAATGTTAGTTGTTTATGATCATTGTGATAATTTTCGGGGAGTGGATTTGGAGGGAGGCCTGAAGGGCCGAGCAGTATTACTGACGTGGCAACTTTCTCAATAGATAACGCAACTTTTGAGATAGTGCTGCTAGCTACTTTCATTGGAGAAGAGTTGGCAACAGTGGGCAGGGTTTTTCGGTTGGATCATTTAAAAAAATCTAGCTTACTCTTGCTAGTTTCTCAAGATTGTGTTGCAATAACTGGAACTTTAAAGTTAGGTTATGCAACATTAAGCTGCAAATAACTAGCAACAACCTTAACGTTAAACGCTGAAATGATTAGGCTTTTTGATGATTACGTTTTTTTTCCTGTTGTTGTCCCAACGTTAATGTTAGTTTGCTAACGACATTAGCACTTTTACCTTAGTGTTATTGCTGTTGGTTGTGTGGTATGGGCGTGATGCAATGGACAGAAGAAGTACTCATCCTTTACTTAAGTAAAAGTAGAAATACTGCAGTTTAAAAAGACATGTAAAAGTCATGAATTAAAAATGTTACTGAACTAAAGTACATAAGTAGTATCAGCAAAATGTACTGAAAGTATTAAAAGTATTATATAGATTATTATTTGTTTTGTTTAGATTACTAACAAATACAACGTTGTAGTTCATCAATGTATTCTACTATACTATACTATACTTCATATAATATAAGCATATAGTGTTTTTATATGTAAAAAGAAACTAGTAACTTTATATGTCAAATAAAGGAAGTGGAGTAAAAAGTACAATGTTTACCTCTGAAATGTAATGGAGTAGATGTATAAAGTTGCATAAAATGGAAATAAGTAAGTCAGTAAGTATGTCAAAAATGTACTTAATTAAATGTACTTACATGTTACATTCCATCACTGTATGGACATGATACAATGTGTTGAATATATGCTCAGTAGGCTACTTTATTTATTAACAATAAGCACCATAAAACAATACACTGCCCAATATAATAAAGTGGACTGTAAACGTAATTTATGGATTTTCCACTATGGCTTCTGGAGATGGGTCCCACCAACGGAAGTGCCCATGCCTGTAGCTCTGCAGTGGGACGCTATTGAATCTAGGTTTAGAAGACAACTCACTGACAAAGAGCTGTACCTAGATTAGCACAAACCATGCCTGACCAAAGTTAGGGTGGTTATCATCCACCACCGATAAAGTCTATTGGACTGAACCTGCCTTAGAGCTGTGAGTGAGAATTGACATTCCTATGAGGAAAGTCAAAACTTACTCACAGTCTAGTGTGACTGGAAAATGGTTAATGTAAAATGACAGAAAAGAGGATTGTAATTTAGATAAAGCAGAACATTTTGTTTCTTGTCATTGTATATAAAAGGTAACATGGTGTTAAAGAAAAAAATGAGTGACAATTTCATCACTAAGTTTCCAGCCGTGATGACAGCAAAATTAATGAAGTCGTATTCTGGCATGACATTACCGAAATCAAAGAGAATCAAAAGGATGCTTATGTTTCTTTCTTGTAGGCTGTTAAATTTTTCTTTCTCTCTCTTTGCTCTCAAGGCCGATTGGCTTCTATAGAGCCAAGACCCGAGCACTGTCTAAGAATTTCTCAAGCTGAGCCAATTTAGCTTGAGCCAACTAAATTAAAAGGCAAATCCAAAGTGATGAAAGTGCTGCACATTCCTAAAGGTGTGGCTTTTGTAGAGTTCACTAGAGAGGAGAGTTGCTGTGCAGAGATGCCAGAGAGAGGCAGAGACAGAGTGCACTCATGACACTAACACTAAACACTAAAGCACAACCAAGGAGTCAGTTGCTTTTACTTACACAGATACCACAGCACTCACTCATTGCAGAGCTTACTTCTTCTTCCCGCCTAATGACATATTCTCAGTTTTTTTCTTCTGTGCCTCATTGAACAAAAGACACACCTTTATGTTAGCAAGTGGTTTGATGTGTGGATACGTGTATGTATGTGTGTGTGTGTAACCCCACCCATGTAACACAAACTTCATAACTGATAATTGGTAGCTTCAGGTGAAAAGCTGAGATAACACTGAGTTGATTGATTTGGTTTTGTTCTCTACATATCTTCCTCTCACAGCAAGAAACAAGTATTTCTGCCATTGTTTGAACCTCTTACACTGCTTACTGTAAGTACCTTCAAGGCAAGACTAGCAGTGTACTTTGGTATGTACATTGCTAGTCTTGTCAATGTTATTTGGTATGCCACACAGGCACAACCACATGTTTGAGACCATGCAGAAATGTCACTTTTGCCTGTGATCCCTGCATGTTTCAATACAATTGTCATGATTTGACTTGCCTGCAACTTGTCAAAGCCAAGAAATAGTCTGGCACATAGCCCACCATGAAATGGTGTTTTTGTACTTCTATGATGTGTTAATAGGTGAGCTTCAGAGGTGCTGTATGGCGGATTTTGTTAACACTTCACAGGGCCCTTTCTTTCTACTAAGCTAAGCTAACCAGCTGCTGGTTGATAGTTGTCAGAGAGGTCTCATGAGATGAAAAAAACTCAAGTATCAAACTATTCCTTTCAATTAATATTTTTCTCTGAAAGTTTTCACATTGTGAAACATCTCTTCCAAACAGAAACAGTAATATTTCAACTCTCCCTTCAACTTACTCACTCTTTGTTACAGAGTGTCAGGTGGCTATCAACAGGTGATGTAGTTTGACATGCTTTGTAAATAGTATTGTAAAACAAAAAGATATGTGGGTTTGAACAAAGTTTGATTGTGTCGATAGATAGACGGATATAATACAATAGAATAGGTTATACCTCTGTCATGGCATCATCAATCTGTTTCAGCTCCTCATAGTGGTCACGCGAGTCTCTCAAAGGTTGAACCATGATCTCCTCAATCTGAGGAAAAAGCTGTTGGACGCCACAGTAAGAGCATTCATTAATAATCAGTGTGTGTCTTGGTAAAGGAACACATCTGTACACACACATTGTCCTACCTTCATGACAGTCTCAAACATTGGAATGAGGACAAATTTGATGAATCCGATCTGAGCGGTGGGTTTGGTGACTTTATCTCTGTCCATGAAGGGAGCCACAGGGAGACCCTCAGTCTTCTCCCTGTCACTCTGAGAGGCACATGAGTAGAAATATAGTCATTTAGATATTGCTCACAATGAACCACAATCTTCCTTCATCTTGATGGATTCAGATGATGGATTTCAGAATTATGTGAACGCTTCGGTTGAGGTCACCTGCATGAAGTACTCCTCCAATAAGCAGTCTACCCATGGCTCAGCTATCTCAGTTGGCCTAACTTCGTTGGAAATATCACAGCACTTGATCAAAACCATCTTCAGCTGAAAACACACGCATATGTACGAACATACATACAACACAAAACACATGATAAAGAAGCATATGCATTATCAAGACACATACAGCGTTGACTGTGTTTATGTGACTACTTTCCCAATTACACTAATACAATCCATGTAGCCTCTGCTGATCACAACACGCTCAACAGATAAAGGCCTGCTTATGTTGAGGTCTTGCATTTTCAGTACAATAAACAGCTGATGTCAAGTGGTGATGCTACGTGATCTTGTATACATACACATGTCACATGCTCTTCATTGGTGTAGTCAAAGTTGTCCACTTTTTGTTTAAAGGAGTCTAGTATCTCCCCGTGTCTGGCCATGTCGGTGGCCAGAATCAGGGTTATAATTGCCTTGAAATATAAAACCAAAAGTCAGTTTGCACGACACTCACATTTAAAATCAAAACTGTCTTCACAATAATATGTTAATATGTGTCAAGACTATGTATGATTAAGATAAAGCTCAGCATGCCTGTCTAGAATTTACATCTCACCTGTCGGATCTGTTTGAATGCCTCAGGATCCACATTTGCAAAAATATTGCACTCAGGAAGAGAGAGGATCTGGAAGGCTACTGCACAGTGATGGTTCTCCAGCGGAGATATGTCGTTGTAGCGTACTGCCAGCTCTGTGCGAGCATTGATTTGGTACCTGGTGGATGGATAACATGGGTGAATGGATAGATTAATAGTATTATTTCAATGAAGCTTCCCTGATAAGAGAGGTCCTCACCAAAAACAACACTCTAATCTGAATCAGCCTGTTTTCATAACTGAACTCTCTCCATGCTGAACTAGTTTCACAGTTCATAGACAACAGTGTTGTGCAGAGGATGTCAAAACAATCAATGGGCATCTGCAGTGCTACATCTGTTAACACACCTACATTCAGAATAGTGAGTCTTACGTGTTGTTGTAGCCAGGGTGGTCCAGGTCATGACACACTGCAGCTGTCATTAGAATACCCATATCTGTGAGAGTCATCTTCTCCTGGTCAACAGTGTAAATTAAAGTTATTTGAAATTGAAAAAATGGCAAAATGGCCATTCTGGAAATTCGTTGGATGGTATTTCAAACTAAATAGGACTTATAAAAATGGTGCTCATTTGTTCAGAACTTAAACTTATCATGAACACACACAAACATGCACTATACCTGTAGGTTGCAGAGGTTAATCATGCCATACATCATCTGACTAACGCAAAAGCAGTGGCGAAAGTTGTGGAAAGGATTATTACGGTAGTTCTCCTGAATTGCCAACTGGAAGACAAGATAATTGATTATTCAGCCACCGACTGCAGAATCTCAAATCAAAAGTATTCCCAGCCTTGTCTGATTTAAAAATGATTTTGTTATCTGTGTAAGAACACTGATATTACTCTTAGCAGCACATCTGCCTTTTAAGTATAAGTTTGTTTGGAATCTGCACCATGTGCAGTTTACAGTATATCCATGTGCTTGGATATCCTTTACTGCTCTAACTGTACCAGCCAGCGTTTGAGTGTGATGGGGTTCATGTTGAATTCCTTCACCAGTCCCAAGTCATGGTACATATACTCCAAACAACTGAGCATCTGCAGCCACAAAGGAAGATAAAAGACATTCAGACATCAGTCACTTGGATAACATGGAATGGAAATGTTTGATTGAGTTATGAAGCGGCAGTGTTAACAAACCTCGTTATGTTCCCAGTGCCAGACATCGAATGTTGGCTTCTTGAGCGCCTCAACAGTCTCCTGAGACAGTGTGTACTGTATATGACAAATAAATAAATCCATCAGAACTTCAAAAGAGGCTGTCAATATTCACGAAGTTAGCTTTTTCAAATAGTACTTAAAGTAATAGTCCCAGTGGACATACCTTTGGGTAGTTGGGGACATCTCGTCTAGGAGTGACCTTTTTCCCATCATCAAAGTTGTATTTGCATGGACAGTTTACTCTGAATTTAAAAGGAAAGAAATCCAAAAAAGGTAATTTGACGTAATTTGGTTTCTGTTGACACCTGTAAAATGAAATGTCTGACTTCCTATTAATTTCACCTGGCACCACCTCTTGAAGTCATCTCATCTCGTAGCTTTTTCAGATCATTTTTACACTTCTCAATCTCCACCACCTTCAAGCCCTCCACTGAAACAAGATGACAGGAAATATCGCAGTTGTATCTCATGTTTTACTCACATCTCAGTATTGTATTAGAGAGGGATTTTCTGTGGGATCATTTCATTTAAACCATCTCCTCTAAAATGTACAACTTACGTTCCACTCTCTTCTCCAGCATTGCTAGCCTGTTGGTGACCTCAGTCTTCAACTCGTTAATGCGAAAGGCTCTGTGAGAGGAAAGAATAGAAAATGATGAGAGGCTGACACACATTTCACGTGGTTCATTGGTCATAACGACAAAATAAAACTGGAATGAAATGTGTGTGAGGTATGTGTGAAGGTGGGGAAGGGAAGGCTTCAGCCACAACATAACATGAACAAGCGAGGCGTTACCTGCTGAACTGATCAGCCACCTGGGACAACACGTTCTGAAACATGTCCTCCTTCTCTGCAGACATAACTCCTGATAAATCATCATAAAAGCAACTAGATTGATCAAGATTGATATTTTCAAGCTCATTATTACTTTCACAGTGGATGTGTTGTTGATGCATGAATGTATGTGTTAGTTAGAGTGAAAGGAAAATAAAGCTGTTGTAGCTGTACCTCCAATTTGACCAGTAGACATAGGGACAACTTTGTATAGAGAGCTGTGAGGAAATCAGAGGAGAAATTATTATTCTTAAATCAGTTTAACAATTTCTTTGCAATAAAAGATTTACAGTTGATGGAACAATTTGAGCACAATGTTAATTAAGTTAGCTGTTGTGTAAATATAGTTGGGAGTTTGAAAAAAAAAGCTCCTGAATTGGGGTGGAGATTTAGAAAAAGATGACATAAGTGAAGTGTAAATTTCTGTATAAATACAATATGATAATGCTGGTATGTTACGTTGGAGAGTTGGTGGGCATGGTGGGATCTATGGAGACCAAGGCTCCTCCTGGGTCCATCATCATGATGGCTGTGTTCCTGTGGTGAGAGGATTAGAGGAAAAGTGTTTTATTCACTTCCCTTAATATTTCACACTATTTCATAAAGTCTTTTGAAAATGTTGTCTATTTTTTTTAAGCAAATGCTAAATATCACATTAGAGATTAACATAAATAATCCACATGCATGATATGAAAGTCATTAGAAATTATACAAAACATTATACATATACAATACATTTATTTACTTTGTCAAGAATATATCATCTCCTCTGTTACAAAGTAGAGTATAGAACAAAAGAGAATAACTATGGATTAAAACATTTATTTTCCTCAATAAAGGCATACAACTGAATTAATGATGCTGATGATAATCTTGCTTTTATAATTTATTATTGTCTGCTTTGATGTGCATGGCTAATGTCTGTCTGTTACATGCAAGTGATCTTTGTATGTTAGTGGCTGTTTTACTGCATAATAATCTTGCTGTGTTGTATGACATTTTTGTGCATTTCACGGGATATTTCTAAGGTTTTCAAGTATGCCCAGAGACACAGATGCATGTGAATAAATAAATGAGAAAACAAAACAACAAACCTGGGAAAGTTAGATGAGGAACACAGAAGCTCCTTGATGTCACATGGGCTGCAGTGCCCACTGAACACCACCTGTGAGGTAAACACAGTTTGTATTAATGCAATACATAATCAAAATGATTAGAGAAGGCTGTTACATTGGATGAACTTAGTAGTATGTCTGACTTATTATCATGTCACGTTATATTATTCAGCCGCGCACAAACCCAACACAGTGTGTCTATGGTTAAAGGCACACCTGCACACAAGCTGCGGCTGTGGTTAGTCATATAAGGCCTCAGTGTTCCTACAGGATAGGAAGGTTATCAAGTTTCATGGGTTTTTCAGACAACCGAATCACACCGGATAGTAAAGTAAGGGTCCGCTCGTTGTATGGTTGAATAAGGGCAAGTCACCAGGGAGACCCATGAGAGAAAGAAAAGGACAGCTGGAGTGTGAGTGTTCATGGAGCTGGAGAAGATAGCACCATTCCTGTCCTTCAACCTGCCCACTTTACAGGACACACATTACATGTATAGAGATTATAACATTTTAAAAAGTCTAGGGTTGATAGCAAAGACTGCATGGGCGCATAAACCCTGTGCAAAAACTGTGATCCTACATCTTGAAGGAAGCAGGTGTAGCAGACAAACACTCAGGCCGTGGGCTCGGGGCTCTTGAACAGACATGTGTCAATGCCAGCTCTCTACTTGAAGCACTCTACATCACCAGATCAGCATGTGTTTCATGTATCTCAGCATGTTTGGAACTCTGCATCTCAATCAAACCACTTCTCACAATTTTTTAAATGATCACTAAGCTCTTTCCCCGTTGTCATTATGACTACAAAATGAAATTGCATGAGACATTTTTTTTTCTTTTATGCTAGCCCTTAGCGTAATTGCTGCTTTCATAAAAATAAGGAAGGAAATTGATCAAAATCCATATTTTCATTCACATACAACAGAGCTAAAAGCTGGCAGTAATGAATGCTGGTGTGTAAGCCGTTAACAACAGGTGTTTGCTTCTGTCAGTAACACCTGTAAGGCTACCTGCTCTGCATCACCGACTTATCTCCTCCTCAAACAGAGTTAGCCGCTGGGAATACTTGCTTTGTGAGTCAAGATGGCAAAATAAGACTTTTATTTTTAATTGCAATAATTAATTGTTGTTTAAGTTTGACTTCGCAATGAAACCCATTATTGAATTATTGATGTCTTAAAATGCTATAACTAAATAGATACAAATGTACATTTTGTGGATGAGTTCCAACTGCATGAATTTAAACATATTTTGGATTGCATTGCCAAAATAATCCATATTAATTCCGCTATCTTTAATTAATTGATTTAATTGACATTAGTTCGACAACATTGGCCATTATTTTATATGTTTATACTGTAGAAGTTCAGTTTTGCAAAAACCTTTACGGTCTACAGTGAAATGTTTTTGAGTCTTATTACATCTTTATGTATTTCCATTAATTTCCAATCCCAAATAGTATATGACAAAAAAGAAGCTTGTCAAAAACCAGCCCATTTCCCACAGCAGAAAAATGCATTTCCAAAATGTGTATAGTCACATTATATCTATAATAAACAAGTAAAAAAAGATTTTAGAAATACAGCGTTTCCACCTGAACTGGACCCACCTTTTGCACTTTCCCATCCACATCCAGGTAAATGGTTTTTGGGGCATAAGAGGAGGAGCTGGAGCCCATGTTGAACTCCCTCTCCTCTCTTACACACCTGCAAAGATTCTGGCTCGAAGCCCTGATTAACAAACCTGATGAGCCAATAGAAAAACAAATAAATGGAGAACGCACTTTTCTTTTTAGTACTTTCATGTAGATACAGTGTGTGTACACTAATGCCTGATGAAAACACTAAGTCATGATAAGAAAACATCAGCAACAGGGAGCATGGTTTCTGTCAACACATTTGAAATAACATAATAACCAAGATTGTGCTGTTGCCAATCTCCAGTTTAAAATATAAACAAATAAAAAATAGAGAAGAATGCAAAGACAAAACATCACCATGGAACATATATAAAACATGATGCATAAACTGTCAATTTGTATTTCTTATTCTCCATAATTCGAAACTTTTTCTTTCAATAGAAAACAGAAAAACAGTTTACAGTTTTAAAATATCAGTCAGATTAATTGACAAAAGCAACAGCACTCACAGTGTCAGCGATGCAGCTTCCCCTGTGGAGACCGAAGGTCCAAGGTGCTGAGGATGCAGCTGATTCACATGTAGACATACAAATACATGCAAAGGGAGAGCTATGGGGAGGAGAGAGAGGAGGTGAGTGATGGAGAAGGCGAGGAGTGAGGGAGCCAGAGAGGTATGGAGTACTATGAGTATAACTGGCACTCTATCTGGTTGCCAGGGCACAGTTACTATGGAGAAAAAAAGACAACCCTAATGTCTCAAGTG
Source organism: Ophiodon elongatus (assembly GCA_016806645.1). Lineage (NCBI taxonomy): Eukaryota > Metazoa > Chordata > Actinopteri > Perciformes > Hexagrammidae > Ophiodon > Ophiodon elongatus. The sequence goes on from JACSYO010002159.1 coordinate 6,988,561, forward strand.
ATGCAGGTCTTTTACCTGCACTGGTCACACACTTTTCATCCAAATGATTCACTGTATCTCTCCGGGAAAAAAAACACAAAAGTATTATAGCTTTATCAAATACTGAACAGAGATACATTATTTTGCCAGATTGAAACCTGGCAAAAATAATTGGCTTAAACGACACACAGTGAACGCACAAAACACTGATTAGAGCTCTCAGCACATACATGGAAAATTATATCTCTTTAGGGAGACTTCCCTCCTAACCAAAGGGTCCTAATTTCAGGTGAGGCTTTGCTCTTTCTCTCAATCACTGATTTGCATGAATGTGGAACTGTATGTACACATGTGTGAATGTGTTTTATGTTCATTACATCTGCCAAGAAGGTTATGGTTTTGGTTCAGTTCTTTGGTTTGTTGGTTTGTTTGTCAGCAGGATTATGAAAAAATAACTTGGTGTAGGTGAAGGGTGTAGCAACAGCCAAGGAAGAAACCAGTAAATTGTGGTTCGGATCAGCTTTGGTGGAGGTCTATGCTCTCTTAGTGCCCTTCTAGCTTGATACTTATTTCTGTTTATTTTCTATGTGTGTGCGTGTGTGTGTGTGTTACACTCCCCAGACCACTCATCCCCTTGTTGTCCACTCCAGGTCTAGCAGATGGTTTTGTCAGACGGGTTTCAGCAGAACACTTGAGACAATTTTATTTTTAGAAACAATTTCTAAATGGTCAAGTGAAGGATACAATGTCTTGTCTTATTGCATTTCATTTAATTTAAAGTCATGACACTGTCTTTAGACTCTCACTTTAGATATGGAAAACATCTATAAGGAAGAAAAAGGAAGACACTTCAGGATGAGCAACAGAGAAGGGATCCCTCAACAGCAGTTGTCGAAGAAGTATTTAGATAAGTAAAGTATTAGTACATTCATGTCATACTAAACACAAGTGCCATCAGCTAAATTAACCTAAAGTATTAGAAGGAAAACACTTACTATGCAGTAAAACCGATATGGTAATATATATTACAATAATTATTACTGATAATACTGACGCATCAGTGTGTAAGAGGCATGTTGGTTGAGGTAGTGCTACACTGTAAAAGGTAATACCTAGCATACTTAAATGACATTATTGTACTTTACTTATTTCATACTATCCTGTTGATAGAACTCATGTAATGTGAGTAAATGACTTGTTTTGCCTGAAAGGGGAACTACGTTACCTTGAGTAAACTATACTTGTAACTTTGTGTTACTGGAGTGAACGCATGCTTAGCTCAGCTGTGCACATGCTCAACAGAGCAGTACAAGAGAAGTTTCCAGAGACTGTGTGGACTGGAAACTTTAGAAGAAGCAGAACATCCTTGCCCAGGTTGAAACAAGGGTCAGCATTTCTTCTCATTAATCTTGTGAAAGCGGGCCTTATGTTAGCTAAAGCTAACCAGCTGCTATCCTTGGCCTCATAATTACCTTACAGACATGAAAGTGATATTGAGCTCCTAATCTAGCTCAACAAGACAGCGAATAAGTTTCCCAATATGTCAAACTATTACATAAAATAAATAAATTTGAAAAAATCGATACAGTTTTTTCAGAAAATACTTTTCCTTAGTTGTACTGTTATTCCCCACTGGTAGACCAATAATGTGAGAGCCATGAAGAAGGCTGCCTCCCTGTTTTCCTTAGGGTTGATGAGTGATTTCTTTAAAGTCTGTACTGTAAGTATTGCATAATTTGGTACTTTCTATATATTCGCAGGATTTGGATGCCATCACAGGTTTCTTGTTAGGGTATTGACTGTAATACCTGAAGACAGACAGATACCCTGCACCTTGAACCATCCATCATTGGTATCATACTGGAAGGTAATGTTTTCATGGATGACATTGAGAGAAACGCTAAACCTATTTGCCTTATATTTGGACTTGATTCAAAATTATTTTAAAAGTGGATTTGGTTTTAGTTTTACCTTGGTTTAAGATGCTCAGAATGACATTTTGTTAAAATAAAAGAGAATCCTGTGAACTAATCATTCTTTGTTGTGCTTACTTAATTAATCTAAGGAATTCAGTTTCCATAATTCTACTGAGTAAACCCAACTGTTCAGTTAAGTTAGACTCACTTGTTTTACATAAGTTGGTAACACTCAGAAGGAACAAGTATATTTCACTTGATAATGTTAAATAGTAATAACTTCACAAAAGTAAGTAAATGAAGTAAATACAACTAAACGTAAGTAAACTTAACAAGTAGATATAAAGTAAACACAACAAAAATACTAATAGTTATATTTACTTACCTTTTTCAAGGCAATCGTAGAATCCTAGATTCTTTTAAGTAAGACCAACTTGTCAGATTTTACAGTGCAGTTTTGAACACACTGTATACAGAAAGCCAGGTATTTTAATCCAGAGGTTCTCAACCTAGGGGTCCGACCCCCTTCCAGATGAATCGAAGGGGTTGTGAGATAATTATTGGGGTAGAAAAGAAGAATAAACTATGTCCAGCGACACAAATTTGTATTTATTCTCTGGATGATTTGAAAAATATTGAAAGATTTGACTTGTTTGGGCCTAAAACATTCTAAATAAATAAAAGAAACCCTTCTCTGAGATGTTTAAAGGGGAAAAAGTCTCTTTGGTGGAATTATGAACAACTCATAGACATCTGAAATGTGATAAGGGGCCCAAACTCTGCTTTTAATTAAGAGTTATAAGATAAAAAAGGGAACCACTGGTTTAATATTTAACATTGTATTGCATTTTATAAACTTATCATATGTTTTAACATTTTAAAGTTCTAATCTGAAAAGTCCCGAGTAACGGTGATAAGTCTGAAAAAACAACAACTAGAATATAAAGTGCAATAGTTGCCTCTGAAATAACATGGAAATACTCAAGTTAAGAACAAATACTCAAACTTGTTCGCACAGTACAGCAGTAAATGCACTTACTGTGTTAGTTTTCTCCACTGCATGACAGACAATATGAGTGGTAAAATCAGAGTAGACATAAGTTGTAGTTAATTTTGATGTTGGAAAACAGAATGACAATATCAAATAAATATTAGGCATTATATGTGAGTAGAAACTGGGAGAAGACGCTTGTAGGACTCTCTTCTCCTTTTTCTTTTTTATCCATTGACCCAAATAAAGATCAAAGCATGTGCTCTACAAGGGGACTACCTGTTGTTACCTACTGCAAGTCCTGACCTAGACACAAAAAAGGGTATAGCTTTCCAACAATAGTCACCTTCCTACACTGAGGTATTTACATCAACAGGCTGGTGGGAACAAGGACATTAGTGATAAGGCTTGACCACGCTGTAGGAGGAGGTAATTAATTAGAGATGAGAGCATCAACTAAATCTCTGTTCAACTCAGAGGATACCTACTCCCCACACACTTGCAGATGCTCAGAGACATGCACAATGGACTGCATGCTCACAGGTGTGATCCTGCTCCCCAGAGTCTAATTACTGACTGGGCTTACAAGCTCCTCTGCCATGCTGGAGGAGAGGTGAGACATGATGGTAAATACCGTATAACTAATAGACATGTGACATCAAAATAGAGGAAAAGCAATTTCCGAGCTGAATAAAAATGCATCACTTTCAATATCTGAGGACATTTCATTTTCCACTTACTGTAAGCCATTAATGATTATGCACATTTGTGTGCTTGCTCATCTGTGCTCGCATGTGTCTGTGATGCTGTATGCTTATTCATAAGTGTGTGTGCCAGGTAATAAATTATGTTTGAAATGGAACAAAGATGGCAAAGCACAGATCAAAACAGGCGGATCTGGTTTGCTTATGTAATCACAAGACTCATCACACCTTCAGTAACGGAAGATACATTTCAGGATAAAAGCAATTCATAAAATCATGCAGATCTTCATGACAAAAGATGTCCAGCTGGAGCTCTGAAAGGAACACATTATCCTGATAATAGTGATGGAGGTGTGTGTGTGTTTGTGCACGTTTGTACACCCTTTTACAAGCTTGTAACCTAACAACCGTTCTGCACATCTTTTTGGTCTTTTTATTCCATGTTCCCTGTGTTTTTGTGGAATGGAAAAAAAAACATGCACTATACTTAGGACAAAAAATAAACCCCATATTAAGTAATCATTACTCTTGTGTATGAATACAGTTGCCATATACTGTAAAGCCATTTGTTTATTTCCAGGTATAGTTTGTCCATAATCAAGAAGAATCTGTTTATAGGAAATCAATTGTAGGCTACATGATTGCGTAACCTGCATTGAGATTTACTATAAATATGAACTGATGATTTAGGTAGAACTGTGGGTTCAAGCACAGCTTGATCCTCATTGACCTTGTAATACTAAGTATTGGAAGAGTAAGAGGCACTTTGTCATCGTCAAACAGTTGCTCATGGATGATGTCTTTAGGTAAAGCAAAAAGATAAAACAGTGGTAACACATCAAAAGCATAAACATAAACTTTGCACAATATACTCCAAAATGCTATATGTCAACTGCTACATTTTGTAGATTAAAAATGGTAAAGTAAAATATATTTACAAACAATTCTCTTACTGACAAGTGTGCATTGAAAGTGATGTGTGGGCGACATCTAATGGACTAGAAAGGAATGACGTTTATATTCAAGAATGGCCGATCACATTCCACTAGAAGGTGAAGCATTTCTACTTTCTGATATTAATGGAACACTGATAAAAACACAATAAAATAATACTGTAGAAATCAAAAGGTCTACTAGCCTAAAATGTATGTCTTGTAGCAGAGTTGTGGTGGAGAGTTTTACAAAATTCATAACAATCTACAAACTATTTAAACTGTTTTTATTACCTTAGGTTATACGATGACCTAATCCTTAATAAGAATACACTTTGCAGTTTAATTCTTCAAAGAAAACCCCCCTACCCAAAACTATTAACTTACATATGTACAGGTACTTATCAAGAGTTCCCAGGAAAATTCATATTCATCAAGAAACAAAATATATACCAGAATTGGATTTATTTTTACTGTCTGAGCATTCTATACATGATATACTAAATGCTGGTGGACAAAATATACTTTTTTCATGTGACAGGATATCATCAAAAGACTACAGAAACAGTGCATAGCCATAGAGAAATAGATGATAAATAATGGCATATGAAGTCAAAAGATTAGCTGAAAGTGAACTCATCTCTTATCCTAGTGCATCAAATCCATTATCCTCGTGGCACGGTGCCACAGGGGATCAACAAACTACACGTATACTTTACATATCACAGAATGAAAACATGCATCGAAGCAGCTGTCACTGCTGTGATGGATAGTGGGTCTGATCACAAGGGTCTGGACACTCGACCTCTACAGGCAGGTGGCTGCTTGGGATGCCTACCGGTGGACGGACCTTTCTTATCGGGCTGAAACTTCGTGGAGATGAACCAGGAGAGTGAGCAGGTGAGCGAGCAGGTGAGCGAGCAGGTGAGCGGACAGGGCGTAGCGGAGGACCTGGAAGGAGTTGTGGAAGAGGCTGTGCTAGTGGAGAGGGGCTGCGGGGGTATCTGCGTGGGGCAGACCAGATGGGGCGCTCAGTTCTGTTGGAGGAGGAAGGACTAGGAAGGACTGGAGCATACAAAGCAGGAATACTCATTTCTGATTGGATGACAGCATTGCCAGTAAATTCTTCCAAACGCTCCAGAGTCTCCTGAAAGAAGATGAATGTTTATCAGCTGTGGTGTAATCTATGATTCTCATTTTAATGACGCCATCATTTGTAAATCAATTGACGCTCTATGGATGTCGATGTTGGTCTGTCGGTAGATTCAACAAGTCCAGACTGAAATACCAACGAATTGATCAACTGCCATGCAACTTTGTGGACAGACACTAATGGCCCCCAGAGAATGAACCATAATGACTTTGGTGATCTCCTGACTTTACCTCGAGCACCACGAGCAGCCAGCAGGTTGACATTTTTTGACATTTAGCTCAAAGAACCGCTGTGCATAAGTTCAGCCTTACAGAGCTGCTAGCATGGCTGTAGACTCTTGTTTCATTGTAAGGCTGCCAATGGCATAACAGATTCTGTATGGATTCTTTTTTTTTTTAAATATAAGAGTGACTTACATCTTCGTTGAGAACATATAGAGGCATGGGACTCCTTCGACCAAGTGTAGTTGGTTTGGGAACAACATCAACTGCAAAATATTGTATATTTATTTTAGTATTGACATTCCGCCAACAAATTAACTTGCTCATGTATAAAATCATTGGGTCATCATGAGTTTTAAAGGTGATTTACAATATAATAACGAAGCTAAAGGTGTTTTACACATTTAAAGGTGATTAAATGTAATTGTTGCTCACCATCATGGCCATTTTCACTCTGCTCCACATAAATGGGAGCTCTTTGGGGGACAGGTCGATGCTTCTTTCTACAGCAGGAAAAAAACACATACAATCCTTGCTGCTAAATGGTTGTTACAAGCTACAGGTCACTGTTTTTATTACTTTTTCACAAAATGTTCAGAGTGTAATGAAACTGTTGAGCTACACTTGAGATTCTAGGCACACCCTCAAGTTCAATAGCAAAGCCAACGAGAGAGAGGAAGAAAGAGAGGGGGAGAGAGAGAGAAGAGGGCCGAGAAGAAAAAGTAGCTCTCACTTGGATGGTTTCCAACAAGCGCACACTGTCACCAGGGTGATCAGGAGGAATATGCCCCCGGTGGACAGGATGATGTATAGCGAGCTCCGTCCTAAACCAGAGTGATTCACAGAGGTAGACAAGGACACAAAGAAGGAAAGAAAGAAAGAAAGATGGAGAGGCTTGTGTCAATAAAAGCAGGACAATGCAGTTTTGCTTTCACTGAACCACTAACCTGTACCTTTACTTCACATATAACTTCAAAGCTGTATCTGCTTTACAAATGTGTTGTATGCAAAACCCTGTCATTCTATTACTATTTTCTCTTTGACAGTGGAAAAGTAAAGTTTGCCGGATCCAATGAAGTTGTGTCTTCACGGATTCACACATTTGTTAATTTGGAACATCCTGTTTTCTTTTCGATAAGCTTAGAATGAAATATAGCCAGGATTATGCAATATTCAGACCATTTGACTTTTTTTTTTCTTACATTGCTCGCCAAGTTGTTTGAGTGTGCTGGCATGACTAAGAGGCAGTGAAGTAGCACATTAGGATAGTCACTTTGAGACTTTATGCTGTGCTGCTATGCACGCAGAGGGAATAGAAAGGAGTGTGAGGGCCTGTTGCTGTCTCTTCATGCAACACATAGTACAATAATAATGAAGTCAGGATTACTGAGATCCACTGAGGCAAAGCGTTCTCCCCACCTGCCTTCTTCTTCTGCTCCCTCCTCGTAAATAACTGTCCATTCATTGGATTAGACGGCCTCTCCCTCTCTCTCAGCCTGACATGTGGCCCTAAGCTGGCGCCCAGTAACAGCCGCTCTGGGCCAACTCTGCTGCACTCACTGCCTGGAGTTTCACTTGTTGTAAACAACATTGTTAGCGAGACAGGCATGCATGTGTACGGGTCAGCATGAGATGATAATTGCTTCTGTCAGCAACTGAATATGGATGGTTGTTGAACAATGAGCTAGATACATACAGTGTTTTCACATGTGTAGGTTGGTATTTATTAGAGCTAGAAACCAGTGTTGGAATGGAAGTACATATACTTAAATGCTTTTTATGCTTGTACTTAACTTCCCCAGATTTCAGAGGGAAATATTGCAAATTTTACTCCACTACATTTATCTGTAAGCTTTAGTTACTTTTTCATACATTCATTTTATATCACAAGCATATTATCATCTCAATAAATGTGATGCATTCTTATAGATTCAACTTTGTATTAAAACGTTGACATTAAATCCATCTCGACCAGCTACATCAATAAAAGGCTGCTTACACATTGTTACATAAGTAACAATAATCCAATATCATGATAATAACACTGTCAAGGTCACTCTGCATCTAATTTACCCCTTTAAGTATTTTGCTGATAATACGTCTGTACTTTTACTGAATTAAAATATTTAAAGCAGTACTTTTACTTGTCTCCTGAAGGATTTGTTATTTGAACTAAAGTAAATGATTGGAATCATTTTTTCCACCTCCGCTAGAAAACCCATCTGATGTCACTTTACCATCATCTCTTCATCTCCAATGTAAACTTGTAAAACTTGAGATCCTACCGGTGTAACATGCCACCTACTGTAGACAGTGAGCTTGACAGGCACGCTCCTCGTGCTGCTGATGAGGTTCTCCACTGTGCAGGCGTAAATGTCATCGTCTGACATCACAACGCGTGAGATGGTCAGCACCTTTTGGTCACGTGAAAGCTGCAGACGCGTGTCATTGGTCAGCACCTTGCCTCCCTTCAGCCAACCGTAGATGGGCTTTGTGCCGTTATCGTGGGAACAGTGGAGGTTAAAGTGCTCGCTGTACTCCAGGACAGACGAGGCCATCATCTGGATGTAAGGTTTGGACACGGGCACTGAGGAGGATGACAGGACAAATACACAGGGGGGGCTTGGGATTGAATATTCAAAGATACGAGAGAGTGGTTGACCTCCAGCTATACATAGACATGATTAGCTGAATCTTAAAAAGAACACCACTAACACAATGAATCACTCTGTCTCGTGTTTGGAATAAATAAACTCCTGTTTTACAACTACACTCTCTAGGGCAAGACAACGAATTTTCAACTTGCATTGATATTTTCTTTTGGCTCATAACTCCTCTCCCCTTTTGAGCCATGTGTGCACTCAGCTCTCTAAACGGAAGGTCATTCTGCATACCATCCACAGTGAGCTCGATGTAGCGCTCTCCAGTGAAGGTGTCATCTGTGATGGAGATCTCGACTTCGTAAGCCCCTTCGTCTGACAGCTGCAGGTTGTGAAGCAGCAGTGACCCATTCTCAAACACCAGGATACGGTTGCGGTACTCTGGCCTCAGGTTCCCTATGATGTCTGTTCCTATGGACTGCACAACAGTGATAGGTTTCTCTTTGTCCCTCTTTAGCTGCCACTTAATCACAGGCTTGTCCAAGCTGCTGCTGGAGTAGCTGACTGACAAGAGGGCCTCTTTGCCCACCGTGCCCCTCACCACCTGGGTTTGGCTGGTCACATTCACCCCTGACACCTCACCTGGAAAAAAAGGCAAAGAGACGGTAGTGAGGTCTTGAACTGAGAGGAGCTAAGGGGTTGTTTGGGGACACAGAGTAAACAAAGGACAGTCACTTTGCAGCCTTTGATGCTCCACCAACGAAGCAAATGGGCTTTGTCTGCAAAATATTTTGTACAACAAGCCCGAAATGTGTCACATATTTGTTGTTACGAACTTTGAACTCCCTGACAGTATGTTGTTTTAACTGTTTTAAATAGTCAAACCACTTAAAGCATGAAAATACATCTTACATGCTGATGCATCCATGATGCTGCAAGTCAATCTTATTTTATTGTTATTTTGCTGATTTACTTCACTGGTAATTTTTTTGACAAAATCATCACACTCACGACACAATGCTAAAGATGCAAGAGGGTCTAAAACATAGAATGTGGAAAACTCTGAACCCCGAGGTCCAATGTAAGCATGCAATTTCTTAATCTAATTTTAAATAAACACTTGCATTCAATAAAAAATATAAGTGTTATAGTAGCAGTCCACTAAAGTGGTTTTTCCACCACTGCTGAAAACTTGATATTAAGTATCACTTTCTATGTAAAATCCACTTTTTAACCATTTTTACATTCCATGCTACTGACTTAAAATCGTTTATTAGGTGTACATTTTCTCCACAAACTATTTGAATGAAACAACTGATTTCATAGGTATATTCTACATTTTCACATCCATAACTGCAAAAAATACTTGTTGGATGTTTTCTTCTTGGTTACAGACTTGAACTCTGATGCGTACACGTTGCTTTTCACTAATCACTGATCTGTTTCTCAGAAACTCCCCCCAGGAATTCTTCATGACCTCTCGTAGTGAACAACTAATACTCTAATTTTGATTTGTGTTCCCCAATTATTCCCCACCTCCCATAGGGATACAGGGATAAGGTATTACAGTGGGAACCACATTTTATCTTTTATAAAAGAGCCATGTCTTGGAAACCAAACACTGCAAAGCTATTATGTTCACAGTGGAGGTTCCTATAACTCAGCTGTGGCTGGACACATGGAGCTCTAAACATTGGCTGCGGGCCTGCGAGGGGCATCCCACTGTTCGGCCTCAGTGATGGAAAGATCAACCTAGAAGAGCGGGAGGAGACAGAGAGTCTGCACTGTTCACTATTCTTTGCAGCGAGGCAGTTAGCAGGGCATCGCCTCATTGCCGTGGTAACCATTTGGTCCGCCTGACAGGGGTTGCCAAGGCGATAAGACAAAGGGCATGATTGTTGGGACTAGTTTCCTCCCTTGAAAAGAGTGAGAGAGCGCTAGAGAGGGAGAGAAAGAGAGTGAGTCTTTGTCACTGGTGAAGTTGGAGATAGACACTGGATCCAGTGATTTTACCCAAACTGACCTGGTTGGGTAAACTGTGTACATGGTACGGTCATGAAATTAAATCACCACATTTTTAAGCCAAAATCACCACATGCTAAATTTCTGCCATCGCTTTACCACTCAAATGGACTCTTGTAAAGCTTTCCACACTCAAAAGAAGCAGGCCCTGCCCTATTCACCAGCTCTGCACAAAACTTGATATCATCACACTTAACCTACACATCCCCTTCTCACACACCTACAATGGACACTCCAGGCTCCTTTGAGCTCAGGATGGGGGCCCGATAGAGAGCACCACCCATGAACAAATCCATTGTGTCGCCAATCCGTGGAACACAAGGACAAGGAAAAAAAAATTGTGACTAATTTAACTTGGATTAACTTCACTTCAAATAAAACAAGGATTTGAGTTTTGAGCTTGTTTTTACGTGACACAATGAAAGTAACCAAAAGACTGTGAAATAGAACCATTCTAAAAGATTATAATTTAAATGATAATTACTGGGCACAGTCAGGTTTTTCTTTTAGAATATAACATTTGATTTAAATGCATTTGATTGGTCGTCATCTGAAAGGATAGCAGAGTGTCAGGGAGATTTTGTATCCCCAAATCTCCGGACGACCAAACAAATGTTTGAGCTTACCTGTGAAGAGAAGGAGGAGGAGGCCAAAGAGCGTCAGTAGAGGAGGAATGTCAGTAAAACTGTTGCCTGTAGAGGAGGTCTTCCTCTCCACCTTCATCTTGTGTCCTGGGCAGAGTCTTTCTCCCACTTAGTGAGCATGGTTTATCCACCCTGGGCACGTCTCTGCGGCTCAACACTTTCCCCACTGCCTGCCTATCTGCAACGCTGGCCTCTGCCTGGTCCCACTGAGCCCCACTCTCCTCACAGCACCCCAGTCACAGCCAACAACAGCCAACTGTGTGTGTGTGTGTGTGTGTGTTTGTGTGAGACAGAGACATAGTGTAGATTAACCCCTCTCTTCTACTGCACGTTGCCCTTTCAGAAAGGAGCTCAAAAGGAATAGTGTTTGCTTTTTTAGGCAGTTTTCTTTCTTTTTTTTTCCTTTTCTAAATCTTTACGTAACAAAATAATTGCTTTCTTTTTTATTACACAGTAAGTAAACCATTAAGAGGTTACATTTAATATTGACTTCAGCTGCTTTGCAAGAATTCCTATCGGGGAGAACTACTGTACTTCAGCTCTAAGAGGAGCCCACTTAAAGCTCTGAAATGTCTGAGTTTGAAAAACAACTCACTTCTCCCCCTCTTTGGCCCACTTTTGTCACATTGTGCAAACTCCTGTTTGGACTGGAGCCTCACAATAAACTCACAATTTGTCACTGGGCAACCAACCCTGCTGTTGACCCACACACAAGCACATGCAGCCTCGAAGCATTTCTGGTGTTAGTTGCTACAGTGCCTGTCAGGTGTATGATCCATGGGGCTATACCTGGAGGTGAGAGCTACATAATAATGAAAACAACAAATAAAGGAAACACATGAACATAACTTTTTGTACCTATTTTGTCCTCTAGGTGGTATAAGTGCTACATTCAGCCAGTGAACTGATGGAGGCAACGCTTTCAGAAAAACTGCCATCAACGGTGTCATGTTTTTACATTACAGTTATGGCTTGGAATACATCAGGTGCTTTTTGACAATAGTAAAAATACAATAGTTTGAATTAAGTCCTGACCGCCAATCTACCATCTAGTTCAAATTTCTTGTAAACTGGACCTTTTATTACATCAGACATGATGTCATGTAGAAAATCCCACATCAGTCATTTATCATTGTTTTTTTGGAGATTAAGGCTCGCATGCATTGTTGACTCAATTGCATAACAAATCTTCTCTCTCACTTTAGGAAAGTAGTCTTTTGTCTAGAGTTTTTTTGTTATATTTTGTTTGACAACAAAGAAAGGTTTTATGCAGAGGAGGAAGCATGGTAGATAGAAAGCTCCAGGAATGTGGGAGCAGATGCTGTTCACCATCACTCTCCCAGGCCTCAGACGTCTGTGTAGTGGGCCATCAAAGCCGAACCTCTCCCCTCCACCTCTGCCCTCGATAAAAGCAGCACCTCCCTCTTCCTCTCATCTTCTAACACACTTTAAATCAAAGAGGACTCTTTCCAGCCACACAATACAGAGAGCGCGAGCACAGAAGAGGCCTGTGTGTCTCAGGCAGTTTGGGTGCTCGTGTTATGACAGAACCCATTCACCATCACGTTTAGTTCAACACGACTGATGTCATCCTGTGTGACTCAGACGTACAGATTTGACAAAACGTATCTTTACAACGTGAAGCACCATGATTTGACATCTTTTGACTGTGACGATGATAATATAGCAGTTGTTGTTCATGCAGCTGTGGCATTACAGTCCTCTCATTAGCGCTAAGTTGTGTAACCTACTTGGTATTAATAATAGCGTGTCTCCTTAGATGGGGATGACAGTGGCATAACCATTGGAAAGCAGCGCCCCCTGCTGTTTGCCCTAGCTTATTCAGCTCTAATTATCACCCAGGAGACCAGAAAGATCTTTCCTCTCTGACAAGTTGTCTGAGAAAGAGCACAAACCAACCAAGCAGATCTTTCATATGATCTACTCTTAAAATAGTCCATCTACAGCTTAACACACTGTAAATGGGACAGAACTATTATTATTATCTGCTTCATCGTGGCAAGTTTAAGGCTACCATGCACTTTACAAACTCACACTTGCTCACATGACTCACATGAGGATCCATTAACACCCCAGACCAACTGGATTTTCAGGCTGTATTTCTTTCTTTCAGTCTTTGCCTTCGCTCTCAGAATTCAATTTAAAGCACAAAGTGGGTGTTGCACATTATTGATTGTTCACCTTCAATCATTGAAGAGACATTAGAACATGGCCATGGTACCTCTGGGACTGAGTAGGAGAAAAGAGAGAGTCTGTGTAAAACCCATAGAGGATGTTAATGAGAGCATGGCGGAGGAGGAATGTCAGGCTGAGAAGGAAGTGGCTTTGCAAAACCACTGAGAGGGGGACTGCTAGTTGTCGTATCTACAGCGTGTGACACGATCAACAACGCCTGTGTTTGTGTGTGTGTGTGTGTGTGTGTTTGTGCACAAAAGAGCTTATGAGTGACTTGAGTGGGATCTGCACACTAAGGCATGGGTTGTGTTTTTTCCTGTGTGAGAATGCATGAGCAGTTTGAGTTTGTGCTGAGTGCTGTACGGCTCAGATGTGTGTAGGTGGGCTGAGTGGGAGCACTGGGAGACTGAAGATGCTCTAGTCTGTTTCTCATCAAGTGAACAAGATTGCCTGACCAACTGAAGCAAAAAGAGTGTACCAGCCTTATTGCTATAAAGGTAGACCAAAAAAAGTATTGCAAAAATACCAAACAGTTGCAGACATGCACTTGCTGATAGCATGAAAATATCTTATATCGTAATGCATTCAAGCTCTGCAACGACATACAGTCTAATTATTTAAATGGCCCTGTGTATTATTATGAGTAAAAACCCAATTAATTTGTTGAGTGTAATTGACGGAAGTAAAATGAGAAATATACAGTTTTATGTTATGAATTATTCACAACATTCCTTGTGCAAGAGAGCCACACATGAGACAAAACATTGCTTCTGCTTCATGGAAATTGCCCTCCCCAATTAGCAGCCCTGCTTATGTTGCAGTGACAAAAGAAAAGTGAGACGCTTTGGCTGCTGTAATATACACAAATCTCAACTTTACTGTTGAAGAATAGAGATGGAGGTGACATATTACATAAAAGGTGATTAAAACAAACAAGTACTTAACCTGAATTAATGAAGTTTAAAACAGACATTTCACTGTATATTTAAGGTGGATTTATTTGTGTAATGACATGACTCCACAGCAAAGTACTATTAAATTAGTTTTAAAGAACAACGGCTCTGCAGACGTTGATAATGGAATTCACACACCTGATTTAACACATGTCAATCAATTCAAACCCAGCAACACAACAACAGAGCATATGAAGCAATGTCTCATAAAGTAAAGCTGTACCAAATGCATCTGAAAAAAAGAAGGTATAATTACTGCATGCTTACTGTTCTGGAAGATCAGATTTATAGAAAATGGTTGAAAAGTTGAAAAGAGAACCTTCTTATCTTTTGAAAAAGAGGATCGAGGCTTTCGAATTACGTAACTTAAATAGAACATACATAGCTACTTCTCTTTTGATGTTTTAATATTTTTTGTAAGCAAGTCAAATAGGTAAATGATAGTCAAGATACAAGCACATCGTAAACAATGCAAAATAACAAATAATTTAAGCCACTAAAATATGCAAAGTCTAATGCTGATGCATACAAGGTCTATAAACAGATGGTATGAACAGATCCATCCAAAAAAAGCCCTGTTTAGCATTTTAGAGCACATTCATTTTCACATTCACAGATCATCATCTAAAAACTAGCACACTACCAGAAGTTTCACAAGTACATGCAGTGAGTTGCAAATTCTGGGTCAAAGACATCCGTACTGATGAGACTGCTGAAGAAGCAGAGAAGGAGTGTTGAAGTTCACAAAATTCACATAACACACCCTCAAAACTGTCGGTTCATTTTTTTTTACTGCTAATGTGAGTTGAAAAAGAAAATGACTTCCAGGGTAGAAAGGTGTGCCTGACAGCCAGCCCAGCCAGCTTATGCCAGCCATCCATCGCTACCTTGCTTTGCCTCTTTCTCTTCATCCAGGTCAGGACACGGGCGTCACTGCTCTGGCACAGACGTGTCTTCTCCCTCTACTGTCCCCGATCCTCCTGTCTCTGAAAACAGAAACAGGCGAGGCGTAATTAAACACTGCGTAGCTCGGAAAACAGTTTCTGTAAACACTCTTGTCGTCAAGGTTAGAGACTCAAACTGTAAGGTTGTGGGCGGATCTATTATAGAGAATACACTTGAAGAAAACTTTATATCGAGTTGCTACTGAAGAAAAATTAATTCTCAAAGGAGATAAAACTGACGTTTTGAAGTATTTCGCTATGCTCAGAACTTGGCTGACATAACCTAAGCTCAAAAAACCCAATTCTGTTGTGAAAAGAGGGTCTACCCCAATGGGAGGGAATGCATGCTTCCAGTCCGACAGGTCCATTAATTTTACTTGGCTCCCCGAAGCATATACTGTACCTAATGCACCTGGCGCTATAAATACATCTCCTACAAAGGATGCAAGGCAGCCAAAAACTGGGTTAGGGAGATTCACTGATGAGTATCCCTTGTGTCAGCCACATCCCCAAAGAAAATGCTGCTTTGTCTTAGAGGAAAAGGTGAAATTTTGAGGGCTGGGAAACTAAAGTTCTGTCTTTCAGAAAAAAAAATACAAAAAACACATCTGATTTGAGTGGATATCTGATGTAAATATGTGGAGTTCTGAGTAAAATGTTACACTGTTTAATACTATGTGGACTTTGCTTCCTTTTTTTCCTTCTCAGAGAAAGAAATAAAACATTAAATCTAATCGAAGTGCAACTTATGCTTGTGTGGAAACAGTAGGGGAAAACAGCAAATCATTTTTGGACTAAAAACTGAATTCTGAAACCATGTTCTTGTTCATAGTTGTATAAAATACAATCTAGGAAAACATGTTTACCATCGAGAGAACTTTCCGGGTCAACTTAACTCTGACAAGTGTCTTTTAACAGACCATGCACAAGCAGATCCATTAATAACCCTCACAGGATAATTAATTGAACAATTTAATCATCTGTCGCTGGATACCCTATGTGGTAAGTAAATGAGTCACAGTTATGTATTGCATTAATTACACATGGGATAACCCATAAGGGGCTCTAATAGGTGTGTTTAATTATGTGTAGCTTTTAAATGGTTTCTTCTCCAGTGTTAACGATGGTTAATTAGTTTATGTTCTTGCATGATGCGTTTGGCTATGCGAAAAGCTCATAGTCACAACATTTTTCTCACAACATCCTAAAATGGGACACATGAAGAGGGCTAATGCTCAACCAACAACATGCAGAACATACTGTGCTATCCTATTTTGCTCATATATTATCTTAGATTGTTTGAACTCTAAGTCCGTTTACGGTCAAATGAGCAACTTATGCTCTCCCTCACTTACCTTTCTTCACCTAGTGTAGTTACAGCTCCTGATGCGCGCCTCTATTATGGCTAGTGTCCTTACAGTCACTAGCCATAATGCCCTCTTTCACAGCATTATGTGACCTAGTCTTATCCAACGGTTCTACACCACTGACCTGTGACCCCCCTGCTGCCGTTGAGCACATCCCCAGAGCTGCTCACCTCCTCCCCTTCAGCTTTGTCCTCCGGCTTCATCTTCTTACGGGTCATGTGCCCACGGAAACCAGCCTGGATCTTTGCAGCAGCCCTGTTGGCCTCGGGGTCATCCAGGGGGATGTCCATAATGTCCTCCTCCTCCTGGGGCCGGCTGCACTCCTCCTGCAGAGAGGACCAGAAAGTAGTAGTGTGTCACAGAAGGGTGGCATATTACATGATCGTATGAGGTTGTTTTTTTTCCTGGAACATTGGTGGAAGAATCCATCCCTCAACATATTGTGATACCATATTTTGTTAACTATATACACGACAACACAATTCTTTCGACAGTGAGGGATGTGTGCTTGTTCTCAAGTGGCTTACCCTATTACACGACTTCAACAAGGCTCTCAGGAGGTCACTAACCCACATTGCCTCCTTTTTTCACTCCCCTTCTCCTCTTGTCATATAATACATTGATGTTTGAGTCAGCCTATTTTGTCATGAATTATCATCTGCTGTGTTTTTCTTTTTTCACCATGGAAAAGTTTTTTTTTTAAAAAGCCATAAAAGAGCAGACATATGGATCACCAAACTGAGCGACAGTCAATGAGTATAAGATCATTGATCATTTTTGATTACACAAAATAAAGCAATTTGTTGTTGTTTTTTGGGGGTAAAAAACAAGGCGGGTGGACATTTTTTATAATGTATTTAATGCTAATACTTCTTATTTCACATAGACTGGACGTATGTTAAAAAGTATTTCTTTCAAGGGTAAATTAATTCCGTTCACTGCAACCTGGGCCGAAAAAAAGAATGAGCCAGCGAAAATGCTACTGTAGTCAACACCAGCAGCTCATTCACTAAAGATTTACAGCATCTACCGTCCCAAAGGAAACATGGGGTGGGCGGAAGAGAAATTCTGGCTTGTCATAAAGTGTCAGTAGAATAGCGCCATGGCTGTCGACAAGTTATGTAAACACCAATTAAAATGTTATGGGGAACACATTTCAGCTACACACCATGCTTTGCTTATAGAAACAGATTGGCATTTCACACAAAGGCAACCCACAGAACGAGCCTACTGTCATCCCACTGCCTTGGTGATGCAGTGCATCATGTCTCCAGTGAAACCCCTTCAGTGTAGGAGTGTGACCACCCACCTGTTCAGCCAGCATTCATTAGCCTCTCTGTCTGACTGCTCACTGAGCAGCCAGAATCCAGTTTTTGTGCAGCAGCGGAGACGCAGGTTTGCTGCACTGGGTTTTGCTGTCTACACACCTTGTCATGGGTCTTATCATTTTTCATTTCCTCAGGGTCCCTTGGGTCCTGACACAAATTGATTTGAAATATTCTGAAGGCAAATCTCATGTAATATTATCCACTTATGATGAAAAAAGTTTGAAAACTGCGTAAAGACTTTAAGTGGTCTAATCTGCGAAAAACTTGTGTCAGCCACAATTATTCAAATGGTGAACATAATTTCAAGTAAGGGAAAAAAACACACACATGGCAGTATGCCGCTTGAGGCCAAACAAACGCTCCTAAATATGATCAGTAACTAACAAACTGCAATACCCAATTAACCAAACTGATTAGTGGTGAAAAATAAAAATAAAATGAATCATCAAAAAGTTAATCTGAAGTTTCTACTTACATTGTGACAGTCCATGTCTCACTCTCAGAGATGATTTCAGTCTTCAGAGCTGACCTAGTGCTAATGCTTCGATTTCTACGTGGACCAAGCAAAGCTCTCTTTAAATGAGTCTCCGGTATAATACAGATGCCTCACTGGCTCCTACTAACAATCACTGTATGTTCAGTAACACCCGCTAACGCAGTGAGAGAGAGAGACATACAGTCAGAGAGAGAGAGTAAGAGAGAAAGAGGGAGGGAGGGAGGGAGGGAAAGAGAGACCTCCTACAAACATGACAGCATGTGTTCCATCTTTTCAGTCCCATTAAGGCTGCTGACCTACTGTGTCCACGGTAACGTTCACCGAGCATAGCCCAAAGACCCCAGGAAAGTAACTGAAACAGGATAAATATGTAGGCTGTTTCATTGATTTAAAGTTTGACAGTCTTGACACAAGTGAAAATGATGAATCTGTCAGATATAAAATGGGAAACTACTAAGTGACTACCACATGCACTGAGCATTATACAAATTCACACGTTTCAGTGTTACAACAACAAACTCCACAAATAAAAACAGATGACCAACATAGAAATACTATGTAAAAGCCAGATGGTCATAAAACAATGATTGCTGACTTTCAAATTCTACTAATGGCGTGAAAATAAAACAGTGTAAGCATCTTGGACTGTTTTAAACTAGTAGGTGTTATACATTTATTAGAGGCAGAGTGAGTTAACAACCCTCTCCATCCCTCTGATCCCAGCTGGTATGGCCGCCCACACTCTTCTGCCAGCCTCAGAGACAAGACGGAGAGAGAGAGAGAGAGAGAGAGCGAAAGAAAAATATCCATTTATATGAGTTATATATCGGACACACAACGCTCTCCTACTGGTTTAATAACCAGTCATACAATATGATAAGTTATCCTCACACCTAATTTCACAAAGCTGACGTGCTTTATAGATCAAGTCACTGTTCATTTGAGGGAACGATAACTACTGTATAGTTAAATTTACTGTCATCAATCATGAAGGATATAATAATTAATATATCCAACACACTATTTATTCTCCTATGCGGAGAGTATAGGAAAATCCTTGCGGGCATAAAAAATGTAAATAAAAAAGACAAGACAAGGTATCTGAAATACTACAGCTAGGTCACTGTTTGGATACATGGCCTATATATTGTACAGTTTTGTGGTAGCTTTGTTTCAGTATAAGTAACTTCTGCCACGAAGCAAGAGTATACAAAATAGCACTCTACTGTATGCAAAAATACAGAAAGTGCTGTTGTACTGTTTAATCACTCGTTTAAAAAAAACTGTTATTAAAGGTAGATTACTGATACAGATGCTGCCTAGCAACTATCAGCATCACCATCTCCTATTAATTCCATGATGACACTAAGAGAGAGCAGGATGGTGAGGGGTTACCATGGTAACATCCTTAGTACCCCTTCCTACGCTCCCCTCCCTGTGTGTTTGGAGCCACGTTGGTCCAGACATATCAGACAGGGCGAACTGTGGCAGTATTAAAAATGTTAAAGGCCTTAATTCACAAGACAAATCGTCCAGTCTGTCCTTTATGATGATAGATTACTGAATCAAGTTTCAGACTGTGGAGGGTGTAATGCCTCACAAGAGGAAAGTGATTCTGGCACTAACAAAGCCACAGTATTACAGTTTTATGAACATGCGGCAGAGCAAAGGCCTCAAACAGCATCTCGAACACGCCCGTAAGACACAACTTGTGGTGAATTTAGACACTTAAACTACAATTTCCGCACTGCATTTCAGTTTAAAATATTTGGATTGTGACCCCCATAATGACATTCAAAGTTTATCAGAGCAACCACCCACCAAAAAATGAACTATTTTTGGGATATTTTCAATCACCTACCCCTGGAGAGCCCGGGGGAATAAACTGAGGGCCACTGTTGATCTGACTCGTCCTTGAATGGTTTATTTATACAGGCTACCTGAGACAGGAATGGGAGCAGTCTGAAACTGTATGAACATTTATTCTCAGCCTGCTGATACAAGTAGAGGAGATGTGGTGAGTTGCAACATCCTCAATTAAATTCAAATCATACAAGCTACGGCCATAAATGGTAAACCATTGGGGTTATGTTCTCACTACAAAAAATGTCTATAATGTTAAGGCATACAAATGTGTGAAATATGATGCATCACTGGTGCAAATATTCCGTATTGAGAAGAAGCATCAGATTTTACCTTGTCACCACTCTTGCCTTGAGGCTCTGTGGAATCCTTTTCAAGTGGCCTTTCCTCTCCTTGGGGATTTGCAGCCGGCCGTTCTGTGCTTTCAGTGGGGATGATGCTGCCCTCTTCACACGTTGCATCACTCTTCTTTTGTATTTCAGAATCAGTCTTTCCTTCTTCTACAAGGTCCTCTGCTTCTGAACTTCTCTTCTTTGATGTGACCTCCTTTTCTACCACTGCATCCTCCGGCTGTGACTCAACAGGTGTTCTCTGACCCTCCTCGTTCTCCTCTAGTAGATGTTGTGCACTTGCTTCTAATGTTTCACTCTCCGTTGCAGCAGTTGATACATTTGACCAGGTGACTCGTGATGAATGATCCTCCACCTCACTATAACCTTCTGTTTGTATGTCCCCTTTGTCTCCTCCAACCGTGTCTGTTGTCTCGTCTTCTTTGTAGTCAGGGTTGTTTGACTTTGCTTCTTCTTCAGAAACCTCCTTCTGGTGAAATTCGCCTTCCCTTATCTTCTCATTATGTTCGTTCTGATCGGTTTCATCCTCTGGGTTCTCTTCATCTGCCTTGGTGGTGGGCTGATATGAGGAGCTGGTTTTAACACCTCTGCGCTTCTCATCATCATCATCACCACTATAATTTAAATTATAATCATTTGTGTCCACCTTCTCTTTCATTATATGAAATGCCTCGTGCTGATTTTCCATTTCCCCCTCTTCAGAATTAACTGCTTTTTCAACTCCCATCACAAATTCATCTTGGGCTTGTGTGCTAATTACATTTTGGTCTGTTGCCACTACAGTAGCCTCTTTGGACTTTTCTTGTTGTTGCATTTCTAATATCCTGCTCTGTAACAACTCCACTGAGCCCTCTTCCTCTGGCTGTTTCTCATCAACCTTTTTAATCTGCTGATCCACTGGAACATCTTCAAAGCTGATCTCAACCAAGGAATCCTCCTTTGGTATAGCATTGCTGTCTAAACCACCCTTAATATGAGCTAAACTTTCATTTATTCCCCCAGGAGAAGCCTCAGTCTCTGTTGCTTCCTCCTCCTTTGCTTTTTCTACCTGATCTTTTGCTTCATGTTGATTGAACTCAAGAGTTTCAGGTTGAGACAATGTTGATTGTTCAACAGTTTCCTCAGGTTGGGGTTTTGAGCTGTCATCATCATCTTCAGAAGTGGCTCCTTCATTTGTTCTTTCTGTTGCTCCAAGCTCTGTAGCAGACACATCCACATCAGCTAGCCCAGAATATGGAAAGGCCTCCACTTGTTCTTCACTGTCAGTTTGTTGTACTCCTTCTGAGTCTATAATCTCCTCATCTACTCCTGCAGTCTCTTGTTGATCTCCTCCCTCATCTTCTGCCGTTCCTAACTCCTGAGCACACACATCTACATTTTCAATCGCTCTGAATGATAACAAGTCAGTGGGCTCTAACTCAAACTGAGGCATATCTTGGTCTGAAGCCGAGCTGCTATCTTTTCCATTAGCTGCTCTGTCAACTTGATCAAATGTAGTTATTGTTGGGTATTTTTCTTCCTCTGCCCCACTCAGATCATCTGGCTGTAAATCTACAGCTGGGAGCATGTAGACTGTTTCCTCTTCTGAAATTCCCCTCTCCAAGGGAATAATGTGTTTCTCTGTAATGTCATGTTTTTCCTTATATTCTTCTGTGCTTGCCGTTAAATCAACTTCTTCGGAGACATTGGGTTGTGTAGTTGAAAGATTGAAGGTTTCTGTTGAATAACTGGATTCATCTTCAGTTTGGTACTCATGTGATTTTTCTCTAAAAAGGTACCAATCAAAATGAAAGACTTAAGGTGAGAAATGTTCAATATGAATGGGGGAGAATTTATGTGATAGTGATTGAAGTGATGCTTCTTTAAAACAATAAAATATCTTCCTGCAGCTGGTGGCATCTTGTCTTCTCACCCTTGACACTGGAAAGCTTTCAATACTGAGCTGACCTTCTGTGCTATTTCCAGGCTTCTATTGCACAATGTATTTTTGCTTTTGAGTTTTACATTCAAGTTGAAGCAAAGACATATGACTATTCTAATCATTTATTAAAGTAATTACCATGAAGGACCATATTTGCTTAAAAGATCTGCAGAAAAATAAAAAATTACCTCACACAACTACTCTAGGTGTAAACCTTAAAGTTATAAACATGAAAAATATGAAACTTAATTCTCATTTATTCTTTGCTTGTCACTATTCTTTCCCTTGTGTGCATCCTCTCCCTCTTCTGCTGATCCTCCTGGCTGCTGATAGCACTTTAGATAAGACTCACTTGGAAATGGCCACCTCCGTTGCAGGCTCTTTTTCAGGAATAGCCTTTTGGGTAAAAACAAACAACAACAAAGGTGTAATGGTGAGTAAATGGAGAGACCCAACAGAGGAGAGATTTAGAGGTATGATGCGAGTAGTGACTTTGAATCAGTACCCCGCGAGCCTTATATCCATTGTTGTTATACATGTCCTCCAGTTTATCTGCCCACTCAGCAGGGTCCATTCCACTATCTGAGTTAAAAGCAAAATAAAATAAAAAATCAATTACTTGACAGCAGTTTAATGGCATTTGTCTCAATTTACCAAACGTAACGTTGCGGTTACCCTCTCTTTGCTTGAGAAGAGCGTCGAAATACTCTGCAGCATATGTGGAGATGTCTTCGGGCTGGTCTCGCAGGACTTCTCTGGCCAGCCCCTCCAGCATGGTACCAAGTCCTCGCGGGACCCGCAGGTGAGTGTTGGCGAAAGGTAACGACATGTTCGGGCACACGCACTGTGTGAGACGGCTCGGGATAACCAAGAGACGTTATTTAGTTACTTGCTTCCTGGCGTGTAATTTGGAGTAGAAGAGGGGAGAAGCCAACGTTATGTACCGACTAACACTGGTAGCTTTCCACAGGATATAAGCTGACGTTGAGAGTTATCAACGTTAGATTTAGACCGCTTTACCTTAAATGACCTGCACCTCGTCTCCACCTTTACGTGTGAATGTTTTAGCTAACCTAACAGCTGTTTGCTCCTGTGTTTTGTTGACAACTTTCTCTAGGCAACGGTTTTAACTACGGAGACTGACAAGGCTCAGAACGTTCAGCAAAGACATGGCTTTATTGGGTACAGCGGGTCCATATTACACACAGAACATACATTTATACAAAACAATATAATGGGGAAACACAAAAACATGGCGTAAAAAGATGAAACATAAAGTGTGTTAACATGTATATATATATAAATCTATATATATATATTTATACTTTTTTTTTTTTCCTTCTCCCTCTCCTCTTCCAGGACCTCAGTCAGGCATATGTGATGACTGCATATTCAGAGTTGGTGCTCATCTTGCGGCTGACCTCTCTGGGCTGGGGGACGTGCAGCCTGTCAGCTGAACGTGAGGCCTGCAGGTGAGACCTCGAGTCATCTCCCCACCACTGGAGGAGAAGCAGAGACAAACTCATGTGACGTCGGCACGTTGGGAATATCAAGACTGTCTCAAGACTTTTGAGGGGCCTCTTCTAGTAGGCTCTTTAATGATATTGTCATTGTTACAGGGAGAAAAAAATATATATCATATGGTGTATTTAAAGGTTACAGCAACACATGTATTACAAGCAACCACATGTTTTATTTCAAAACAATTTGTTATTAGGTTTAAATATTAACATTGCAATCTGCAGATGTGTAAACAGATATGGAAATCAATAACGATACGTAATTAACTAACCAACTAACTTGATAAAATGGAAACATTCAATGCAGTTTTCAGTTTATTTGCTACATCTGGCTAATTCAACACCACCGTTTTAGTGAGGTGTTAAACTTTATGATAATTTTGGAGGCTGTAGTTTGTGATGCTGTTAAATTATATTGTGATCTATTGCAAAATGTTTCAGTACCTAATAAACTGGCAAATTACTTCATGTTTATCTATACAATTTCATGCATAAATATATAAACGAAAGAAGAGTTAAAATTGAGCAGACCCCACATTTCGTGTTTGGCATCGCCATAGTGACTGTTGCATCATACATTCAAGGAGAATAAGCTGTCCTACGAATTTGAGATTTGGTAAGATAAAAGTGACAAACATATTGATTCTGAAGCCACGTTTTTCTTACGTTCCTAACCTCTTTTTGATCTCCGGGAGTCAAGTAGCCGACCTGAGTGAGCTCTGGTGTACTGACACCTCGCACAGTGATCATGATGTCAGCATATGGAACTTCAGTGTCACTCTCATTATCTGGGACAAAGAAATTATTCAATACAAGTTATTGTCAGTCTTTGTATTGCAGACAGTGTTGCTGGGTCACTTGGAAAAAACAAGTGTGGTGATTCTGCTGACCCAGAGATCATCTTACCTGGTGTAGGAATCCTCACTCCTTCACTATGTGTTGACAGTGAGCCTGGGGAATAAGACAAGAATGAATGGTAACTGGATTTGGAGACCGAAATTCTTACGTTTTATATTTTATATTTTAAACTATTTACCCTTTACTGGTGAGAGGGCAGGGTTCAGTGGTAGTGGTGAGCTGAAACAAGAAAATATAAAGAAATTAACAAATAAAGAATTTAGCAAAATTATAGATTTTTTAAGGTAATTGAACACAGATTTTCCAAAATAGTCATTCAGTCAATTGTACTCACCCTGACCTGGAAACAACAGGCTCCCCTGGAATGTGTGACATTATTGACACAATTATTTTATTTATTTTTTGTGGAAATTGTTACTTTATTCAGCAAGTGTGTGTTCATATTGTAATATTTTGTAATCACCTTTACCATTCCAGCTCCGTCTGTTTCGGCTCAGGCACAGGTAAACGGCTAATGCTGCAAGCATCGTAGCCACAGCAACGGTAACTGTTGCTAAAACCTTAATACCAGTATATTCTCCTGTTAACATGGAAACAACAGTATTAACTTTGATTGTATTGCATCAAAAGGGCAACTTTTACTTTTGGTCAAAGGTTTCAGCAAAGCGGCCACCTTTTTAGCCGCATTCTTTCTACAACAGATGTAAAATGTTGCTTGGAAAGTTGTTCCCAACACTGTAGCAGTAGTTCCTGCAAATTTGTTGCACATGTAGGTTGCCTTGTTTTCACTCTTCTGTCCAGTTCATCCCTTACCCGCTGGATGGGGTTAAAATCTGTGCTGACCATTCCATGATTTGAAGCCTACCATCTTGTGCTTTTCTTCCATAGTAGTTCACTCTTGTTTTGGGTCATTATCTTGCTGTAGGATGAACTCCTGACTAACTAGGTGGAGACCAGAGGGCATTGCATGGCGCTGTAAAATGCTGGAATCTGAAGCCAGCAAAAAAACATCACGCTTCCTCCTCCATGTTTGACAGTTGTTGTCACACACTGAGGAACCATCCTTTCGTCTACTCAACTGCGTACAAAAACCCTATGTGATAAACTGAAGATATCACCATCTTAGCAATGGCTTCCTTACTGACACTCACCCTGTCAAACCTGCAGTTGCAAATGTTCTCCTCACAGTTGGAATGGAGACTTCCTTATTTCGGCCAGTGCTAAGCTGTACTTGAAACTTGAAACCGCCTGTCATGCAAGCTGTTCACTCTCAGAAACATGTCTTCTGATTCTGTTGTGACTTTGGGTCTGCCAGACTACTTCCTGTCAGAGTTTCTTTCAGTTTCCAAGTGGATAGATAACTACTCACTCACTCACAACACCTGGGCTTTCTTTGCAACTCTTCTTAAGGAAACCTACACTTTTATGGTTTATATTGGTCTGTCTGGCTCCTCACCATGACGATGAACATATATCACAGTGTGCAGTGCAATATTGACAAATAATGCTTCAGAGGGTGTAGTAAGCTTGTATATAGTATCTATCTATATATATATATATATATATATATATATATATACATATGTAAGTCCAATCTTACCTTCAGTTGGCTTAGCAGGAAGCGATGCTGAGAAATAAGAGAATATAGTACATAGTATATATAAATACGTATAAGTAATTTGTAAAAATCATGTATAGTTACAATTGTGGACTATTTCATATCAGACATTTTAATACATTTTTTTTTTACATTTAAGGTCCTCACCATTTTTAGTTCCAGTCTTTGGCATAGCTGTCCAGTTTGGGATATTTTCAGCTGAAAAAGAAATAAACTGAAATCAAATCTACTTCCAGCTTTGTAACATTTGTTTGCTCGTTGCATCTTGAAGAATTGCCAAAATCAAGATATATCTTATATTGATTTTAATATCATTACCTTGAAGTTGCAGTAAAACAATGCGCTCTGTTTTTTGTGGAAGTTGAGGGTAATCTGTAGCTACTGTGTAGCAAGTGTAGTTCTTCTTAAGATCTTCAGTTGACACATTTGATAGATGAAGGGACATTATGCACAAGTTGCTTTTGATGAATATCCCGTGACAACCAGAGTTGTCTGACGCTTTGCTCCAACAGCCACGAACAAATCCAATGGAGCAATTGTATGTGCAGTTTAATGTTAGAGAATCACCTAACGCTACATCCAAGAAATCAATGGGTATCGTCATATTAACACAGCTCACAGAATCTGCAAAAAGAGGAAATTTGATCTACTTTACAAAACGTAGTATGACATCAAATAAAGAGCACATTTGTATAGATGAGTGCACCATTGAATACATGCACATCTATTTAACACACTTAATTGCTAGAGTAAATATATTACCTTGTGCCAACCAAAAAAAGAGCAAAGTAAAGTGGACGAAGATTATCATTGTTGTTCTGATTCGTGCCGCCTCCAAACATGCAATGAAATATCTAGTGCTCACCTAGTTTAGCAATGCCTGCACTTGCAGGAAAATGCTGAAATACCCACACATGTCACAGGAAGTGACATACAACAAGATTCAAAGCTAAACTAATTCCTAACTTTCCATTGATTGCAACTGACTTCCTGCAAAGAAAAAAACACAAAAAAAAACTATTCTCAAACATGATGATACACAAATGACACACTAACATATTTAAGTGACTACATTTTTACTTATGTTTTAATAGTGCAAAGCATACACCTGGCTTGAAAAAAACCACATGATAGTGTGGTTTTCACATATCTGCAGATGCAACATTGCAGCTCACTCTGTTCAGAGGATGTGCCTGGATTTCATTTTCCACTAACATGAATTCATTTATTTTCAAATCCTCACAATTTGAAGATAAAGGGGGTCTTTTGTGATAAAACCTTCAGCGTTGGCGTGTGGATTAATTTTTTAATTCCCAATTTTTCATATCTGTCCCATATTTTATTCTCTCTATAACCTTTAAATGAAATACACAGGTAACATAAATAATTGAAGTAATCCACTAACAGAGACAATATCTAGGTTAGCTTTAGCACATACTCATGAATTATTGAAGTGGAAGGTACAGTTTCAGAACATCATTGCACACCATTATCAGCTAGAGCAGAACACCTGGGACTCACGTTTCATGCTCTTGTTTCACTTTCAGTGACTGAGGGCCTCTCACTTTCATAGCCTCGAGTCAGTCCTGGAGGCTAAGACAGTCTTGAATGAAAAAAAAAAAAAAAAAAAGAAACAGTGTGGACTTGATTATAGATTCAGTGATAATGTGCTCATGGAAAGTAATGCACCTTTTCTGTTTTTCAGCTTCATGGATCTTTCTTCTCCTGCCACAATCTGGACACGCCTCAGGTAAGAGCAATGACAGTTAAAAGTTGAGCAAACAAATTGAGCTAATTTAAGAAGAAACAAAACCATCTTGACCAGACAGTCTTTCTAATGTCTCTTCTACATCCTTCCTGACATTAATTTATGTATGCAAGAATCATCTGAAGGGAGTGCAGACCTTTCTCTCAGTGAAGAGACAGACATTGATCCGTGTCCAGAGGGAAAATACTTCTCCCACCAGCTTTGTTTGGAGTGTCCCTCTGGTCATTTGTAAGTTATCAACCATATTTGATTACTGACCTGTATACCTTTGCTATGTACACTATGAGAATACATATATGCAACCTTAATAAAAAATAAATAAAAACATTTTCTTCTTTTAATCACTTGTAAGAATTTGCAAAAAAAGTGCAAAAAAAAAATGTACAGTTAAATGAACCATTTAACTGTAATTTAGACAATTAATTAATATATTTATGTTGTATAGTTGCCCTGGCAGTGTATCAGCACCTCATAGATGTCCAGCCGAAACATTCAACCTCTACACGGGAAAAAGCAGCCTCAGTGACTGCAAGGTGAAAGACAGCTGTCAATAAAAGCAAATTATCATACAACAATTTTTTTGCCATGCTCTCCTTTGAAAACCAAATATAGAAAATACCTTTTTCACAATGAACATTTTGATTTGTCATCTCAGGAAAAGCACAGTAGGAACTAATAACATTAACGAGGACTCTGCACCAGCAGTTACTGCAATGCAATGCAGCAATTTATGATTAGTTACACCTGTGTTCGACATGCAGATCAAATGAAAAAGGTCTATTCAACATAAACTTGACTTCACATATTTTTCCCCTCATGCGTGTCTATATCTGAAACCTCAAATATTGTTCTTGATGCAGTGTGACAGATAGTATTGTTGTCATTGTCTTGTCTTTTCTAATTTCGGTATGTTTGCAGCCTTGTTTTCCAGGTCTCATCAGTTCAGAGGATAGAGTGGACTGTAGACTTTGTCCTGCAGGTTTCTCATGTGATCCAGCCAATGGGATGCTTTCATTATGCCCCCCAGGACAACATTCTCCTGAGGGGGTCCTACAGTGTCTGACATGCCCTGTAGATTCGGTCTGCACCTCTGGATTTCCTACAAAGGTAAATATTACAGCAGACTGTAATGTCCTTCGTCCTAAAATGTGTTGTATCTGAACGAGACAATGTCAATGTTTGCAATTATAAATGGTTGTTAAAGTTTGCCTAAAAATTTGAATACATGCTCCTTTCTCCCATATTCATCTCTTATATGTGCCTTAAAGTGTGGACCTGGCAAAGGGCCCAACCTAGATCACACTATGTGTAATGACTGTCTCCCAGGCTTCTATTCCACTGTGTGCACTATCCAGTGCCTGCAGTGTCCAGCAGGTAATGCAGAAATAAATCATTGTTATCTAATCTGCTCTCAATACAGCAATAGATATATCAGTAGACTTGAAATAAATCTGTTACTCTATGTCATCTGTCTGCCATAGGAAGTTACTGTCCAGACAATGGGATGTCACAGCCGCTCCCCTGTCCTCCTAGTTGGTCTTCCACACCTGGACAGACTTACTGTAACTGTAATGATACGTCGTTGCTGTGTGTAGGAGCTGAGGCCCCCCGCTGGAGCCAGCCAGTCCACAGGTCCAGTCAAACAATCAGCTGCCGACAAGGAACATACAAAGAAGCGACGGAAGAGTTGTCATGTGTGATCTGTCCAATAGGTTAGAGTTTATCACTGCGCACTGACATTTACATTTACAGTTTCCTCACCTCCATCTGTCTCTATTTGTCTACCTCTATTTGTCCATGTTTGTTTTCGCCCCAGGTTATTACTGTGTGGGAGGTGTAGCTGTACCCTGTCCTGCAGGGACTTATGGCTCTAAAGAAGGTCTGCAGAGGTTGAGAGAATGCACAATCTGTCCTGCAGGTAGAGTATTGATTCATAGTGGCAAACCTTCTAAAATGTTATACTCACAGTTCCACATTCCAACAGTACATATACCCATAAACTACTAACTAATAGGCCAATTTTACTTAGATAATTATACAGTATAAATTACCATATGTGATAAGATATGCTGTTCTTATTAGCATTTCTATAAATGCTTTTCTCCAGGGTTTTACTGTCTGGAAGGCAGCTCATGGAGACCCAACTCCCAGTTCCTGTGCCCACAGGGCTATTACTGTGAAGAGGGCACCGGCACCACGCTTGGGTCACCTTGCCCTGCTGGTACAGCAGGGGAACAACTGGGTCAGACAAGTAGGGCAGCCTGCAAGAGATGTAGAGAAGGACGCTTCTGTCCTCCAGGTAAGTCTTAGCACTAATACACTGACTTCAATGGATGTGTCACATCAAATGTGTCGCAGTAAATAACTACAACCATACTTGAAGAAAGAACATGAAATGATGAAGATTGCTAGACATGTGTGTACATGTGTGTGTGCTTCACAGGCTCATCGGGTCCTGGCCTGCCCTGTGCTCGAGGGAAATACTGTCCTGCTGGTACTGTGGAAGAAGTGATATGTCCTCGAGGCACCTTCACCCCTCATCAAGGAGCAATAAGTGAATTTACAAGATGGATTATTACTGTTTTATACTCACCACTTATTAAGTAATATTTCATTTGACAGTCATTGATTCCCCCCCCCCCCCCATACTGGGCAGAGGCTATGGCTTGCGGTTTATTTAAAAGTGAAATTTATATTTGGGAACTTCCCTACAGTTCCTCAGCAGCTTAGCTTAAACTAAACTGGTTTAAGCTGGTGTTATAACAGTCTATTACAGCAAAACCCAGTGATTATATAAAGATATAAGTGCTGTTTTGTTCCCATGATGAACTGGAATATATAGATGAAAAATTGCAACAGATGGATGTCGAGAGGGCGAAGAGAAAAAGCGTCTATTTAGCTATAAAAAAACACAACTGTCGATGACAAGCTGGAGCTGTGGGTCCAGTATATTGAATTTATTTTTAAATAATACCTTAAAATGAAGAGACATCCTAATAGAGTAGGCTACAGTGTATTCCAAACCTACATTCATCTTGGACATCTTGTAACTATGCCCTCCAGGTGTGAAGGACTGTCTCAAATGCCCGGCTGGTTTTTACTGTCCTGAGGGGAGAAGCGACCCTGTGCCCTGTCCACCAGGCTCCTTTAACCCCTTAGAGGGTCAGGATGAGTTGACTGATTGCAGAGAGTGTTACGCAGGAAAGGCCTGCACACAGGTAGCTTTGAGAGCCCCCGATGTGGACTGCATGCAAGGGTAAGACAAGGTTTTCTGTGAAGCATGCTTCAATGATACAGTAAACTTGTGTTATTGATAGTGCATGTCTGATTTGAAGGACTAGAAACATTTCTCTTACAAAGAGATTTTTGTAATCCTACCTGTATTCTAATTCTGCCTTTAAGTTGTTACCCTATTTTTGCCTGAATCTTGACAGGTTTGTATGTCCCCCTGGTTCCTCTAAACCCAACCCGCCGACAAATGCCTGCCCACCAGGGACGCTGAGCAATCGCACTGACCTCACTGACCGCTCGCAGTGTCAGCAGTGCCCGGCGCGATATGCCTGCCTTCGAGGTGCCATTTATCTTCCACACATATGCTGTACATGTTCAGTTAGCCTTTAAAAGTACTCTTTGATATTTCATTATTTGTAGTATCAGAATAAATTGATTTAGTTTCCAATGCCAAATGGAGCTGGATATATCAATATGATTTTTTTTGTGATATGAGTCAATATATTGATATAGCTTTCATGTGTGTTTTCCTCGACCTAAAGGGTGCAATACGGATGTAATATGCAATTTTATTTTGCTTACTTGACTGCTCTAGAGATATAAAATAAAAAAAAAAATGAATGACTCTAATTTGATCACTATGTCCACGTTGATAATCATTTACGTTCTTGATGTTTTCTTGTGTGTAAACAAGTTAAAAAAAGCTTCAATAGTAATTCCAAAGTGATTGACAAATTATATCACTATTAGGGTATTTGGTTGAAGATATAGTGATATTTAATTGTGTCAGTATCCCCTAAACATACTATAATCTCTAGCTGGCAAGTTTTCCAACCTTAATGCCTATATTATTTATCCTTTAACAGGAACTGGTGGTATCCAGAGACCACCAATCTCTTGCTTTGCAGGGCATTATTGTCCCCCTGGAACTATGTTCCCCACCCAGTACAAGTGTCCTGTGGGGAAATGGAGTGGTCAGAGTGGATTGGAAGCTGAAAGTGAGTGCCGCCCATGCCCACAGGGCTGGTACTGTTTGGCTGGATCTGGAGCTCCGTCGGGTCGATGCAGTTCTGGGCACTACTGTCCTGAAGGTACACATGAGTGTGACATACGTGGTAATATAGGTAGTATCTACATTAAATTATGAAATGTGTTTACTGCTATTTTTCAAAAATCTAACACAAAACATAGAAAAGTGATGAAATGTTTTCCTTTGCAAACTTTTAAAGACTAAACACACTTTCCATATTAAATTGATTCGATAAAATAAGATTTTCTTTTCAAGAGCTGCAATCATGAGTCATTTTTGTGGATGTAACTATTTTGATGTTGCATCACCAGGGACTGCATATGGCACCCAGTTCCCTTGCCCTGCAGGGACATACAGCATTCAAATGGGCAACAGATACAGAGAAGACTGCCTGAGTTGTCCGAAAGGCTCCTTCTGTCAAAAGGGCACCTCCAAACCTTCACCCTGCCCACTGTAAGCAGTCAATGTGTGCTGAATAGATGTGAGAATGATGATGAAGAAGCTGGTGGAATAAGTATGATATCATTCTGTTTTGTCTTTCTCCAGCTCCACATTTCGCCATCTGAAAGGAGGTCGGAGGCTGGAGGACTGCTCTGCTTGCCCTGCCGGTTATTTTTGTCCCCACTCAGCCACTGTCAACCCCAGAGTGTGTGGAGCTGGCAGCTATTCTGTAAGGCCCCATCTATAATACAGTCCACTGTGACTTGTCAACTGCGAGAACCAGTGGAAATCAGAACTGGTGTATTAATCTTGTCCTTCCATAAGCTCAGTCTGATTGTTTTTAGAATAGCATTTTCCGCCCACAGTGATCGTCTTACATTACTCACCATGTATGTACATCTGTAAATGTTAGCAAGAGGAGTAGTTTAAGTCACATTTTATTATAGTTTATCTTGTGCTCTCGATATTGAAAAAATATCAGTGTGTTATACCAGCATCTTGCAAGTTCGATCCTCCTTTCCCTTGTGTTTTCAGTCTGTTCTTTGCTCTGTACCTCCCCCATACTGGTTGATATCTTTAACTTCAACTCTCATAATCTTCCTTCACATTCTCTTGTGTGTAGGACGAGGGCTCTATGGAGTGTTCTCCATGCCTACCGGGCCACTACTGCAGTAATGAGACCACTAGTGAGGAAGCCATGTTAAGCGTCATGGTGTGTCCCCCAGGCTTTCTCTGCTCTCAGGGTTTGGCCCGAGACCCCCAGCGCTCAGCCACCCTCTGTCCTCGAGGCTTCTACTGCCCTGGAGGAGGCATTGTGAGTCACAACGATATTTACAGCATCGGAATATATCTATTTAAAATATATATGGTCTGTTTTTTAAATGTGTAAAGCACTTGTGGTTCATTAAACTACTTGCGAATATGTTTTCCCTCATAGGATCCTAACCCCATTCCTTGCCCCAATGGTACCTACAGTGACTCTCCTGGTCTGCGTGACGCCAGAGAGTGTGTCAAGTGTCCGGAAGGGAAGTACTGTTACTCCCAGCAGCCTCAGGAGCAGCCTATTACCAGTCCTGTGAGATGCCAAATGAATGAGATATACAGTATTTAAGATGAACAAATTTCGTAACGTGTTTTTTTGCCTAATCCACTTTGATCATAGTGATCATAGATGATTATACTGTTAAAAACTGAGCACAAAAATGTAGATATTGTAATTCTAGGTGAAGATTGCACTGACACAACTATTACGTATGCTGCAATATTTCAGACAGCTGTGTGTCCTCATGGGTACTATTGCCCGGAGGGGACTGGCTACCCCCGCACCTACCCCTGTCAGGCTGGCCAATATAGGAACAACACACTTGGTCACAGTGGAGAGGCGTGTGTTTTATGCCCATCCAGGCATTACTGTGACAGACTGGGAACTCACGTGCCCTTAGTCTGCCCTCAGGTAGGAATACCCACCATTTTGAGAAGGTTCTTTGTTACATTTATGAGACAGTGTAACTTGTCTGTATGTGTGTTTGCCACTGTGTATGTGAAACCCTTTTCTCTGCCGGGCCACTACTGCAGTAATGAGACCACTAATGAGGAAGCCATGTTAAGCGTCATAATGTGTCCCCCAGGCTTTCTCTCTTCTTAGGGTTTGGCTCGAGACCCTCAGCGCTCAGCCACCCTCTGACCTCGAGGCTCAGTGGTAGAGCAGGGTTGTCCTTCAATCACTGGATGTGTCCTTGAGCAAGACACTTAACCCCAATTTGCCCACGCAGGCTGGTCCTGCGGTGTGTGAATGGGTATGAATGTCAGATAGTCCTGATGGGCAGGTGGCACCTTGCATGGTAGCCCCTGTCATCAGTGTATGAATGGGTGTGAATGGGTGAATGATGACACGTAGTGTTAAAGCACTTTGAGTGGTTGGAAGACTAGAAAAGTGATATACAAGTACAGTCCATTTACCATTTTACCATTTCTCTGTCTGTCACAATATTAAAAGGGCTTTTACTGTCCGGAGGGCACTTCTACTCCTGAACCTTGTCCTGAGGGAACCTACAGCTCACGTTCAGCTCTCAGTGATGGGTCTGAGTGCTCCCCTTGTGGTGGAGGCCAGTATTGCAGCAGTGTGGGACTCTCAGAGTCTTCTGGAAGCTGCAAAGAACGCTTCTACTGTAGAGAGCGAGCAACGTCTGCAGTATGAAAATTATAATTTAATCCTTTATTAAATATAAGTTTTTTTCTCTTTAATGTTTTATTCTTGTCTTTATGAATTAAAGGTCACTCATGTCACATAACGCCAGTTTACATTTTCTGATGCTCAGTGTGGCGATGCAAATATTATGAAACATTCTGTTATGTAAAACATTAAACTATTGGGAATAGGTCTTTAAGGAATGAAATTACCTCACTACAGTACATTTTGGATTTTCTTTACATGTATATATTGTGACTATGTCCAGACTCCTGCGGATGGACCGACAGGAGGTTTGTGTCCAGCAGGAAGTTACTGTCCTCTAGCTTCGTCCTCTCCCTTCCCCTGTCCAGCCGGCACCTTCAGCAACAGCACTGGCCTCAGCAGACCTGAGGAGTGTGTCAGTTGTCCACCAGGGTAATGCCACTCATACTCACTTGCTGTTCTTCCTCATAATATGATTATTCAGATATCAGCGTATTTATTTAGGAGGATCACGTTAAATAGAAACCTCTCTTCTTTGTGTCAATATTGTTCTCTTCCTGTCAGTTTCTATTGTTTAGGTTCCAACAACACCTCACCTTGGGGTCCTTGTTTTCCTGGTTTCTACTGTACCGGTGGCTCAGCTTCGCCTATTCAGAATGAAGTAGAGGAGGGTTTTTATACTCTGGAGGGGGCAGCGAGGCCACAACCCTGTCCTCTTGGCACTTTTCAGCCTGTAAGAAATAATCCATACATAATACTAAGTGCTGTTCTCTTGAAGAATGTCCTGTTAAAATTAGATAATGTGATAAAGCCATATTCAAGGTTATTCCCTTGTCAATAAATCCTCCACAGCGTCAAGGTGGACAGTCATGTGTGGAGTGTCAGGGAGGCAGATTGTGTAACCAGACAGGCTTGTCCCAGCCACCACTGTGTCCCACAGGACACTACTGTCCGCCGGGGTCCTCTGTTGCTCGACCCTGTCCTCCAGTCAGTATCTGTGTGTTTTTATGTCTGCAGTGTGTGTGAATGTGGGTGTGTCTATTTATCTGCTTGTCCATCTCCTTCTCATCTCTGTCTTCTTAGTCTGTCATGTTTGCTGTCAGCTTCATGAATTGGATTGACCCTCATTCAAATTCACATAATTGATATTGTAAAATTATACTCTCCGATTATCCAGGGCTCTTATTCTGACCAGCCTGGTGGCGACGCTGTGCAGTACTGTCGGCCATGTGAGGCTGGTTGGTTCTGCAGCCGAGCCGGTCTCTCTGCCCCTCAGGGTCTCTGTGACCCAGGACACTACTGCACCTCTGGAGCCTCCACTGCCTCTCCAGTAAGATATATAATGAATAGCTCGGGTAGCTTGGCTTCCAGCAGTTTATCCAAAAATGAATGGATGTTTTAGTGAAAACTAAATAGTGTGAAATTGAAACTACATATAAGCTGTTTAAGAAGCGCTTTTAAACACTCTAAGTGTGAGTTTTTTGGGGTACATTATAGCAATAAGTATAAGAAACATAATTAGATAATTTATACAATCCCCTCAATGCAGGTATTGAAAGGAATTTAATTGACTAATATGTTTTTATGTCACATCAATTTTAATAACATATTATTTTTGGTTCACTCCATAGATATATTTCATATGCAGTGATGTAGCATGAAACCAAGCTTGAATGCCTTTTCATATATTTACCATATTAATCTATGAATGATGTACAATGATGCTCAAAATGTTTGACATTTTGTCTTCTATGTTATTGTTGTACAGTATATTAACAAGAGGGAAGGAACACAGACAGGATAAAACGTGGTGAAATATAATAAGTTGACTTTGCGTAGTAGTCCTATTCATTTCCCACACACTTTGACTGTTCAAGTATTTTCTGACATTTTATATGAATATTAATTTAGAGGCTTGTTTAGTTAAAGTTTGCATCAGGAAAATAAATAATGTTTTTCAGCAGTGTTTTTACTGTGATTATTCCAACATTCCCGCAGGTTGCCTTGGCATCTGGAGGTGTATGTTCTGCAGGCTACGTCTGTCCACGGGGGGCCATGTTCCCCCAGCAGCACCCCTGCCCTGTAGGAACCTGGAGCAGCACTGTGGGAGCCCAAAACCTGTCCTCCTGCTGGCCCTGCCCTCCAGGATTCTACTGCAACAGTACTGGACTCAGCCGACCCTCAGGAATCTGTAATGCCGGTATGGGAATTAATAATCTGATACAATATGATGGAGTAAAAGCTATTTAATGTTTAAAAACATTCTTTGATATTTTTTAATAGTTAAATAGAATAACATTTGAGAGGTGTGTAAGTGTTTTTATACATTTGTCCACTGACCATTCCAAACTATTATTTTATAGTTGAATATGTCTGCTCTTTTTTTCTTACTTTATGTCTACAAATTATTTTGTATTTATTGATTTATAGGTCATTACTGTTCAGAAGGGGCCGTGTCTTCAGTGCCCTCAGACGGTGTGACAGGGGACATTTGTCCAGTTGGACACTTCTGTCCCATGGGCTCAACTTCTCCTGTACTCTGCCCTGATGGGATGTACTCGAACACTAGAGGTATGGAAAATGTATTTCACGGAACTGCACGACAGAAATAAAGTATCACAATTTGAAATGGAAAATGCAGGTATTACTTCACTACTCCATGTACTTTTTTTGGATGAAGGGTCAGAAGAGTGTGATGACTGCCTCTCAGGGACCTACTGTCTGTCAGGAGAAGGTGTCCAGCCCTGTCCAGCAGGACACTACTGTCTTGGTGGCGGTGTTGAGGGTATCCTTCCCTGCCCTCCTGGCACATACAGTCCTCAGTTTGGCCTCAGCCAAGTGGAGCAGTGCCTCATTTGTCCAGCAGGTGAGAGTATTGCCACATGGTTGTCTTCATTGCTCTGCAACAACACTGGAAAGTCTTTCCAGAATTGTTTAGTGGGTTGTCCTTCACTTGCTCGATGTGTTGGAACTAATTGATATCGATAAAAGGCAGTAATATAATGTTTTATCAAATATAATTAACCAGAGAATGCACATTATTTTATGATGTGGTGGTATTAGCAATCGACACTTTAGATTTCCATGCCTTAGTACTGTGAAGTGACACTGGTATTGATTTCACCTTGTGTGGAAGACATCATGGCAAAATGTGGTCCTGGTGTCACCTACTGTAGCAGGAACTACCACAGAGGCGGTTTTGAGTACTTTGCCAGATGTTCATATATCTGTCGGTGGACGGACGTCATCAATGGGATAGCAATGCAACTGCGTAAAATGTAAATGTGGTGTAATCCCATCGTAAGATGTTCTCTAGTTGTTACTGCAGTGGCGTTTTCAATTCTTCATTACTTTGCTAACAGGGTTCTACTGTGAGGACTGGGGTCTGTTTGAACCTACAGGACCCTGTCAAGCTGGTTACTATTGCATAGCAGGTACACTGCATGATACTAGCACAATTGTGACAATGGCAATATTATCATTTATCATTGCAACCTAACCTAAAGGCCTGCTACTGTACAAAAAGGGCCAATGTTCTGATTGCTAAATTTAACAACTTATCTTATCTTAAATGTGCTACTACTCAAGGTGTGAACTTTCAGAACCCAGATGGTAACTTCAGCACAGGAGTGGGAGGAACCTGTCCAAAGGGGATGTACTGTCCTGAGGGCACCAGTCTCCCACTGCCCTGTCCACCAGGAACCTACTCTAACAGGTTGGTGGACCGCACTTGTAGAAAGTTAATCCTTTTATTTTATAACTTTATATGTTTTGCGTGCATGTGTTAACACATGTATGGTTGCAGTCTTCATCTGACAGACACCTCTAGCTGTAGTCCATGTCCTGTGGGTCAGTTCTGTGGCACTGCAGGTCTCACTCGTCCATCTGGACTGTGTCAGGCAGGATTTTACTGTCCAGGGGGAGACACAACAGCTACAGGTAGAAGGCAAAATATTGAGTTTTTATTTTATTCATGAGAAGTTAATTTAATTTGTGCTTGTTGGATAATGGGAAAATGACCCATAACTCATCTTTTCTGCGGGATAAACCTAGTATAAACACCTTCAAATAACAACACAATTATTTCTCTGTTAATTAATGAATGACTAATAATAATTCAAGTTCATACATGACATCGTGGCAAGCAGAGCTAATATATAATGTGTGGAGAGAGATAAATCGTATGAATAAGCATCAGCAAGAAGAGAAACAGATGCTGATAAATGCAGGAAATCTGAATGTATGAGGGTGTTTTGTTGAACGAATGATTACTGAATTAATCAGGGTTTATTACATGATTCATCACATTAAGAGCTTAGCAGTCATAATCTCAGTAATTCACCACATCTAATTGTTTTTTCCTCTCCAGGCTCAGAAGGAGGTCTTTGCCCACCAGCTCATTACTGCCCTGAGGGTAGTGCAAGCTCAGTGCCCTGCCCAGCTGGGGCCTACACCAACCTCACAGGCCAGTCAGCGTGTTCTCGCTGCCCTGCTGGCTACTACTGTCCAGAAAAGACTGGCAACTTCACCAAATTCCCCTGCCCTCCTGGCTTCTACTGCCCAGATGGTAGACTCACCCAAAATACTATTAGTCACAGTTGCATTTTCTAATGAATTTATCGACCGTAGGAATTTATCGACCGTAGGAACACTATCTAGGAACTTCTTGTTGTCCTCAACGATTTGTTCTGCTTTGATTTAACTCAGCTTTTACAATACATGTAGAATGTACAGTATTTCAAACACTGACATGGCATGTTGCACTTGCCAAATCAAATTGTATTATGTGCATAGGTTCAAGGCATGCCACCCAGTTCCCCTGTCCTCGTGGATACTACAACCCAGAGCCCATGACTCAGAGCCTGGACAGCTGCCTGCCTTGTCCTCCAGGACACTACTGTGAGAAGGAGAGGCTGACCAAAGTGTCTGGGAAATGCAAGGCTGGTCAGTAGTGTCTTTGTTTATTGCTTCACAATCACATCCGTACAGCCTGGTTTCTCAGTGTCAGGACTTCTCTGTGCCAGCCTTTTTGTCTCTCTGGGTCGGCAAGTCACTCTAAAGCAGTCTGGAAGGCTTGCGGGTAGGGAACAAAGAGTGCATGTTGAGATTGAAACTTAACAACAGCCACATCAGTTATTATTTTACTTCTCCTCTCTTTACAGTTTTTTATTCTAGCATTTCAGCAACAGCAGCCGCTTTTAGATGATTCCCTGTATTATTCATGTACAAAGGCGCCAAACAGCCTGGCTCCATATGCCAACCACCTAATGCACTCAAGTCTCAGGCAGATATTATAAGTGTGGCTACCTGGTTTATTCTCATCAGTGACTCATCTCTTCCACCTTGGCTCTATTGCTGTCTTTCTGCTCTGTGCAGTGTCTTTTTCACCTTGTGCTGAGAAAATGAAGTCTACACTGATTCTGTTTTGTGTTAGCAACAGGAGTGTTTGTATCTCACAGAAATAGACGTCAAAACATCAGTCCATCATCTTCACTTTCTCTCACTCTTGTCTTTTAATGCATTTGATCTTCTCAGGTTGGTTCTGTGTGTCAGCAGCTTGGAACTCCCAGCCTTTTGATCTGGACAATTACACCAATGCCAACTGTCTTTGTCCAGCTACATCCACAGGGGGGCGGTGCCAAGTGGGCTTTTACTGCCCCTTAGGTAGCTCAGAGCCCATTCCTTGTCCACCTGGAACCTTCTGTAACATCTCAGGTATTTTTCAGGACACTAAACCTACTCATGCACACTAGCCACTAGTCCACAGTCAGCACATCTATGGTCAATGGCACTGGTTCTCCATGTCGGGCCTCAAGAGTGTACTGGTTTTCATTCCGACCAAATAGATGCATCTAATATCACAAATGGGTTGGATAGATTTAGTATGTCCCAATACAAAGTATGTTAAAAGCAGTATGCCAAAAATACCAGGATGTACTACATCTGGTCGCATTTTGCAGTATTAAAGCCAGCATGCTTCTCTGGCGCAGCACATATATGAGCAAGAGGGTCAAAGTTCAAGGTGAGGAGGTAGTATGTCCCAATTGAATCCATACTGGAAAAGTACAATATTTGTAAGGACAGCTGCAGTATGTACTAAAAGTAAAAAGAAAAAAGTACGCAATTTACACACAGTGTACATTTGCGAGACAAAGGTCCAAAGCCAGACACAAATCAAAGACATTGCTGTTCATGGTCAGCACATTTGACTGTGTTTGACATTCACTGATCTATCATTATAAAACATACAGAGACTTATAATGAAAAATGTACTTCAATTAAACATGTATTTGAATACACTGAAATACACATTGTATTTTTTATTAATTAATTATATTACAAAATACATGACTGCATGTACCAACAATAATTGTTACATTTTACAATATATTTTAAATATATAATGCCATATTTTACACAAAGTATTACAAATATATGTAGAATATACATGTATGTCTTTGGCATTATGTGTGTGTTTATATATATGTACAGTATATACTGTATATATTTATATGTGTATATACATATATGTGTGTGTATATATACATATTTTAGGGAGCGCATGCTTTGTTCTGCAGTAGGGGAATTCAGTCTTGAGGCATATTATACATACATACAATTATTGGGTATATCAAAAACGCATTAACAAATGTACTTATGTTGCTAAAAAAGGTTTGGCTCTGCCGATGGGTCCCTGCTTCCCTGGGTATTACTGTGTAGGAGGAGCCACTGAGGCTAGGCCAACAGATGGAGAAACAGGCAGCATCTGTCCACCTGGGGCATACTGTGGTAAGCCCTGCTATATAGCATTGGAATGGTATTATTACTAACTTGCCAACAAAGTTTTTAAGCCTATTAATAAAGAAAAGTAAAGTGAAGTACCTGGTGAAATGGACAGTACATTGGGTCTCCAGATACCTGGCATGATGCTTAAGTTTGATATTAATATTTGAGTTTGTTTGGGAAAAAAATGTTAATCCATAATATCACCATCATACATTAACTGTTGGTGTCTGCCACTCAGAATTTAAGAGCAAAAACTCTGTTTGAGAGAATCTCGATATTCCTACATACTGTAGGGAGTGTGGGACAACATACTTACTTTGTATTCAAACGGACGTTCTTTGGCATTGATTGGAGTTGTTTTTATAGCAAGAGGGCCCCAGCCTTTAACACTGCACCCCACAGCGCAAAGACATGCAAATTAGGTGGACTAGAAACTCTGAAGTAGCTGTAGCTATGACTCAGGTGGACTAGACACCCTCAATTACTCATGGGTACGAGTCATCTTGTGCCTGTTTTTATTAAACTGTTGACCTGTGTCGGGTGTCTCCACACTTTCTACTTTCAGCCCAGAATAGGTATTGACATGAATGTATGGCTGAATGAAAGACTAATTCAACTATTTCTCTCTTCAGTTGAGGGCTCAGGAGAACCGGAGTTGTGTCCAGCTGGAACTTTTTCCTCAGTGCCAGGTCGAACCAGTGAGGCTGGCTGTCAGCCCTGTACTGCAGGTTTCTACTGCAAATTAGCGGGTCTCAGGGCTCCGACTGAACTCTGCAGCCAAGGCCAGTCCATGCACTGATTTATTGGTGTTATAAAACTTAAGTTTTTGTCATTTGCCAGTTGGATAAAGATGTGTGTGTTTTGATACATTCTTTGCACCGCTCCAAGCTCCTTTCCATCCTTGCACATGTAACCGTATTGTGTCTCTTGTCACCTTGATAGGCTTTTGGTGCCCACCGGGTCAGACTGTGGCTACAGCTCTGCCATGTCCTCCAGGCCACTTCTGCTCACAGGGAAGTGCAGCTCCCGTGCCCTGCCCATCAGGAACCTACCAGGACAGAGAGAAACAGGCAGCCTGTGCTGTCTGTGAGGCAGGTAGGATACCATTATTCTCTTTTCTTATTAGCAGAAGCATATATTTATTTCCTTTTTAAAAAACATTTTGACCTTGTGCCATTTTTTGCTGAACAGGCTGTTATGAAAACAGCCCTTAAGCACTCCAGCAAGTGTTTTATTCATTAAGTTGATTGCTCGTTCCAATGCATCTGTTCCATTTATTATACAGCACTTTGCTGTATAGTTTGTTGTAAATGGAAGTGTTTGAAATTCCATTATCATGTTTTTCCCCATACTAGCAGTGCTAATTAAAAAATATGCATTTCTCTTCTTTCAAGGGTACTACTGTGATTTGAGACTAGCCAATGTTTCTTTTCTGAGGCCTTGCCCTAAAGGACACTACTGCCCTGTAGGTACAGCCCTGCCCAACCCTTGCCCCATAGGCTCCTTCAACCCGAGACAGCGCACACACAGCATCGCAGGCTGCATGCCATGCGCTGCTGGACAGTACTGTCCTTCTGTGGGACTGTCAGAGCCGGCAGGTGAGAGAGAGAGAGAGAGAGAGAGCGAGAGAGAGAGAGAGAGAGAGA
Source organism: Ophiodon elongatus (assembly GCA_016806645.1). Classification (NCBI taxonomy): domain Eukaryota; kingdom Metazoa; phylum Chordata; class Actinopteri; order Perciformes; family Hexagrammidae; genus Ophiodon; species Ophiodon elongatus. The sequence goes on from JACSYO010002159.1 coordinate 7,032,212, forward strand.
GAGAGAGAGAGAGAGAGAGAGAGAGAGAGAGAGAGAGAGAGAGAGAGAGAGAGAGAGAGTCTCCTCTCTCTTCTTCTTCCATTTAAAAAACAAAAATATGTTTTAGAATTTTCGGCAGTAGTAGGTACCGCTATTTATGTGATAATGGAAAAAATAACTTTTTTAATGACCAGCAAATGGATATTCAAAATATAAAACTTGGATTCATACATCCCAATGCTAAACTTTAATTGAGACATTTAAGTGTATTTCCAACAAGTTTCCACAGTCTTCTTATGTTATACATTATGTGTTGTTATATAAGCTATTTGAGGGGTTTATGTAATGTTCTGAATGGGGTTTCCCTGTGTCTGTTTTAAATAATTAAATGGGTGGTTTGGCCAAATTGAAAATAAACATTTCCTAACTTGACTCTAGTGCAGATAACTTTGAATGTACTGCATTTGCCTATGTTTTCAGATGTTTATCTATTACATTACATTATGATGATTGTGTGTTGTGTTGTGTTATTTTTCTTCCTATAGGATCATGCAATGCTGGTTATTGGTGCAGAGAGGGAGCATCCTCTCACAGCCCACTGGATGGACTCTCAGGTTCCCTGTGTCTGCCTGGTCAATACTGCCCCACAGGTTACTGACTTGTCCTCCCTTTTCAAAATAATAGTTCTTGTAATCCAACGCTGATGCAGCTTGTTTTTATAGACTAATGCAACCAAATTTATACTGTGTGAAGCTATTAACATTCTACCCTATTATATCTAAGGGATACAATGTTTTATTCATGCTAATTACCATTTGGTGGCCTACAGGAAGTACTGACAACATTTGTCTTGTAACTTTGTAACAGTTTTCTTCAAATTCATTTGTACACTTGTTCTTTCTGACTTGGGGGCACTGACCCGTGCTTTAAAGGTTGCTGGAGGGTAAACTCTGCCTTTTCCTGAGTTGCTCAACACTGCACGCAGCAATGGGTGCTTGAGTGCCTCACTTATTTAGTTGCACTTAAATTCAAAACAATATGTAAAAGTTTTTTATAGAATATTGTATTGTCACACCCAATAACTTCATTGTTCGTGTCATCTTTTAATAGTCTTTTTTTTCATTCTCCTCTGTTTACTTGAGTTGAAATGTGAGTTGAAGTTTGCGTCATCTTTACAGGCACCACTGCCCCCAGGGCCTGCCCTAAAGGAAGCTGGTCCAACACCTCAGGGCTGCGTATCCAGGAGGACTGCAAACCCTGTTTGGGGGGATTTTACTGCAACTCTGCTGGCCTCACCAAACCTAGTGGACCCTGCAGTGGGGGGTACACCAGGCTCTGAAATACACTTTCTTGTGCCCTTGTTATTGTCTATAACTTCCTTGTGAAAAAGTACTGTTTTTTTTCATTCTTCTATAGAGTTTTCATGCTCTTGTTGTTTCTTCTGCAGATATTACTGTGTAGAGGGAGCCGTTACATCCACCCCTACTGATGGAGTTACTGGAGGACCTTGTCCTGAGGGTTACTACTGCCCAGAGGGAACTGTTCAACCTGTGCCCTGTGATTCAGGGACATATGCTGCTGTCACACATGCTACTCAGTGTGAGGCCTGTGTGCCAGGCTGGTACTGTGTGTCTGGCTCTCTTTACTTGTGTCCTGCAGGTGTGTAGTTTTCTGTTTGTATGCCTTTAAAACCCTTAAAAAAACATTTAAAGCATTATTTGGTAAAAAACTGACAAAAAGATCAGTGAAAAGGCAGAAAAAATGTAACTGTTCAAATTTATTGTAACCCCCTAACCCATCGTGTTTATGCATTTCCTTTTGTTTGCATTGTGGCCTGCAGGCTTTTACTGCCCCGAAAGAACTGGATTTGACTTGAGAGGCTGTCCAGAGGGAACTTACGGTCCTGACCCTGGCTACTGGTCTGTTTCTCAGTGCAGGCAGTGTGACAGCGGCCATTACTGCTCTTCCAGGAATGGCACAGCTGTCACTGGACCATGTCAGGAAGGATATTACTGCTTACATGGAAACACCTCTCCGCAACCTTGGTCACAGGCTGCAGGTAAACAACTATATTTAACAAACATGTACTGCATGTTCACACATTTAGGAAATACAGTACAGTGTAGTCTGACAATACCACATTTAGCTTACTATTTTGTGAGAAAAAGTAATTCAGCCTAGTAATTAATTGAGGCAGGGGTTCTCCATCAGTGTTCCTATTTTGAGACTGGTGACAAATGGCAGCTTTGTTCTCTGTGTCTCTCACCAGAAAAGGGAGGAACATGTCCTGTCGGTCATTACTGCCCCCAGGCCACCGTCCATCCTCTGCCCTGTCCACGTGGAACATTCTCTAATCTCACCAAATTAGTCTCCCAGGTCACTTTGACTCAATATTGCACTCACATGTCTCCTTGAAAATGATTGAGAGTCTCTCTCATTCAGAAAATGGTATTGGGAAATACAGGCTTATTAAAAAACTGCTGTCAATGTAAAAAAAATCTAAATGAAGGATTGTGTGAGGACAATTTTACAGTTATATATTTTGTATGTATTTATTTATTAGTATTGTTATTTATGTCCTGTCCTGTCCTATTTGCTTCATTTCTTATTTGTATTTCATTATTTACTATTACTGTTTATGATGTTTATGACACTGTACTTTGAAAACAAGATTGTTGTCCAAAGTCCTGCTACAGAACACTAGACCTATACTGTGTACACAGTAACTTACAATATTTTCTTTGTCTTTCATCGTGACAGCCAATCGATATCTAATCCCAAATCAATATTGCAATGAGGCACTCTCTTTTTAATTTTCTCACAGCCTCTCTCTCTCTTGCTATTTCTCTCTCCCTCTTCCTTCCTCTCTCTTTGTCTCTCTCATTTCCCTTCTCAGGAGGATTGCCAGCAATGTCTCCCCGGTTACTATTGCAATGCTGCTGGGCTGTCAGTGCCTTCAGGAAAATGCTGGGAAGGTTACTTCTGTCTGGAGGGTGCAGATCGCCCTGACCCTCCTTTGAGTGATAGGCAGGGAGGACCATGTCCAGAAGGTGATCAGAACCCTTTAAATTTAGACATCTGTCTAGAATAAAAAATAATAATAATAATTACAGAAAACTGTGAAAACAAAATGCATGAAGAGAGTCAATAGAAGTACCCCCCCCCCAAAAAAAAAACAAACTTAAGGACAATGTAACCAGATTTCTGTTGGAAACGGCAGCACATTACTATACTTTGCATGGCATTGTTTGGAATACAAAAAAAGAACTGTGAAGCCCACAATTAAGTGGTAAATTTGCATAAGCCCAGAGCCAGCTTAGTGAACATGTAAACAAACAAAACCATCTTTCAAGTTAATAGGTTTAACCATCAGAAGCTGTTCTGTTGACACTGGAAATCAAACCATGTCCCTGGTGAATTGTGCGTGCTTTTTGTGTGTGTGCCTGAGTGTGCTTCTTTCATGACTCTCTTCACACAACCAGGTTATTACTGTTCTGAGGGCTCTGTGGCTCCTCGGCACTGCCCCTTGGGAACCATCAATACAGAAGATGGTAGAGCCAGCTGCAGTGCCTGTCCCCAAGGGTAAACTCACTTATTAGCCACACACAGTCACTCTTCACAGACAACCACGCATATAAACATGAGGGATTATGAAAGAACTGTACCCACAATTACATTACATGTTTTTGGTGTTTACATGCATACATTATATATATATATATATATATATATATATATTAGTATAAGTATATTCATGCCTCATCGGCACAATCAGCAGCCACGAACTAAGTTATTTCATTTTTGTTTTGTCTGGATAGTTTTTATTGTCCTGGCAGACATAATGGCTCTCTGTCGAGGCTCTATGAGTGTCCAGTAGGTCATTACTGCCCGTCCGGGACTTGGTCCAAACACCAGTACCCGTGTCCAGCTGGATCCATCAACCCCCACACTCGGATGGCACAACCCAAGGACTGCTTGCCCTGCCCTCCAGGTCACACACCATTTACTGCTAACGATTATGAGTTTCTTTGAGGTTAAGTAGTTGACTCAGAATTTAGGACGACCTTGTCGGTAGATTGTAATTAAACACTATATTAACAAAATAAGTGTACTTAAAAAAGCAGCTGTTAAAAAAACTGTCACCAAATGCAACAAAATAATCAAACTTATTCTGTATTGAAAGTGGGATTGTACATTTTGTGTTTTTCAGGGTAATTCAGGGTCATTTTCCATTCCACTTAAAAAAACTATTTCCTCCCCTCCCCCTTTCAAATCAGGCTACTTCTGTTTGTCCCCTGGAAAGAGTGTTGCATCAGGCCAGTGTGATGCAGGGTACTACTGTCTCTCAGGGGCCTGGTCACCCACACCAGTGAATGGAGGGACGACAGGTGACAGATGTCCTGAAGGTCATTACTGTCCCCAGGGCTCCTCAGCACCACTGCCCTGTCCCAAAGGACATTACAGCAACAAAACCAGAAACAGTTATCTCTCCGACTGTCTGCCTTGTCCTCCAGGTTGGAGCAAATCCATTTAGCATATTCTAGTGTTTAATTATGTGTCTTTTATATTCCAGAAGATAAAGCTTCCATTACATAACTTGATTTATCAAGGGATAATCCATTTACACGATGTGTGCTTTTGCGTAACAATGTTCCTTTTTTTTCAGGTTTCATGTGTGTCACCAGAGGGCTCTCTTTCCCTTCTCATATCTGTCCAGCTGGCTCTTACTGTCCAGGCAGAGAAAACAGCAACCAGCAGGCCTCTACACCTTGCTCACCTGGAAACATGTGTCCACCTGGATCTGATAAACCGGTACCCTGCTTGCCAGGGACCTTCCAGGATTTACACGGACAGGTGCGGAAGATGAACATGAACAGTCTGCTAGTAATCTGATAATATTCCCAGACACCTACTATATAGCTTGATATACTGGATCGAAAAATATGTTATATTCTGAAACTGGATACAAAAATGCTGCTATTGACTAATTGTATATGACCTATAAAAGATGAATTTCTTATGTATAGTGAGGCTTCGTTATTTTCACATTCTGGGGAAAGTTATGGCTCTCCTAAATGCATCTTTAACATCTGTGTGAACTGTATACAATTAATTGTTTAGCTTTTATCATCTCCAACACAAGCATAGAAAGTGCTCATCTTTGTTGATATTTATGAACATCTGTAGTTGTGATTTTGTATTTAATCTGTGTAAAAAAAATGATATGCGTAATGTACCCCTCTACAGGCAGAGTGTGTTAAATGTCCAGCTGGATTTTACTGTGCTGGCAGAGTGAATGTTGACACTGGGCATGAGTCTAGTACTCCCGCTCCCACGCTGTGTCCTAAAGGACACTATTGCCCACAAGGTAGGATACCTTAATGCAGCTATTCTAACTAATTTGTGACAAATGTACAATGTTATCAGACAATGTTATAAATAAATATGGGACACATACAAGTGCTGTTTCAGGCTCAGCGAGATTGATTAAAACACTAAAAATGTGTTTTATTGCATGCAATACACTGTTGAATATAGCTCGTTTCGTGTGCACTCCTGATTAAGTGGCTGTATTAGTAAATGGCTTTCTAATTATGCAAATGGACATTAAAGAGCATAATCAAGATAAGGACGGCTTTCACAAATTGTTCTGTGATGTTTAGTTCTGGACCATCTGTAGATGTTATACACTATTTATCTACAGGAACCCAGTCTGGTGTAGCATTCCCATGCCCAGCTGGCGCCTTCAGCAGGCAGATGGGGTTGTCCAATAAGTCGGGCTGTGAGCTCTGCCCTCCAGGGAGATATTGCAGTTCCTCTGGACTCGCTGCTCCCACTGGGGTCTGCTCTCCTGGGTAAATGGGCAAACTGAACATATACGTCATTATGTTCACATATAGACTATGAAAGATATACCATCCTGTTTCTGTTTAATTCTGTCGCCCCTGTCTATAATTAAACCTCCCCTAAGCACTGTCTCTCTCTGTCTTCCTTCGTCCAACATCCCCTACCCCATCATCTCTGTCTTCATCATCTTGCTGCCCCTAGTTACCTCTGTATCCATGGTTCAGTTTCTGCCCAGCCAGAGGAGGGCCCGACAGGAGGCCGTTGCTCTGCAGGGTCCTATTGCCCCCAGGGTACCAGCTATATGGTTCCTTGCCCTGCAGGCACCTTCAGCTCCACACACGGTAACCAATAACACTGAATAATTACACAGAAACCTTTTTGGTGACATTTGAACATAATGGACTGACTTAAATGAGGCTATAGGCACTGTTGTTGTGAATTTTTGTAATCAATTAAAGAATTCCATCCCTCCTTAATCAGAGAACAATTAATGAAAACAAGTAAAGTGGAATTATTATCTGACCCTAATTCATGTAATTGTTTTATTATTTAGATCAACAATATGAGGTTTATTTTTGTTGTTCCAGGGGCAGTTTCTATAGAAGTTTGTCAGTCCTGTTGGCCTGGCCATTATTGCTCTGAGGCTGGCCTGTCCTCCCCATCTGGGCCCTGCAACCCAGGCTTCTACTGCATAGAGGGATCCAAAACAGCCACACCTTGGGGTAACACCACAGGTAACAGGCGGACTCTTCTTGCCCTTTAAAAGGTGTTTAAAAGTCCATGACAAGTCCAGGACAACTGTTATCTCTTTCAGAAGGACCATGCGATCGGTCGCGTGTGTGCCTCCCTGAGAGTGTGCATCTTTGTGTCTGTAAACTCGCAATCTGCTGCAGCAAACTGCATACTATTTTGGGTGGCCAGTTATATCTGCATGCTCAAGGACCTTTCATGGTTGCGTTTATTCACACTTTATCAAAATGCCTTTTATTGCCTCTTTTATACTGCCATTGACTTCCTGATGGCTCCCTACTCACTACCTGCTGCTAGTGATAACACAACTGAGTGCGCTTACGTTTGGTGTTTTTGGACGCTGTGTTTGGCAAACTGCTAAAGGAACAACCAGTAAACACACTGCTTAGTACATCTTGGTGTCTAGATGTGGGGGTTGGCCAATTGTTGGTTGTGTTCATTTAATCACACAATACAGCAGTGGTCATTGCAGACACAGCTGGCAGAGATATGGTCTCTACTGAGTTCACCTTTCTAGTTTTAGACATGGTATTTGTAATATAAAAAACATTGACACAAGCTTGATAAAATACTGTGCTGTGCAGTTTTCCCTTAATGCACTTCTGTTTTTTATTCAACATTTTCATGACCTTTGACTCCACAAGGCTGGAGAGGTCTCCGCTGAACATTTACCAGTCCCCACTGCTTCCCTGGGATTGCAGAAAATGTCTTTGGCCTTTTATTTCACTCATTAACCGAATGAGTAATGACATCCAATAAAGGTCTATTGTCTCAGTTTCAGGAGATACCACATCGCCATCCCTACTTCCTGGCGATTCACCCCTGGGTCAGTTCAATGGTGGTGTGTGTCCTGAAGGCCACTACTGTCCTAAAGGGAGTGCAAAGCCAAGCCCCTGTCCTCCAGGTAGAAATCCAACATTTCCAGATAGAGCTCTGACACAAGTGGAAATATTTTTTTTACCATGTATTATGAACATTTATATTTAAGTATCCTGTCGATTCACTGAATTAGCCATGTGTCTGACCTCTTGGTTTTATTACATTGCATCCAAAGGCAGTGTACAGTTCCATAAAGCCCCCAAAGGTACAATATAATGCTTTGATGTATTCAGAACCTTAGAGGTGGTTGTAAAACCTAATTGGAGCCCAATAAAACTGTCATAATGGTCAGCTAGCTACTTAACCAAGTGAAAAAATAGAGCCATCTATGGTGTGTATACATGACACTATTATGACACCATGCTATTTCTTTTTTATCTGCGTATCAGTGTGTTTGTGTGAGGGGAAATGAAGTAGAGTACTTACTTTAGTTACATTAAAATGTATTTCATCCACATAGGCACTTTCTTGGGGAGGTCTGCGGCTGAGTCTGAGGCTTACTGTGAAGCTTGTTACCCGGGTTCTTACTGCCCCTCCTGGGCTCAGAGCTCTGTCAACCTCCTCTGTCCCCCGGGGTGGTTCTGTCCACCAGGATCAGTGTCTGGACATCAGCCAGGTACGGTACAAATCATCAGGGGTCAGGTCAGGTTACTTTACACTGTAAAAGATAGTGCCTTCGTGCAATTTTACGTTTGAATGGTATTGCACATTCTCACTTAAAGGTGATGGACAAAATACTATACACACAATGGGTTAGAGTTTGAAGTGAATCAAATTGTCAACATGTTTCATATTACATTTCTTTTGTTCTATGAAAACCATGTATCTCCAGAAAAACAGGACTGTTTTCAGGTTTTTTGCAAAGCATTTTCTGATGTTCCAGTTGGTTATTGTTTATTAAGCTTAATACATTGGAGATGGAGCACTTAATCCTTAAGTTTATCTGAAAAACTAAAAATAACAATGACAATGTTCTATTTATTTTTGGTCCGTTTCAACTCGTCACTACTTTTCCTTTTCGTTGATCCATTAAGTTTGAAATATAACTGACAAGAACGTTTTCTTTGATATATTTGACAATTTAGAAGTTTATCTACTGGATTGCAAGCGTATAAGACATTGTAGCAGTGATTGTAACTGTAATACATTACTTTAAAGTATTTTCCATGAGGTGTTTGCATTGTTTATGTCTGCTCCCTAAATGTAGTTGTCCTGTACCTGGTGTAGTAACTGGTTCTGTGGATGTGTAGCAGAACTCAACAATTACGTTACAAATCCTATGTAATTCTATGCCACAAAAGAGCTTTCCTCCCCTTCTCATGTTAAATGCACAGCTGGAGATTCTTTGAAAGGCATCCGACTCCTTTTCACCTTTCGTTGAGAAAACATTTTGCTATCTTGAGCATGAAATGGTCCAGAACTTATAAAGAGTCTCCAACTCGTTGCTGTCAGAGTCAGGGCAGCTGCTGCTGAGCCTGCTTTCTCTTATTTTTGCCTACCACAGGAGGTTCATTTAGTATGAACACTGATCAGAGTGGCTCTCTTCTTCATTGCCTTGTTTCCATGGTACCACATTGAGCTTGGTGAAATACAGCAGCCACGCTTTCTTTTGTAGATATTTGCAACATACGTGTATTTAAAAGGATGTATCACATTAGTACAATATTCTATATTCACATTTCTCTTGTTTTTATTGTAAAAAAGGAGGGTCCAGATGGCAGTTTCAACTTTTCTTTACCTGATTGTGTTGCAGGATGTCAGTGCCCGCCTGGCCATGCGTGCCCACATGGTAGTGCTGAGCCGGCCATCTGTAGCCTTGGCACTTTTCAATCTTCTTCTGGACAGTCCACTTGTAACAACTGCCCACCAGGTAATTAAAAAACTCACTCATGCACTGATATGTATAGACTGTACACAAAGAAACAAAGGTGAACTAAAGTTTACAATGACATGCACCACCTCGCCAGGTTTCTACTGTACTCAGGGTTCATCCGTGCCATCACCGTGTCCGATGGGCAGTGTCAGTCCATCAGCTGGCAGGACGTCTCTGTCTGACTGCTCCCTCTGCCCCACTGGCTACTTCTGTAACCGCAGTGCTCTGACAGAGCCGTCTGGACCCTGCAGATCAGGTCTGATAGTCCATCATCACCATGGGGAATGGTGTCAGAGAATAGAGCTATAACAGAGTGTCTTTCCTCTCCTGTATCTCTGCTATGTATTAAGCCACAGTTTCCCCTGAATGTTGCAGTGTTGACATTAAGATGTTTAACCGGATTGTCTACCACAGGACATTTCTGTTCCCTGGGATCCACTGAGCCTTCTCCTGTCTCCCAGCCTTATGGAGATGTTTGTCCCATGGGACACTTTTGTCCTCAGGGTAGTGGGTCACCCAAACCCTGTCCTGTTGGGAGCTTCCTCCCAGAGCCTGGAGCCTCTGCCCGCTCTCATTGCCACCGTTGCCCCCCGGGGAAATACTGCCTCAGTCCCGGAGGGTCACAGCCAACAGGTGGGGGATTTCACCAAGTTTTCCATTCGTCAAGAGCAGTCCTTCTTATAATTGCTCAATGAGTATAGAGGGCCAATTGTGTAAAATCCATAACATGTCATGTTTCAGCTGTACACCACAGCTAAGTACAGGTTCAGGTTCTAGACCCTTGAATTGTTGCCCACATCAAAAAAATGTTTTTCTTCTGGGGATTAAAATAATACATAATGAATTGATCAGCTAAGATCACATACAATTAAATCGAAAATCATCACATGCTTGTTTTCTAATGCCTCCTTTTGTTAGGTCTGTGCTCCGCGGGTTTCTTCTGTTCTGGAGGTGCAGATAGCCCCACACCTCGAGCCTCTTTGTTCAGCTGTCTTTGTGAAATACTGGAGGTTTATACCACAAAGACAGACGCTGCCCTGTGGATTCACAATCTGCCCTGCTTCAATAACTCCAATAATTCTGGTAAAATATGTGTTTCTTCAGTTTGCAATAACACAACAAATGCTTCCTTTGAAAGGGCAGTACATCAATTTCTTCAAACTATTCAACTAGAGAGCAAAGCCTTACTTGTTGTGATAAATGTCCCATAAAGCAACACCTTTCAGCTTGACCTTCCCCTCAAGTATTTTACAATTAATCATTGCCTTACAGTGTTACATTGCAAAGAGATGTTGTTCCCTTGGCAGTCTGAACTGTTAAATCAGCATTTAGAAAGAGAAGAGTGGCTCCTCTCTGGTTTCCTCTCTGCGAGACAAAGATATTAATTCAGACATCTTTCATGCTTTATCTGCAACATTCTATTATAGGGAGAGACGCGAGCTGGATCGAAGTGGTAACGGCGCCACAGGCAGACCATATTGTGACTCACTCACCGCCATGCCTCGAGAGTCCACATTATAGCTGCTCCACCTACAGAGGAGATATATGCCCTAAGGGTGGGTATATCCTGACAGTGAACCTGTGTGAGCTTGAATTGATACTTGGTTCCCTCAGGCACGCATGTTATCTTTCTTGCTCATAACATGTCCCATTTACTGAAATTGTGACGTGATTGATTTCATCTGTCCAGTCTGTGCGGCATATACCAGCTTTGTTACCACTTCATCTTGGTTGTATGTCAACATTGAAATGGTAACTGAAATGTTAAATCCAGACAAGGTAGTTTGAAAAATAAATGTCTACTATTTTCTTTCATGGTTAGTTTTATTATGTATAAGTCAAGAATTACAGAACTGGCTTTATCAGTTACACCCAATAATGAAAAAAAATATTTAAGGCAGCACAAGATAAATACTGATGGTTATTCAAATAGAATACCTCCGGCGCAATAACCTAGTCTTGATGGTTAAAATTTCCCTAAATGAAGACCTGGACTTCCCTCCCGTGGAGCTGCAGATGGTTGGGTGATGGTGCGCATAAAAACAGTTGCACTGAAATAATTGCAAGGAACGAATTCAAATTATTTCTGCAAAGTAATTACTTATAAGATCTGGTGGGCTCATGGTCGAAGAAGCAGAAAAGAGTGTGGAAATTAGAAGTTCAGAGTTTGAGAATATCCTCCATCTCTAGAGGGAGTGGGAGAATAACAACAGTAATCCTCCTGATTCGACGAGGTTGATGATTTTGTTCTCGTTCAAGTCAATTTATTTCATTGATACTTTTTGTGGCTATTTTACAGGTTTCTATTGTCCTACGGGCTCTTCCTACCCCCAGCCCTGTGAAGCTGGCTCTTACTGTAACCAGACTGGTCAAGATGCCCCTGCAGGACCTTGTGCTGCAGGATATCACTGCACCAAAGGCTCTTTAAACCCCCATGCCACCCCTTGCTCCACAGGGAACTACTGCCCGCCTGGAACTCCTCTTCCTCTGCCCTGTCCTGTTGGAACCATGAAAAGTGAGATTTTGCTCTTTTGTAATAAAGCTGCAATTGTTAGATTCATCTATTAATCGATTTAATAATGCTCTTTTATGCCTCTGCGCCGGCGACAGCTGTAGCAAAAGGCTTTATGTTTTCGGGTTGTCCGTCGGTCTCTCCGAGATCTCACAAACGCCTGGAGGGAATTTCTTATCTGAAACAAACCTGGACTCAAGGATGAACTGTTCAGAATTCAGTGGTTATAGGGCAAGGTCCCGTGACTTTACAAAATACATTATTGGCCATAACTCAAGGATCCGTACGCTAATTATGACATTTTCACATAAATGTCTAATAGGATAAAATGATGAAGTGAAGAAATTTTGGATGTTAACGGCAACTTGACTGGTTGGCAAAGGCGTACATCTGAGAGGCAGTAGATCAAGTGTGGTTATGAATTAATGATGAATGAGTAATAAGACATGATATAATACCTAATCCTCTTTGATGCACACAATGTCAGTTTTTCCGGCTAATGTCCTTACATGAACCGATGTCTATCTTTGCAATTCAGTGATGCAGAGGAATGTGCATCACTTTCCCTTGGGCGCCTATGAATAAATTCAATCACAAAGTGGTTTAATTGTGTAATTGTATTCTTGTCTCGTGGCGAACAACAAGAACCCTTTTAAAATGTTCTGTAGGTCCTTTGTGTGTTTTTGAATTTGAATCTGATGAGGGAATAGGTATGTACTTTGCATCAAATTAACATATATTTTAATGGTTTTGTTATGTTAGTTTGTACACAGTGTTTGTTGACTTGCAAACACTGCGTTAGATAAAACACCAACCAATTCAAGACTTGTAAAAGTATATCAATGTATGAATTAATTTCCAATTGATATGCATATTATGTGCTATCCATCAGGCTCCCTTGGTGGGTCGACAGTGGAGGCTTGCCAGCAGTGTCCTCCAGGTCACTACTGCCACCAGAGAGGAATAGCTGAGCCAAGTGGCCAGTGTGCAGAAGGCTACTACTGTCCTGAGGGACAGAGCTCTGAGAGACCACAACAACATGTCTGCTCAGTGGGACATTATTGTGAGAAGGTCAGCCATCCAGTATTAGTCTTCAAGCTATTTTCTATCATCATTACTGAGTTTTGTATGTGATGTCTCTGAATGAGTCTCCCTTATCACTGGTGGTGTATTAGTTGTTGTATAAGTCAATTAATGTTTTCTTCCTGTTTTTCTTGACTTTCTCAGTCTTCGTCCTGTGCTGTGTCTGTCTCAGTCTCCACTGTTATTGTTGCACCATGGTTATGCCTGATGATGTATGTTATTCTCCAGATATTAAGTCTAATAAAATCAATTAAATGGTTGCTCCAGGGAAGTGTCACACAGACAGCCTGCCTTCCAGGCAGCTACCAGCTAAGACAAGGCCAGGACAGCTGTGAGACATGCCCTTCTGGGCATTATTGTAGAGATCAAGGTAAATCTGATGGGTGGACAAATTGTTGGATGACTGGGAACATAAAGGTATTTGACTTTTAAATTTAATCAGAGGAAATACCTTTTCATTATGTACCGTACCTGTACATCAGGAGTGACCCATCCACTTCTATGTGAGAGAGGATTTTATTGTCCCAGTGGATCAGCAAATCAACATCCCTGTCCAGCAGGAACTTATGGAAACATGTCAGGACTGTTTGAGGAATGGCAGTGCTCACTGTGTGACCCTGGGATGTACTGCAAAGGAACAGGTATAATGCATCCACTCACTCTCATTAGTTATTTGATATATATTTCTCACATATATCAATCTTGCTTTTAGTATTTAGTAAGTATTCCAGACACAATTAGCGGTAAATGGCTGCTCTGTTGTTGGGGTGATTAAAACCTTGCTTGAATGATATTTGTTCAAAGGGAGGACTTTCCTCAGTGGGCTATGTGCTGCAGGGTTTGTTTGTGTTGGCGGAGCCTCTGAACCTTCACCACTAGATAATCTGACTGGATTCCCATGCCCTCCCGGCTTCTTCTGCTCTGTGGGGACTTCTGTACCAAAACCATGCCCAAAAGGAACATTCAGGTGCATATCCCGCAATATCTCTATATACACACTAATCTCTTTCATATCTCTAATTACCATGAACCTTAATATTTATAAGACATCCTTTGAATTTGATTTCCAAACTACAGTAACACAGTACATGGTGACTAAACATTCTTTTATATGCATCTAGTGGTAATATTTGACATTTTTAATATGTAATAAAATCCCTAGATAGATGATGATCCATGTTCAACCTATTGCTTTGCCAGTATAAAATATAAAAGTGTGATGAAACAGGAGATTAAGGTAGTGGCAGGAAGTGCCTTCTGTTATGTAATACTGAGCAATTATTATGCAAATGATATGAAATCACCTGATTACTTCACCGGTTAATAGTTGATATGCATCTTTTGACAGTAAGCAGAACAAGCTTGTGGATGAGTCTCAGTGTCGTAGCTGCAGTCCTGGCTTCTTCTGTTCAGAGACCGGCCTATCTGCAGTCTCCGGGCCCTGCCTGCCAGGTCACATATAACACTGAATATTTGTGTTTGTGTGATGCATAATCCTACTTGATATAAAAGTGTTGTTTTCCAAATATTTTATTGAAGTGTTTCCTCCCAGGTTTCTACTGTCTAGAGGGATCCCAGACTGCTACCCCAATGTCAAGTGAATCTGGAAGTGTTTGTCCAGCAGGCCACTACTGTGCAGAGGGCAGCAGTGTACCCTCACCATGTCCAGCTGGCTTTTACCAAAATGAGACCGGAGGAAAAAGCAAAGATTACTGCAAAACATGCCCTCTTGGTGAACAATAGATTATACTGTATGAATGTAACTCTGCAAAACTGACTTTTATTTGTACTGTATAAATTCACTCCCTGTTTGAATGTCTTTGCCAGGCTGGTTCCAGGATTTGTCGGGCCAAACAGAGTGTAATCCCTGCCCTCCTGGGTTCCACTGCCCGTACCCAAGTACCAGCCCCACCAGGGGGAGCTCCATTGGAGTCTCCAGCCCTGTGCCCTGCCCAGCTGGCTACATCTGTCCCAGGGAAAGTCCAGACAGTCAACCTCTTCCCTGCCCTAAAGGCACCTACAGCCCCGGCCACGGTCTCACCACCACAGGTAAAAACCCAGAAACTCTGTGAAAGAGGAGAACAAGTGGACTTAGCTTGATTTGACTGATTTGGAGATTAAATGACTCGTTAGGACAGATGTTTAGTGGTGTAACTCTCGAGGGCTTCAATCAAATCTGACTTTCCTTTAGACTACTGAAAGAAAATTCAGGCAGGTTTCAAGACTCACAAAAACATTTTTTTTCTTGAAATGATACTTCTTAATTTAGTTTACTTCAACACAATGACAAACATTAGCAGTGCGCAACCATGTCAGAGATACGACTGATGCACCTGGCAGGTAGCTTGTTTTTCTGTTTGGACTGAAGTCAAAGCTGTCAATCTGTGTTGACAGGTGAGTGCCTCGTGTGTCCAGCGGGTCAGTTTTGTGGGTCTGATGGTTTGGTTGAGCCTTCAGGGCCGTGTGCTGCTGGGTTTCTTTGTCTGATGGGTGCCACAGTGCCGAACCCGACTGACAACAGAACTGGATCTCTCTGTCCACCTGGGAATTTCTGCCAACGGGGGCTAAGAGCAGGTAGATTAAATGAAATACACCTAAAATTAATGTTTAGGTTTCCCATTTTTAATGCAATTTCTTTTGAATTGATGCATTTTAAAGATAATATCCTCCATTTGAGTATGTTGTTTCCCCTTCTATGCTTTAGGGGATTGCTGGGCAGGGTTTTATTGCGACTGGGGCTCCAGCAGAGCAGATACGGCTCTGTGCCCAGCTGGTTTCTTCTGCTCCAGAGGAACACTAGTCCCCATGCCTTGTCCTGCAGGAACATTTAGCTCTGAAACAGGCAACACACATCAAGACAACTGCACTATCTGTGCACCTGGGTACTACTGTCAAGGTACAGGAATTGTCTTAGAGATATCTACTGCAAAAGCATGAGCCTTTTTCTACATTTAATATTCAACAACTTAGAGATAGTGATTTTAATTCATTTTCCAGCAGCAGTCACAAAAGATTAGCATGCAGTAAAGTCAGAGGACATGTTTTATAAGGGCAATGATCACACCTTGTCAAAGGGCAGAAATCATTGGCTAGGTGTGGAACATTTACAAGCCCATATGTTAACTTTTTAATTAAAGGCAACACATTCACACCCATTCTGTGGGGATTGTCCAAAGCCACTCTGGGAAGCATGTGGTATAACTGATTAAAGCAAATCTAAAACATCTTGAGTTAAAATAGGAACAGCTAATGGAAGTTACATCACGCTTTATCTCAGCTAATCTAACTGACAACTTACAGTGTGCATTTCTTCAATTATGTAACTGGATCTTTTCAAAGTCAAAGACGATATACATTCCAAAAATGTGGAATCATGTTCATTTAATTGGTCTCATTTGATATCATCTGTGTTTATTAATTATTCTTGTTGTGGCTCAGTTAAAGGTACTATACAGCCGGCCCTGTGTCCCGTTGGACACTTCTGTCCTCCAGGACTGACTCTAGGACGAGAGTTTCCCTGCCCTCCTGGCTCTGTGCAGAACCGGCTCGGAGCCTCCAATCCTGATGCCTGCCTGCCCTGTCCTGCCGGTGTGGAAAGGATTAGTGTTTTGTTCTAAATCATCATAACCTAAACCTTAATAAAAAAAAAAATACTTACTAAAAGACTTGTGCACAGTCAAGTCACTCTGTTTGAAATCTTTATGATGATTACTGTATTCTGCTGGTGTTTCCTGCAGGAATGTTCTGCTCTCAACCTGGTCTGTCCCAGCCAACAGGACTCTGTGAGGCAGGATACTACTGTCCTGCTGGATCAACCAGCCCTAACTCTACTGAGTATCAGGTGTTGTTATGGTTCTCTGTTGTTCTGCTACCTGGTGATGTTGGTTAGGTCCTTGTTCCCAGATAAAGAGTCCTAATAATATCGGTGACCCTATGACCTTTCATCTAATAATTATTTGAATGAATAGGATCTGATTAGAAGATTGCCTGTGAACATTAATGCTCCCTGTTTTCCATGTTTTACCCATTTTTGCCAATTATCTATTTTCTAACAGCACCATTTGCAAGAAATGTCAATTTTGTAAATAAAAAAGATATAAAAAAAAAATTGTTTTGATATAATGATAACATGACCCTTCTGCATCACATTTGTGGTCCAACTCCTCGCAAGGCTCTAAGACTATCGTGGTTTGCCTTCCTTCAAGCATTTTTATAATGCTGGGTGTAAAACATATTTCAGCCTCTAGTGTCCTCAGGGCATTAGTAGACTTGCCTGCAAGCAATGCATGCTTTACACTAATGTGCCCTCTTAGGAAATGATGCCACCAAAAATACAAATGTTATTATTGTTATAATATTTTCATGTTTTTTCAGGGGAATTCTACCAGAGGCCACCTTTGTCCTCCTGGTCACTATTGCCCCTCTGGCACTGGCTATCCACTCCCATGCCCCACAGGCTTTTTTTCCATCTCACATGGTCTGAGGGGAGTTGATGGATGCCCAGCCTGTCCCCCTGCATTGTTTTGTGACAGGCCTGCGATAGCAGAGCTGTCCGATGCCCTCCCATGTCATGCCGGGTAAACACTTCTACTCTTCTGCTTTTTCAGTTTCAAATCTCACTAATCTCACACACTGGATGCACACAAAGTTTAGTTTTGTTATTTATAATGGGTATCATGCATATTGTTCACTTGATTGTTTCATCTGACCTGAAGAGAAAGTGGTCAATAAATTGTTTTGATATATAACAATTTAAACTATCTTTCCCAGTCTTTCTCTCCTGTTTTCATTTTTTCCCGAATGTTTTTGATTTATGTGTCGGATTTAAACATGGATTAAATGGACTAGTGTTCAAAATTCAATTATGAGCCAGTATAGACATCCATCCATCCTTTATCTTTAACTGCTTATGTTGTCAGGGTCAAGGGGGGCTGAAGCTGATCCCAGCTGACATTGAGAAAAGGCAGAGTTCACCCGTGACAGGTCGCCAGACTGTCACAAGGCTGACATATATAGACAGACAACCATTCATGCTCACATTCAAACCTACGGGCAATTTAGAGTCATGAATTAACCTAAGCTGCATGTCTTTGGAGTGTGGGAGGAAGCCTGAAAACCCAGAGAGAACCCACGCTGCCACAGTATACACATACACAAAAAAATGAGACAGGTAATTAAGGACAGCAGATGGCTTTCACTTGAGTCTGTTGAGTCACAGTAGGAAAGGGAGCAGGTGTCTTCAGCAGGATAAGAACCACACTTGAAACGCTTTGCTATCTGTTGCATTGGGTTGCAGATATGCAATGCAATAAATTATCAGAGATAAAACACCCTTTATAGCACCTGTAGCATTTCAGTGTGTCTGCTGTTGTTTGTTTCTATTCCATTCATTAGCTGTACACAAAAAGATTTGAGAAGAATTTGACTTGGGAGAAGCATAATTTAAATTCAGTGCAATTCAAAGACATTTTGTCCCCTTCACATTAATTTATCTGTATCTGACATTAATCACTGAGTACTTACAGCAGCAGCTGATGATGCTTATTTCTGAATAATTTGAACTTAGTAAGATTATATAACGGTAATGGTTCCCACATTAGCATTAAATACTGTATGGTGTATTTCAAACTGTTTAAATTGTCAGTACTTGCATTTTTGTTAATATTCATTTCTAGCTAAACTGCAAAATACTAAACTATTTATAAACTGCTTTTAAAAAGAAAGTTAAAAAGTGTTTTACGTGTATGAACCGTGTTTCAACATTTCATGACTTTAGGCAAATAAAATGAGGCAAATCAACAAATGTGCTAAAATAAATCAAGGATTTTTTGGAAAAGATATGTTCTGAGAAGTAAAACATGTCACTCACTAACTCTGCAAACAGGAATGCTGCCCATTGAAAATAGTTTTAGAAATCATATTTCCTCACTGACAAATCAACTTCACTAATATTTGTGATATGATGTTTGTTTTCCCTGTTTATGCCTGAAGGTATGTGTGTCTGGGTGGCAGCTCCAGTCCCACCCCGTCTGATGGTTCCCATGGCTACCTCTGCCCCGCTGGCCATAGCTGTCCTGTTGGCTCAGCAAGTGAGGTGCCCTGTGAGCCCGGCACTTACAGTCCTGCCTCTGGAGCAGCTCACTGCATAATATGCCCCAAAGGGTCCATGTGTTTCTCCTTAGCCACTAAAGAGCCCTCTGTCTGTCCAGCTGGTGAGGACGGTGACAATTATTCTACAGTATAAATCAGCAAATTTATAATTCTTTAATAATGATCCAGCAATATTTAACAAGTGCTCTCATCCTAGGTCATTTTTGTCCTCCTGGGACAGCCTTGCCTCAGCCCTGTCCTTTAGGGACTTTCAGCAACCAGACAGGAGCCTTTTCTCTCTCTGTCTGCACACCCTGTCCCTCTGGAGTGTACTGCAGCTCATACGGAGCCTCAACACCACATGGTGACCAGACACAAAGATCACACATGATGGTCACACGTTCATTTAGCCTTTTAGCAAAATGCACACACCCTAAACTGGTTAAAATATTTAGTAAAAAAAAGACATAAGTGATTTGTATTTTTGTTTAGGTTCTTGTTTGCAGGGTTATTTCTGCCAAGGTGGAGCCACAGAGCCAACACCACAGAGCTCTGACAACTTCCCCGGGAATGGCCATTGCCCCGTGGGCCACTACTGTCGAGCAGGGTGCCTCTCCCCAATTCCTTGCCCTCTTGGCAGTATTCGCAATACCATAGGTACACCTACTGTTTAAACTCATCATGAAATGGTATTTATTTCTGTTAGAGTCACACCTTTGTCTGATTAATTGAATAATGTGATATCCATATCATCGCTTTAATTAGCGGCTTGCATTTGAAATAGGTACTGGGATCTCTCGTTAACTGCTTGTCTGATGTGCATTACCGTACCTCACTGTTATCTCTTTTCATACTGTAGGAGGGGTGTCCGTGGAGAGCTGCTCTGCCTGTCCTGCTGGTCACTACTGCTCCACTGAGGGCCTTGCCAACCCCAGTGGCCCCTGTGCTGCTGGTTTCTACTGCCCTTTTGACTACTCTTCAACCACTCCATATGCATTCCTGTGTCCCAAGGTTAAAGTTATTCTATAGCTATTTAATTATTTTTCACCCTCGTTCACTGAATTCTCTTCCCTTTTCTTCCCTTCTCCATTGTTCCTATTGCTTTCTGAACAGTATCGCTCCGGGAGAAGCCGTGTGGATTATTAATGTCCTGTTTTATTGAATCCCTTTATTATTTCCTTCATCTCTTAGGGCCATTACTGTCCAGAAGGCTCTGCTCTGCCCCTGCCTTGTCCCACAGGAGAGTACCAGCCAAATCCAGGCTCAGACAGCTGCATCCCATGCCGATCTGGGTTCTACTGTGAGGAGGCCATAGTGGGAGAGCCATGGCCCTGCCCACCACACTCATTTTGCCCTGCAGGTACTCTAAACGTTGTGAATACAGGGGATGGCAAACGATAATTTAATTTAGGTATAACCTTATCAACCATATCAAAGAACACCCCCAACCCCCCCTCAAAGAAAAAATGCTATTCAGACTTGTCTTTTACTTTAATGTTCCTTTGTAGTAATTAGTAATCGCTCTACTGCATCTTTTATTTATAGGCACAATGGTGCCTCAGCCCTGCCCTAATGGGACATACACTCATTCAAACCATGGAGGACTACAAGGAGAGAGAGAGTGTTTACCCTGCCCTCCAGGGAAATTCTGCAGGTACTCTGGATGCGTCACAGCCCCAGTGTATGCATGCGCAAGCTCTCAAATGTCTCACATTCACATCCAAGTACAAGTACCAAGACAGACACACAATTAGGCACATGCATATCCTGCACATACACGCACACAAACACATGCTCAAAGGCAACATTTCATCTGTGCTCTGATTATACTCACAATTAGCAGAATGCAGGAGTCTATCATGTTCATGGGAGTCACGGTTCACTGAACAGCCAAATTACCATTTCAATATGCATGAATAGAAATAATATAGATTTGGGAGGAGAAATGTTAGAAACAATGTAATTATCATTCTATTTATCTAATGAAGCATACATTTTAGTGTCCTCCATATGTTATTGTGTGTATGTTTTCGTCAGGGCTGGTAGGATCCAGGGTGTGTGTGCGGCGGGCTATCTTTGTGTTTCTGGGAGTGCAGATTTCACCCCTCAAGGACCAATGCCTAATCTGACCCAGTGCCAGTGGGGCATGCAGTGTGCTGGACTATGTCCACCAGGTACAAAACATCAGTTATTACATTTTTATATAAAAAAAAAACATAAACACTACCAATTATTGATTTTTTTATATTTTTATACATACATTTTCATACTTAAATCTTAGATTATTTGGCATTTGGGATACATTCTCTTCAACTCTCTAACTTGAAGAGTAATTCAGTTTATTTTTTAAAATGTTCAGAATAAATTGCATGTAAGTACTTTTTATTCCAGGTTTCTACTGTCCCGAGGGCACAGAGGAAGCTGAGTTATGTCCTGCAAACACTATCAGAAGCTCTCCAGGAGGTGCCAGCCTACATGACTGCTTTCCCTGCCCACCTCAGCATTGGTGTAAACCTGGTATGAGCTGGTGCTATTCATGTTTGAGTATTTGGAAGTATTTTTGTAGCTACTGTTATCCGGGTTTTAGGATAAAGATCAGGGTAAAGATCATTAGTTTATGTACTAAGAGGCCTTTTTTTGGACACATTTGTGATGAAAATTAATGGCTGAGTTTGGGACACTGATTCAGAAAATCAAAGCTGGAAGACACTTGTATAGTTTGGGATTTCAACCCTAATTCTTGGGAAGCAGAATACTGCTTGCTACCTTCCCAACAGGTAGTTAATTGCAGTCATTGTGCAGCTCAGGATAAATAACAGTTCTAAAACTTGAGAATTTGTTTTTGTGCAGGTGACCCGGTACTCCATCTGTGTCCTGCTGCTCATTACTGTGATGGTCTGCCAGGCAGTGACTTTGATGGAGGGACAGGACCCAGGCCATGTCCACTGTACACTTCTCGAGCTTTCCCTGGAGCAGGCAGCAAGGGTGACTGCCTGCCCTGCCCTCCTGGTTCACACTGTAACAGAACAGGTGTGATACACTGCATCAAACTGACCACAGCCACTGCTACATCCTGTGCCTTCTGTATGATGAAGCGTAAAATACACCTTAATAGTCCTCTCTCTTGCAGGTTTGAAATTACAATTGTAGGACAGATCAAAGAAAATTACATTTCTAGGTTATATTAGGTTCAGTATGTACACATACGTGCTTGTGTCTGTGCCTGAGATAAAAGGGAAAAAGGTACAATGTGATTGAAAACAGTGAATTTAAAACGTGTGATACCTCAGGCTATAATGATGATTGAGTGGTGGATTTACAAAAAAACCCCTCTAATTTCCCTCAACAATGCTTGAAATTATTTTAAATAGAAATCATATTGTTACTTTATTTACAGTAGTGGTTGATTCCCAGCAGATGGCCCCACTCTCTCTTCTCCCTCTGGTTATTTGTATGCATAAATAAAGGCTGCTTATATTCTAAGTAATAAATAACTTGATTGGTGTTTGAGTCGTGAGCTTAATGGTTCAGGTGTTTTTCATTTAATGTCCCGCATAATGTGTGGACGATGATGCAGCAAATGTATTTTTATTTTCATTTTCATCATGTGTGAAGTGATTGATAGGTTTTTCTGAAACCTGTTATTTTCCAGGGCTTACAGACTACTTCAACAGTCCGTGCCCACCTGGTTTCTGGTGCAGCGGGTCTGGACCCCCTATCCTCTGCCCTGCAGGCACCAAGAGGCCCCATCCTGGAGCTGCTGCACCCAGCCAGTGTGAACCATGTGCAGGGGGAACCTTCTGCCCAGATCCTAGAGCTACAGGGAAGCCCAATGTGGAGGGGATCCCCTGCAGGGCCTCTTATCAGTGTCCCATGGGTAGGTTCATCAACACAGTTTATAATGTCAGCATGGTATATTATATTATGTATGTGAGAACTTTGAGGCTTTTATTTTAATGAATGCTTTTCTCCCTAAAGGCAGTAATGAGATTCTGCAGTAATGTGTTTTTTGTTGCTCATAATCCAGGTGCTGTCTCAGAGATACTGTGCAGAGCTGGTTCATACTGTGGACCTCAGACTGCTGAGCCTCCAGTCTGTCCTGAAGGGTATTTTTGTCCTGAGGGATCTCATACCTATAACACCCCCAAGCAACTGTGAGTGCATGAAAGGTCCAATTTCCTGAATAGAAACATGGCTCAAAAGACTGACATGAAAACAAGAGGCTCTAACTGTTGAAATGATAATAGATTTGGACTGATCCTACATGTTGTGTGTTAAAACTTTATAAATAACCCTATTACCATGCCCCACAGCTGTCCTTTTCCCTACTACTGCCCAGCCAACAGCGATGTCATGAAGTCATGCAAAGGGGGTTTTATGCCTGTCAACACCAGTGACCTCAGAGGATCCAAAACAAGCTGTTGTCATGTGTGTGAGGGGGGCACCTATCGTCCGTACCTCTCCCCCATCCTACAATGCCTTCCATGTCCACCAGGATACTTTTGCTCCCCAGGTCCTCTGCTCAACACCACAAATCAATTTCTGTGTACACTATTTATTTCATGCCTTACTCCAAATTATGTGTGCATTTATCTTGATTCAACAGGTACAGATCACTACAAAAGTAACCCTTGCCCTCTTGGATATATCTGTCCAATGGGATCCACCCAACCAATACCCTGCCCCCCTGGCTTCTTTGGTAACCTTACTCATGCTGAGACAATGGGTGACTGTCACCCATGTCCAGCTGGCACCTTCAACCACCTGCTTGCTCAGAAGGCCTGCTTTCCCTGTGGCAGCTCCTCCACCTCAACATCTGGTTCGATCCAATATCTAGATGTTTCTAGATAACTCAGATCACATTAAATACTTTTATCTGAACAAATAATATGTGTATTAAGTTAAGTTACAGTTAACAGGCGTTCATTTTTACATGTCACACCTGTTTCCTCAGGTTCTTCTTCTTGTACCTGTATTGGTAAGAATCGCGCTTTTCAGCCCTCGGATGGTTCATGTTTGTGCAAAACTGGTTTCATCTTCTACAATGAACTGGATTTCAAAAGTTCTACCTCTGACAGTGAATTGGACTGCCAGCCTGAGGTCAGTGGGATATAGTTGCTATCAATATATTCATTGATATATCAGGCTTTGGATAACAATGAATATATTTGGTCCTATCATGAGATCTGTTGACAATAAATTATTTATTTGTAAGGGTGTGTGTGCAATGACATTATATCACAGTTGGTGGACTCGTGGGTGTGTGTGTGTGTGTGTGTGTGTGTGTGTGTGTGTGTGTGTGTGTGTGTGTGTGTGTGTGTGTGTGTGTGTGTGTGTGTGTGTTTCAGGCAAACATACGTTGTTCCACAGGTCAGGTACGTCTGGCAGCATCCAGAGAGTGTGTGTCACCTTTCCTCCACTCCTGTAATATCACCTGTGGACAACATGGAGGAACTCTGGATGTGGCGATGGGCATGTGAATCTAATTTATACTTTTAAATTGAACTTTGTCCTTCAAAATACCTTGCAAAGTCAATTACTACTAAGAATTGCCCTGTAAAAACTACTCAAGCACGCTATGCTGTCTGTCTTTATGTCTCTTGTCTTATCTGCCTGATGCTGATGCAACTAGCTGCCAGTGTGAGCGATATGTGTCTGCTGAAGAGCTTTGCAACACTTCCTGCCTTTCCAGACTACCTCAGCTCTCTGCCCAGTTCTCACCAGATGGGCATCTGCTGCTCAGCCTCAAAGAAAGAGACAAGATGGTGTGGGCCAGGGTGAGGGAGCAATGAGAGGAAGATTGACAAACTAACGATTGGCCATACCTTACAAGATAATGGATTTCTTACTTACTTATGAATTACATTAAATGTGTGGACGGAAAGATTTTTGGAAGCTGCTACCTCCAGATAAAAAGAAAACACATAAATCTCATATTAGTATTGTACTGATGCAGCCAAAATACTTTTCAGATTGTAGGGTCTAGCTAGATCAGTTAGTTGGCAGGAAGCTTGGTGTAGCATTTATCAGGGTCTCGGCAGGACACGTAGAAAAATGTTGCCGCTGCACATTTGGTGATATCATTGCTTTACTGTGAAGGAGAAGTGGAGCCATAACGTTTTAGACAGCTAATTCTAAGTCTGTGCAACGTCCTTTCAACACAATAGTCTTCTTCTCAAGTACAGGACATTTAACTACACTTTAAACCATTTTGTGTTTAAAATGTAAACTATGTTTCACCCTAAAATACATGTTTTGCCATGGAAAATTCAATTAAAATGTGTTTTAAAATTTAAAACCATCTGAAAAATATTATAGAATTCATGGAGAAACACAATATGCCACATCTGTTCTTTGTGGTTTATTGTTTCTCCAATATGGTGACAACTGTCCATATGCAAATGGTTGCGTCAGTTTAATCCTTGAGATGGCCTCTCAAAATTAGTTATTGATATCTTCTCTTTTTATTTTTTTGAATTTATGTATAATGCTGTTCTATAGTGCTGCAGTAGCAGTTCTTATTGAAGTTGTTTCTGTTTACTTCCAGACTGTAATGGATGTTTTAGGACCAGATATCCACTCAAAGAGTATTGGTAAAATCCATCTGATCCAGTTTGACCCTGAAGGGGTGTTTGGTTGGATTCCCACACAGAAAGAGCTCATCAATCAGTTCATGTCAGGTGACTAGACTTAACTAGTTATACTGATGAATTTTTATTTTCTATCATTAATCAAGCCATTTAATTTCTGTATCTTGTATCATTTTAAAGGATAATGCTGTCTAAACCCTGATCACCTATTTTCTTCTACTCAGAACCAATAGAACGCCGAAATGCAAGACCCAGAAAGAGAAGAGATACAGAAGATGCTGAGGATGACGATGCTTCTGACATAGCTGTCCTTCCTCGTATCCCCAACCCCATCGTCTGTCTGTCCTCGGGTGACATGTTAATTTTCCATCTTGCCATCAACCACACTGGTACCACAGATTTGGTTTACTTTCACGTTCTTGTTTTTTTGGACAGTGCCATTTCTTAGTGTCGTAAACTCATTAAACTTGCTCTAACTTTCTTTATATCCGTAAGACCGCCATCTCAGCCACTTCCCAGTGTATCAGAAAGACCACCTGTTTAACAGTAACCCCAGCTGGGACTTTGGTGCCTTCAGACGACTGCAGATACTCATGAAGCAGACAAACTTAAACTCTACAAGGTAGTGTTGAGTCTATACTGCAGGTAGAGCCTCAAATGTTGATTCATTTTTTGACTACATCCCTGCTATACCACAAACCTTTCTATGTTCCTCTCTTTTTTCTCAGGTTTGCCCATGTGTTTTCAGAAACTGGGAAGTATGTGTTTGTTGACAGTGCTGTCCCAGAGTGGAGTATGGTGGTGGTGGTCAGTGAGGAGGGGACAGAGTGTGACGCTCGGGCCTCCATCTTCCAGCCCATGACCCCGGCACAGCTGGTGAAGTACGGGATAGTCAAGCAGCACAGACTCAACCTTCTGCCTGACTGGGGAGTGATAGCAGGTGTGTATCCTCACTGTTCACTATTAATGTCTACTCAACATTATATCATGCTGGTGCATGGATGTAATGAGTTTGCTTGCTATTTCCTCATGACACAATGCTAACTGTGTTCAGGGATCCTCAGTCTGCTGCTGGTTGTAGTTGTGGTTTTGACCACTACAGTGCTAGTTCTGCGACCCGGCAAAGCAAAACTTGTCTCCCAGCGGAGGGCTAAGCCAAAGTGGCGCAGCCTCGGGGAGCCCTTCTGTCCAGCGGATTGTGTTTGCAGTGAAGATAGGTAAATGGGCTTGACGTCAGAACTGATGGTTTGTTTTAACCTAGTAGCACATACTATGTATGTACCAGTTATGAAACATGCTGAAAGGCACCCTCCTCTCATTTCTCCTCTCTGTCTCATTTTTCTTCAACCTTTCTGCTATATATAAACTTTGTAAGATGACATATAACAAATGAATGTGTGGCTTTGTATTTGGGTTTCAGCATAGCTGTCCCAAGCTTAGGTGGCTTACTAGGCAGTAGGGGTGTCGGAGAGGGAGCGGAAGCTGAGGAGCTCGCTGTTTCAAGAGGAGGTAAGCTCACTGTTTATTAACTTGTGCTGTCGATCAAGCCCCTTTCAAAAATGTTGTAGTGTCTGGAAATCACACTGTTGTGGTGGAATGCACAATGAGTTTGCCAGGTGATAAGATAAGGTAAATTGCTGTGCGACTGTTGCAATACAAAGTGTGAAGAATACAAATATAAAGAGTGCAAATATATACATATTGTTGTGCCGCCACCTCATATAAAGGGCAGATGAGTTGCAAAATAAAGTGGAACACTTTTCACGTTGGGGAGAAGGGCCCAGTGAAAAGAAAAACCTTTTCACGAAAAATAATAATAACATTTGTAAAATATATACAAAAATCAGGATGGATCATAAAAATATAAATGGAAGGGATCAGGCTAGGTGGGTTGCATGTAGATATGTATGTACAATATCAGATCTGAATTTTAGGAAAGTACAGTAAGAAATCCCAAATTCCTAAATCCTACATTATTTTGTTAATTGTATATTGTTGTGGACTGCACGTGCTGTGGCTAGCACTGTTGACCCACAGAAAGAGGGGCTCTTGTTTGATTCCTGGGCTAGAGGGCCTTCTGTTTGGAGTTTGCATGTTCTCCTCATGGCAGCATGGGTTCTTTTCTCTAAATTGCCTGTGGATATGAATGTTTGTCTGTCTATACCTCCTAGGCACAATGTCGGCTGGAATGTTTGCAATTACATATCCTAAGTCGTGTGACTTAGGAGTCTATGGTCGTGTGGCTGTACTTAGATGCAGCCTTGTTTGAGCTTAACATGCTGACTGTGGCTCAGTGGTAGAGCAGGCGTCCCTCAATCAGAGCATCGGCGGTTCGATCCCTGGCTCCACTAGTCTGTATTGATGTGTCCTTGGACAAGACACTTAACCCCAAGTTGCTCCCGTAACTGTATCTACAGTGTTAGTTAGAAATCCTGATGGGTGGGTGGCATCTTGCATGGTAGCCCCTGTCATCAGTGTGTGATGAATTGTAAGTCATTTTGGATAAAAGCGTCAGCTAAATGAAATGTAAAGTAATAATAACGCTAACACGCTGAAGTTAAGCAGGTACAATTTTTACCATGTTCAGCAGTTCAGTGTGTTAGCTCAAAGTAAAGCTGAGGCTAATGGAAATGTCAATCATTTTGCAGGTGTTTTTTCACACGGGACAAATTGAAATCTTGATCTGATAATGGCATGAAAAGTCAGTCAGATTCATCTTGTGAGAACCATTAATGTCTGTACTGAATGTCATGGCAATCCATTTAAGAAATGTCGAGATATTTCAGTCTTGACCAAAGTGGTTTACCCACTGAACGACTGACAATAACCACCAATAAATCTATTATTTGGGGTATTGTCATTGTTTTTTTTCTTTATATTTTGTGATAATGTTTCGAATGACATAAAAGGTAGAATTATCTTCAATGTTTCTCTCCTAGTGCATATTACATTATTCATGCAGGTTGATAGGGCCTTTAAAGTTCATTGGCCTAGTCATTATGAAACCATCCCGCATGACCAGGTAGCAGTTAACGGCCTATTCCCCATTTGATTGATGATGAAGAAAATAATGGCCAATACCACACTCTAATTACTTGTTATGTTCCTGTTATCTCTGGCTCTCTAGTTAGCCTCTGCAATTTTAATTCAAGTACTTATTATCCATTGCATGCTCCATCCAGACTGTCTAAAAAGCTAGAAATACTAAATTGTTATAGAGCCAAGTCAATCAAGCTTTTGATTTCAGGGTTCAGCCATTCATCAGGAGTGTATCTCCTCATTTATTTTGGATGGCATTAGCCTAATTCTAATTGACATATTATTGACATTTACTGCACCCATTTAGGAAGCTTGCCAGGGCGCTGTGATTTGGAGGAGTTAAATGTGAAGACTCTGTTCGACAAACTAGAGGATCAGAACCTGCACATAGCCTCACAACTGGCCCGACACCGCAAAGACACACAGGAGTTTTATGGAAACATTTGTCAACAGACTGAAACACTCAAGGTGAGTTTTATTATAGTGAAATGAATGCATCAAATCATTATTTCAAGAAAGAATTGAATATAAGAAATATTCTGGACTTGTGGTCACAAGAAAACTTTAATATGTTCTTTCAGAATGTCTTTGACAATATGGATCATAAAAAACTGAGCCTTCTTAAGGAGCTGCTAGTCCATAATGCAATGAGGGATAAACCATCTTACAGCAGTGCAGGAGAGAGAGATACACAAGGTAAAACTGAATGATTACGATGATATTGTATTGTATTGGAGAAACTGATCTTTTCAAAGTCAGACAAAATAATTGTATTGAAGAAAAAAGACTTAATGTCAAATCATAAAACATAGGTGATTCAAAGAATAGTTTTTCAATTGGAAGTACTCTCATTCGCTTTCTTGTCAAGAAGATTGATACCTCTTCCTCTGTAAGGCAAGACAAGGCAAGTTTATTTGTATAGCACATTTCAACAACAAGGCAATTCAAAGTGCTTCACATAAAATCATTAAAAGCATCAAAACTTAATGCAAAAGAAAAGCAGATTTAAAAACAATTAAGAACATTCATTTAAACATTAAAAACAGTAAAACATAAAACAGTAAAACACAAAAAAGCTAAAAATAGAATAAAAGTTGCAGTGCAGTTTAAGAATAAAAATACAGTAGTGAAATGCAGAAATTGATTAAGATCCTTGAATGTGGTTCAATTAAAGGCAACTGTATGATGAATATAAAACTGCAGCCTGTTAGCTTAGCTAAGCACAAAGAACTGAGATGTAAAAACAACAATTTGAGGTTTCACGGTGGGTTATAAGATATAACCTGTTGATTGCAGGTAGGTGGACTCGGGTACCAGACTAGCTGCTTCACCCTGTTTCAAGCTTTTATGCTAAGCTAGGCTAATTTGCTACTGGCAAATAAAGTGATTAAGCATTTCCCAGTATATCAGACTATTCCTTTAACAGTATTGTAACATTTTGTGACATAACGTAGTATAACACACAAGTGTGCAAGTATTTTCTTTGTAATCAATGGCCCTAAAGACTGATATCAACCTTTAAATCAACCGTTATGTGATTTGATAGGCTGAAACTATGTCACACCCTTTATTACATATTTTTCTCTAAACTTTTTTCCTACATGGTACTGGAACAACCTCATCAACCCAGCTGAGACCTCTAAATCATTACTGGGAGCTGTACTCCGCTCAGTGGAAGCTCTCTTATGCAAGCTGACAGGAGAAGCTTGGCAGAACCAGGATTTGTCTGGCCCCCCATACTGTCATACTGGTCCTCATGATGCCAGGGAATGTGAACCACAAGCTGGATACACACAGTCTGGTGACAACAACATGTGTTATACACAGGTACTGTAGTGTCATTTGTTGTCTGTAGCATGCATATCTTAAGAATAATTAAGAGGAGAATGATTATTCTTTTCAAATTATGTCCACAGTTTTCATCAGTGAATATGACCAAAGCAGAGCCAAGTAGGGAACAAATCTATACAAATGTTGGTTGAATTTTCAGGAGTATCAGGATGTTATGTCACCCCAGTGAGATGATTCTGTCTTCCCCAGTTCATCTACAGAGCACAGCTCCCTGTCTCAGTGACCACGACTTGTCCAGGCTGGTCAGTATGTCTCCTCTGTTCAAGACACTGCAGGAAATCCGACAGTCTTTACAGACCCTTACCACATCTGAGTCTAATCAGCAGCTCCACAATGGTACAGAAACATGATTAAATAAGCCTATAAGAGAAATTAAACTCATAATGAATGTAAAAACTAATTATGGTATACAAATGAAGCCTTTCCTTCTGTTTTAGCAGCTACAGAGCATTCTGTCCGGAAGAACAATGATGGACAACTTATCCCGACTGCCCTTGACAACCTCTCACCTCAACACTCGGCCGTTTTCCTATTTGGTTGCCAGGTGATGCAGTTGCTCGCAAACTGCCCCCTGTTCCCCTCTGTGCTTCTACTAATGGCCAAGTCAATACCTGTTTCTTCATCTTCCTCTAATGAGGCTCTGCTGGCACATTGCTCAAGGGACTTTTATTTTGATGCAACAAATCAAATCCTTTATCTATCAGAGGCAACGCTTCATCATGTGGGACATTTCATCGCTACTATTCTGCAGTCCATGGCCTACATAGCATCCGGTAATCAGACAAACAGTTATAGAAGAGAGTCTTGAGAACCAGTCTTGTACCATTGTTTGGCAACATTCATGTAATACAGTACAATAGCTCTGACAATCATCTTTAAAAGGACAAAGTAATCCTCTTTGGAAATAATATGATACTAGTTTTTAATTTTTGTATATCCAGGATCCAAACCCCAGAGCTTCGTGCAAGCTCTTCATGAGGCCATTTCAGCTTTAAGCCTTCAGCTGTTCAACTTTTCTTTCAAATGGAACACAGCAGATGTGAGGTGCTATTTGTGATTCAAACATCCTCCTCTTACTGCACGGGAAGGGGCAGATAACCCTTTATGCTTTCTTTTTACAGTCAAATTTCAATGCTTCAGAGGGGCAGCATGGTGCCTTAGTTGAGGAATTTCTCAACATTCGAGTTCCCACTGAAGAGCAGTTCACCGAGCACCTATTAGCTAGCAGGTTGGTGAGACAGATAAAACATGCAGTAGAGAATTTGTATGCAATTTAAACAAAATGATGAAATTAAATACTTTTCTGCCTGTCCAATTTAGACTTCAGAAATACAAATGTTTCAAGTTAGAGCAGCTCATCACAAACCTCAAACAGAGTTCAACTGAGGACACGAACGCAGGTAAGACTATTTAAATTTTTTTGTAAGATAGAAAGTAAAAAAATGTAAAATCCATGACAACAATTTCTTTGACCAGATCTATTCACAGGATGGACAACATATTGTAAACCACCACATATTATAATAAAAGAGTACTTGACTGAACTCTAACCCCTTTAAAGGAGCAGTGTGTGCTTTCAAACTACAGTTTTCTGCCCTGCAGCCATTGATCCATAACGGCAGGCTTTTTAGCGCAACCCACATATTCCCCATATTTCGCAATAGTAATGCACTTATATAAACTAATAAACACATTTGATTGTCATTTCAGATTGAAGTCAGACATGTTTCCAATTCTTCCCAGTCAGAAGATCTAATAGTCATTAAACTATTACATAACGTCCTGGAGAGGAAAGCAGTGAAGTCAATTTTCAACTAGAAGAGCTTTCCTTCCAGACGAATGGTCCAATATTCTATTGTACACACACTTCATGACTTGACTGACAGCATGCCAATGAGTATTGAAGCTCTGAAGCTTCTAAAAGCAATAGGTGGTGGTGCTTCTGCTAGATACCAATACAATTATATTAATAGTTGTTTCAATCGTTGGGTCTTTTCGATCAATTCAGTTACCATTGAGACATTTACCCAAAATTATTTATTTTACGCTGAAGAATCGAAAGTGTTGTTTAATTTCTGCAGGTTTTCCACCAAAAGGGACACCAACGCAGGTATCAATCAGTTATAAATCATAAATGGTTTCAATTGAAGAGAATATTCACTGCCCTCCATACACCACACATTACTTCACCATATCCTCAATTACAGATGTCCTGCATAGAGGAAGAAATTGACCGTACGAACGAGTCTTTCTTGCAGCTGAGCGTGCAGCTACAGAGGAGAGCTCAAATGAGCACAAGGCTAAAGGAGAGAGAAAACAGTGCTGGCAACCATTCTGCGGTAATTATCTGGAATATTACACATTTCATATATTACAACATAAATTAATCTGCATGCTAATGTAATTGCATTTTGAAGGTCTTAGAAATGCTCTCTTAGTATTTTATTTCCTTCAAATTTCAACATGTTGAGATAGTGATTTTTAACTTTCTTCCTACTCATTAGCATTTCATCCATGTAAACCAGTGGTTCTCAACTGGTCTGGCTGTGGGACCCACCATCACCCCTTAATGACAAGCCGCGACCCAACCCCCCCCCCCACCACCATATGTTATGTAGTCGGTGTCGTACTTACGTTTCGCCATGTTTGATTAGAAAACTAATTTCACGGGTCACGGTGTTCTTCTATGCTGTAAAATGGCGGGGGTACGTGAAGATTTAAAACAAATATATATTTAAAATTAGCATTGATTAAAAAAATCCTTTAAAAATATTTATTTAATACATTTTCAATAAAATATAAGTGCTAGTTCATAAGCTGAATTTTATATTCAGTAGGCTATTCAATTTTATTATCCTAAAAACCCAGAGTCTCCCCCATATCAGGATGGTTTGACCCAACCTGCCACGCGCCACCTGTCATCACCTGTCAATCACCGCCGCCTTGAAAAGCTCAAACAATGAGTGGCTGAAACGTGGCAGCAATGCTGCTGAAAACATGGAGGACAAGAGTAAAACAAGTGGAAACCAGAGCCGGCAAAAAAGTATGAATAGACGACACTCCTCTGCATAAAAAATCCCCTTCAAAATAAAACTACAGGATAAAAAAAATAAATAATTTTTAATCCAATTTCTTTTTGCCCAGGCAAAGGCCCGTGAAAACGGGTCCGCGACCCACCAGTGAGTCGCAACCCACCAGTTGAGAATCACTGATGCAAATGATATATTACATTGACACGTTAAATAGATTTTCTCATTCAAGCATTTTGCTGATGTTAATTTTCTCCTTTTCAGTCCTGACTGAAGAGAAAAATGTGTGACTCAGTATGCATGAATATAATGTGTGACTGCATTTGCATATTTGCATCGTTGCTTGAGACTACGTGCATGAATTCATTTCTATATTATACCACATATCATCTACAGTACATTCTCTGTCATATATCCTTATGCAGAAGGCAACACCAACAAGCATGCCAAGTCTGAGTCGTAATGGAACAATCCTGCTGGAACTGAAGAGATGCTATGTATCACAGCGGCTCAATGAGCTCCAAATTACATTAGGCCAGATCAGACAGAGCCAGCAGCATGACAGCAAGTCAAAAGATGGAACAAGAAGCGATACTCAAACAGACAGCAGCACCACTCAGCAGGAGCAGAGGGAGCATTATCCTGGCGTGGATGACTGGAGTCCGACTGGCGGCCAGCGGCAGGACAATTTTCCATCTGGCAAGAGTCACACCCAACGAAGAGCAGAGAGCAGAGGTCTTGGTAACTCTGAACTGGAGAGTCATATTTCTGACCAGCTGATGAGTGACACTGTCCAGAGCAACAACCCTGACACATTACTAGACTGCCAGATGCTGGAGAGACAAGATCAGCTGCATCTTAATGTCGCAGGAAAGCAGGAGCTAAACAGTAAGGCCACAAGAGACAATACTTCTGGACGTAAAGATATTGATGACATGTGGGGGCTTACTGATTAGAAACTGGATCTAAATTTAGATCAATGCTGAAAAATGTGTATTTTTTATGCAGTTGTCATCATTATTTTTCTTGTCTTTGTGCTTTTTAATTTTCAACTTAAAATAGCTTTATTATCTATGTAGAGTATAATATTATTTCTAGTTTGTTGAAGAACTTTAAAAGTGGCCTTTGTCTTAATTTGTGCCAGCTATAAAACAGCTGGGTTCTTTTTAATTATCTATGATCCTGAATAAAAAAAATGTCTGCAACAAGCAGTGAAGTGACACAATTACCAAATAGTTTTTTCAGGCAGGAGTTAATACTGGCTTTGACCATATTCTAACGAAGACAGTAATCTTCAGCTGAATGAACACAAAGTGACGCTTATGTGCTTCTGTGTTGCTTCCTTCTCACAGCCACTTCTCCCTCTTGTAGAGGTGACAACCTATGTCTTCATGAGTATTTCATATTTCTCTGTTTTGCAAACATGCAGGTCCGCTAACCTGTCTTCTCAAAGCTCTATTCATTGTTGTGAACTTTCTCTATGACCAACAAGTTCACCAAATGAAACTAAAAGTAGCTACTAAACTTCAAATGTTGTTAGACAGGTCTATGCTGCACGACTGCTGCCTTTCCTTGGGTTTGATGGTTTATCTGACGCACAGGGTTCTGGTTCTTTTAATAGAAAGTGAGTATTCCTACAGGGGGCTGTGAGCCAAATCAGAAGGTCAGATGGAACAAGTCTTCACTTACTATCAGTGTTAGCTTAGAGCTCTGTGCCAAATCCCCCGGGTTAAATCTGGCTGTGTGTGTGTGTGTGTGTGTGTGTGTGTGTGTGTGTGTGTGTGTGTGTGTGTGTGTGTGTGTGTGTGTGTGTGTGTGTGTGTGTGTGTGTGTGTGTGTGTGTGTGCGTGCGAGGGGTGTGGTTCAGTGACTCCCTGAGATTATATGCCTTATCAATTAGATTAGCTGCTATGTGCCAGTGCTTTGGCCTCACGGTGGGACATGGCATCATATTACGCTGCTCTGGAGCCTTGTGTGTGTACATCAGTGGTACAGCATTATGTTTGCTCTAGTTGTTTGAATCAACACAAGGGATATTTTTCGGAAGACTGTCTTTTGTGATGATGGTGTGATTATATGTGTATAAATTTATGTTTAAATATTATAGACATAAGTTGATAAAATATATGGCATGAAGTCTGCCATTGTTCAGAAATGATAAAAGGCTAAATGATAAAGTGTCAAGAATCAAAGTAAAGCCTATGCTTGCATGCTTCTGTTTGTTGTATACACACAACAACTCACCCATTTAAGATAAGCATTTTGTTTTTAAACAATTATGTCTGAACAGTTGCAGACTTCTTATGATATATTTTGAATGTAATACATGTATTTTATATTTGCAGACAGTGCTGGATGCACAGATGCAGATGGATCTAGACGGAATATGATAGATGTTTAGAGAGATGAGTACACTGAACCAAATTCTAGCATTAAGATGATTTTTTCCAGCAAGCTTCACATGTGATTTACAACTCAGTTTCCAACATGTTTCATCCATGGCTGTCTGCTGTAATCATGTTATAATCTTGAAATCCTTCCAAATCCCTAGAAATCTGCTCTCCACAGTAGATCCACAAGTGGCCCTGCAAACATGCACACACATGCGTATACAGTACATACATGAGCAAACACATACTCTCTCTAACCCACTTATTTATACACAGTCACGTAAATGAATCACTCCCTAATGTAAACTGCTGGTTATTGCTGTCCTCTTGCGCTCCAGTTTTGGAGTTGGTGGACCCTTATACATTTACCCTACAATACTCAAAAGTGCTATATTAATCATCTGCTGTGAAAGGGGTTAGACCTGAACACAGAAAAGCACATGATTTAATCTATTCAATTATTTTTCTTTTAAATAATTTTATTTTTGTTGATAGTAAGTCAAAATATACTGGATGCCTTTAAAAGAAAATAGAGCTGCGTTTGAGGCTTCCTGTTGTCTTCCTAAGTTTGGGGTCTGTCGCTAAGCAGGTCTCCTGGAGTCACCATGGTACTGCATTACTGTTGCTATGGTTTCCTTATCTGCAGGATGTGGTTCATCCAAGCCTGCCATATTTAGTCTGCTTCTCAGAGTGCCGCCCTACTGCTGATGCTGAAAGCAACACAAGAGTGCACTCAGCTTGCTGTTCTTTTTACATTAAAATCTGCTCCAACATTTACAATTACAAACAATTACTGCAAAAACCTGCTGAGTCACTCTTCACCAATTCTCAGCATTTTACAGCTCTAACACAGCTTGTCCTCAAACTCATCTTTTTTTTTGGAACTTTGTATTTTATTTTTACATTTCTAACACATAACACAATAGAACAGTCCCTCACATACGACCTCTGAAAATAAGGCACATAATAAAAAAAAAAAAACTGTTAGAATAGTTCTAACAATTTATCAAGTAGTGAGTACATATCTAAACATATATGCACATATACACAGATATACACATATACATATGCATCTACATATACATAGCTGCCTACAAACACATACATACGCGCACAGCATACCAATACATATATATGTTCACACTATTACACATGTACTCAAAAAGGAATATTTGTAAAGAGGAGAAAAAAAAGGTTGAAATAATATATACAATAAATTTACTGAAGGGTCTTGATGTTTACAGATAGATTAAAAAAAAATTATCAAATTCTTTATTCCTATTCTAAGTAATTCTCTCATTACTCCAGATACAATGGCAGCTAGATTAAATATTGTGATGCTCCAGTGAGATTATTGTTCTCTTTCAGGCCTGAGGAAGCCGTATCCTTATTCTATTCTAAGATGAATATGTTATCATCATATAATCAGTGATATGTATAGAAAGAGGTTTTCTTTGTAAAAAAAGAAGAAAGAAAACAGGGCACATTCACATGTAAGTCGGTAATAGACCAATATAGAGTTTTCACAAGAAATAGTTGGGAAATTAATATTGCTATTTTTATTGAATTTAGTGCAGTTAACAGAGAAAGACAGGAAAAAGAACAAGATGTACCCTGTGGATTCAGTTTGTTGGCAATTGTATTGCATCCTCATCACATCATTTACATTTTACAAGGGAGTCAAATCCCCTTAGTATTCAGTGAGAGACAAAAACATTTAATATAATTACTCTGTTCAGCAGTCACTTCAATCCTCTTCTGGTGCAGGTTGTGTTGGCGTGATGTGCATCAATAAGGGTTTAATGTGTTTTTACCTGAGTCAGTGACTCATTGTAACAGAATTTATTAAAATTACTATTATTCACCCTTTTGTATTCAGCTTTGTTTGTCCCTTTAATTATTTAAGAAAAGGAAAGGCAACTGTTGCTGAATCACAGTCATAAGTGTGTACCTAAATATAGACAGAGTATCACAGAAAAGGTCAAGCCCTTTTAAGGCTAAACTCCAGAGGAGAGAAAATCATTTGATTAGTGGATCGTGTCTTGCACAGTATTTTATCAGCTTCATGGCAACAGTGAGCCACAGATACAGATCAGTCTATGTATGTGCTTATCATCCATATTATTTCAAAACACTAAATCAGATTAGGAATCATTGCAAGTATATTATGATGTTTTGCCTTTCTGTGTGGATGCAGCAGATGCATCAGATTGTGCACAGTATGTATGCTTTGTAAACCTTAAGCCACATTGTAGATCTGAGGCTACAATATTATGTCTCACTGAAAGCTTCAATTGACCCACTGTATCCTCTGAACACTGGTCCTATTGTCGTTTTTGGACTAAAAAGACATTGCAAAGAATTGGAAAGCAGCAATAAAGCGCGTAACTGATGTCTATGAAATGTCCTGAATGAAATGAAAGAGCTCTGCTACCAGCTGCTAAACAAGAATAGGTTATTACAGATAACAAAGACAGTTTTGTCTTGTTGTTGTTGTTCAGCTTTAATAGAACCGATTTGCTTTCGGTTTCACATGATATACTGACATGCTGGCTTTTGTTTCTTCAGTAAAAAAAAAAAAGCAAACGCAAATAGGCGTGCATGATGAGTTGGTTAGGCCGACGCAAATGACAGTAAGATAGACGTGCGCGTTGTAGTGTAGGAGGGAGCGACTCGCGCATGCGCATCAAAGCCTCTGCTCTGCCAGCGCTAAGTGACTGCTGCAAAACAAAGGCAGTGAGCCGCGGCTGGGAAATGTTATCAGTCATCCTTAATTGAGGAAAAATACTTCAAACAATCAATGGAGTTATTCTTTGAGGATTGAAACAAGAGAACTGCTCTCATTTATTTTGCTGTGTGTGTAAACAAGACTCTAGATCTTACAACAGTACTACATCGGCTTTTGAGAATCCACAGGTTCTTCCTCTTCGCTTGCTTTCTTTTTTTCTTCTTCTATGTTTCTGGATGGATCTGGACTGAATGACAGCAGCAGAAGGACTGTGGTATCGCTCTTCTTGGGTTTGTTTATGTCACCGAGTGGAGCGAATAGTAAGGTTAGTGCTTTCCAGATAGATGTTGAATAGCGAGACGGGGGGATATTGGAAGAGTCGAATTGAAATGAACACGTCGAGATCTCACAGCCTCGTTTCTGCAACTCTTGTCGTTTGAAATCGGTCGTTGAAGCAGACAGTTTGGTTTTGGATTTTCAGACGTGAAGGAAGTTACCTGCGCGCTCATCTACCGAGGAGAGGCGCTGTCCGTGGTCCTGAAGTCATCCTCGGTGTGAAGACAACTTAAGGGTTTCTCCCAAAAGCAACAGCTGGAGGGGACACTGTCTGCCATCAGCTCCAGAAAGAGCCTAATATGGTAACTCAAACCAGAGTTCATCTGCAAACTTTGGTACTTTTAATTTTTGTTGGTAAGTACAACTATACAACATGTATCTTTTTTTTATTGTGAATGTTGCATGTCTTATTGCAGCCGAAATGTTGAAATTTGGT
Organism: Ophiodon elongatus; assembly: GCA_016806645.1. Classification (NCBI taxonomy): domain Eukaryota; kingdom Metazoa; phylum Chordata; class Actinopteri; order Perciformes; family Hexagrammidae; genus Ophiodon; species Ophiodon elongatus. The sequence goes on from JACSYO010002159.1 coordinate 7,071,624, forward strand.
TGCATAGATGCAGAGATGAGTAATCACGCGCATTATTAATGGCTTGTAAACTCAACTGTCTGTTAACTCAAAACCCACTTTCAGAGCAGCTTCACTGACCTCTGCAGAGCCCAACACTGCTCCGTGTTGTCAGCATTTCAGCAAAATAAATCAATCCATTCAACAGAGGAAGCCCGGCTTAAGTTATTTCCCCGTTTTTTTGTACTCCCCATCAGTCTCCCTGTTTCTCTGTCCTATTTCCATGTGTTTGTATGAGCCCTGGGCAAAAAGAAAAAAAGAAAAAAAGATGAGATGGAATTGATGTTGTCACTGTCTGCCCTGGGGGACTTGGGGTTATATAAGAGCACTGGACCCACCATAGCAGCACACAGACATCCATGTGGCGAGCTCACTGAGAATACTGCCTCACTTCACTTCACAAGAAATGTTTGTAATCCTCTTAATTCTTTCCCTCAAAGTTATCATCCACTTCCTGCCTTCATCTAATTATTCCATCTCTTGCAATGCATTTGTTCATCAATCATTTTTTTCTCTTCTTCCTGCTTGCCCACAATTGCTCACAACATTTATTTCTCTTTCTGCCAACTAATACTAATGGGCAGAGGTCATCATTAGTGTTTACTGGCCTGGATGATCTTGGATTATCAGTATTGTGACTCAAGTCTCTCCAGTGCTCACGGAGCTGTATAATTGAATTTGTGTATTTTTAACGCTTGCTTAGTTTTGTGTCTGGCTCAATGTAAGCGCCGAGTGCAGGAGCTGATGACCTCAATAAGAAACACTGGGCCATGCGGTTTTTTTTCACCACATGTACAGTTAAAAACTGTGCCTATCACAGTCGTGTGCATGTTTCCCACGGTCATAAAATTAATTTGTAGAAGATGTATACAAATGACATGTATTAGTTACCCTTCACTGAAATATCCAAACATCAAAATATCCAACGTTACTGGTTGGTGGAGGCATACAACCGTGAAGTGGTAATTCCTGTCATTTCAAAAGTTTTTACAGGATGTCTCCTACTTTAATGAAAAGTCTATTCTCAGTCTTTGTTTCTACATCACACTTGCATATTTTGCATACTAGTTGCATACTGGACCAGGACTGGCTTCTAAACTAGTAGTGATCACCTTGTACCTGTACATCTTAAACTCACATTTAAGATGAGCACAAATACACTTTCAGCAGATGAAAGTGAAAAGAGCCTCTCGTGTTAAACTCTGCACATAGATCATTCTGCAACGTGAAGGTCAAACACAAAGTAACAATAAGCAAAACTGTGGAGGGGGACTTTGAATATTTTGGCTGACCTTTCATAAGGCTACCTTGCTGACATTTCCATGCTCCTGCAGTCCACCTGAGCTGGCCAGTGTGTGTCGATGTCCCGTCGGAGACTGATGCAGTCCTGGGGAAATCCATGAAGTTGACCTGCATTTATTGTATGAAGAGGGATGAGATCAAATCAAAGACACATGTGACTTGGTCCTTCAAGCCAAACGAAGAAAAATACATCCCATCTGCCCAAACTAAAGTAGGTCCCTACTCCACTATTGTGTATGATATGACATGTTATATGTGTTCATACTAGTATGTTTGGTAGTCAATATATTTTATACATGCCTGCTTGTCTTTCCTCTCTGCTAGATATACAAGTATGACGTTAACAGAACAATCGAATTGGACGGACCATTTAAGGGCCGTCTGGCCTGGAACGGGAGCCGGGACTTGCAAGATCTCTCCATTCGAATTATCAACGTCACCTTTAATGACAGTGGCCTTTATGAGTGCACTGTCACTCGCGAGTTTGAGTTTGACGACTTCAAACCCTCAGCCTCCCTCACCAAGGAAATCAAGTTGAAGGTGAAAGCGAAAGGTGCGGCTAATAGTTACCCACTTTTTTCATGTTATTTCACCCTGTTCTTGTTCTGTGCTCAGGTTCAGTGAAAAGCTTGATTGCTACAGCTCAGTGTTAAGTCCAGTTATGGTTCTGTGTGGAGACAAATCAGTTTTGCAGGATTATTCCAGAGCCACACATGTTGTTATTCAGACCGCAGACTTGTGTTTCATTGGCATGCCCCTGTGAGGTTACCAAAAATAGACATTGGTCCCAAGAGATCAACAATTCGGATATGACACTTGAAATTACTGTTAAGAACTTTTACATGGTTACGAAACAGTCTCAATCGGTTGTCTCTGTGTGACCTTCATAAGTAAACGAGCGCGTCACCGAGAAGATTGGCTATTTCTATATAGTTATTTCGTAATGCTTGTTATCGGTGCTGTTGGGTCAGAACTGCACGCAAAATCAGATGAAATCATGCAGGTTCACCAGAAAGACCTTAAGCTCAGACTCCAGTGGGGCCTGCAGCCGTAGACAGACTAACCGCAGACAGATCCGGCTTTGCTGCAGTCGGAAGCTCCGGGAGGAGGAGAGCTCAGTGCCCGGCAGCAGCGCCTCCTCCTCTGGCCAGGGGCAGAGTTTTGCCTCGCTGCTCCGCCGATCCCCACTCAGAGCAAACACAGACACCACGCTGCTGGAGGTTCAGGCCATATTGCCGGGCCTGCTAGAGGGAAGTGAGGCACGGGGGAACCAGGATCAGGATTGAGCAAAGCAGACAGTAAGAGTTTTCTAATGGAATCTGGTGCTCGGAAACACTTGCGCTTTCGTCCACAGGTAATCAACACAAAATTAAAGTTACTTGTAGAAGCTTTAAGCTTTTTTCCCAATCTATTTAATCCATTGCGTCACACATTTTTTTCATTTCAACATTTTGAAATAAAAATGCAAGAAACACTTTTACAGCCCTAAATAAATGTATTATTCATATTTAGCCTTTAATTAACAGCTCTCCAAAAGGCAGTATTGTCTCCACAGGAGTGGCTGTACAGCTAAATATCTTAAATATCTAATTAATATGTGTACAATAATGTTTTTCCTGCATGGTTTTCAATATCAGAAGAAAGAATTAATGTTAACCCATGTTATCAGAACTGAAATACTTTTAATCAAACGAGTTGGCTTTTTAGGTGCAGGACAGCATAACCGATCACTTCCCAGCAGTATTGCACATTCTAACACTAACACTAACATGATGATGATGAGGTGGAGGTGGAGGTGGAGGAGGAGGAGGAGGAGGAGGAGGAGGAGGAGGAGGAGGAGGAGGAGGAGGAAGAGGAGGAGGATACAGCTGTACACAGAATATGTTGACGAGGTTCAGCTCAGGCGTGTTAATTAATAATCCCTCCTGGTACAAATACAAGTCTATGTCATGTTGACTTCTAAGTACTGAGTGTTCTCTTTGTGCTGTACATGCCCCTCTTTCGATGATGCCTTAAGTGTTTATCCGACTGCTTTAAGTGGGTTTTGCATGTTATTATATATGTCCAACTTTCTCTTTCAACGTTTTCACTAAGTGATGCATCAGTGTGAGGGCACTAACAACACCACTTTCCTTCTCTCCACTTTGTTGCCACTGTACTGAGGAGGAATAATTGTGTGTCTTGTTTTGTCTGCCTTTATTGTTCATCAAAGCTTTCTTCTGTTGTCATTGAAGGGGTTAATTCAAACCAACTACTTTGCTATCTATGATAAGGGGTAATGTATTCTGCTTCCTGAATGCTTGGCTTGCTGAATGTGTCATTTTCCACCTTGATCGAATATACAACATGTATATTTGGGACTACTTTTTTTAAAAGGTCTTTAACTTTACATTATATTAAACTGCTTGCACGTGGTATATAGTTCACTGTCAGAGGCATTTAAAGATAGGCCAGGCAAGCTGTATCCCACTGTTTGTTTGTTATCTGGAAAAACATTGGATCTGATTTTCCTCCGAAGTGCAACTATCCAAAATATACCACAGTTTGATCTTTTATACATATTCAAAAGCCTCTCCTTCACATCTCATACATGTGGGACCAAATTTCATACAAGCCACCAGCCAGTGAATACTGTACATTACAGATAGGGAATCATGTTACGGTGATGTTGTCCATAGTAGCAGAATGGATTCGTTTCCGCCAAGCATATCTGTGCTTTCCCATCGAAGGGATTATATTACACTAATAGCCTCTATTTGCAGAGACTGCAGAATCAAATCAGTGAAAGCTGTCAACTGTCTGGTCAGCAGGTTTTCTGGAATTTGGTACACACTCACTGGCACAGTGGTTCACAGTGGCTCGTAATTAACCTGAAATGAAAGATATTAAAGGATAGATTCCAATTTTTTCCAAGTTAGGTGTACATTTGACATGCCCACCATGACTGATACTGAAAGCCCTTTTTCAATGTTCATAAGGGCAACAGAGTATCGTTCCAAGACAGATTTGAGAGAATGCAAACCTATCTCCTTAAAGTAAATCAAATGTAAAGATATTACTTAATGAGTTATAATTGAATGAGTCTTACATTTGTATACATGAAAAGTATGACCTATAATAATGCCCTGAGAACCACTATGACTTTGCATATCTATCATATTTCATATTTAAAGGTACCATGTGGAGTTCTTGACAACTAGCAGCCTTATGGAGCATTGTTTTAGGCCCCTGTTTTGTTTGTACCATGGAATTACCATGCACCCTGCCATTTGTTTCACATTACTCTACCAACAGACAGTTGTTAGCTGAATGTCAACAAATATTGCAATGCAGCAACAAAAGCAGCAAATAAGAAAATGTTGGATGCAAACAATGCACAATTTACAGAATTTACAAAAGAAATTGGCTCTGCAAAGGTTTTTTGAAGAAGGAAATGAGCACAACACATCTGGTAGACCTTGAGGATATGTATAATGTATTCTGGGAAGAAACACTAAAAGCCAACAAAACATTTGTTTGTTAACGAGAAAACTCCACAAGCCACCTTTAACTCCCTAGGCTCTATTAGCATTGTACCACAGGTATGGCCATAATGTTCTGTATGCAACATAGTTTGTGCATCATTTTTAATGTCTTCGAACAGGATGCACACTGGAACAATTAACCTGGCTTTGCTTAAAGTTCAGATGCATTGTAATAACTATTGCACCTATTACCATATAAATATTGTCTTCTCTATAATGACTGAGAGTTCATTGTCAGCAGTATTGTACATACACGAACAAGCTTAACACTTTCTTGAATATAGTAAATAAAGAAAGTCTCCCCTGCTATATTCAACACAGAGACATTCATAGGAAGGATACATACTGAATAATACATGTTTCTTGCTATTGCTTTTGCTCCACAGCCACTGGAGACGCCGCAGCTCTCTACTCTGAGGTCATGATGTATGTGCTGCTGGTGTGCTTGACCTTCTGGCTGCTAGTAGAGATGGTCTACTGCTACAGGAAGATTTCCAAGTCAGATGAGCAGGCACAGGATACAGCGTGAGTCTCACACAGACGCCAAAGTATGGATGCAAACACAGATATGTGTGAGTCTGGGTACGAAGGAAAGCAGGTAATTGGAACACAAGCCCATTTCCAAAGTGCAACAGCAATGCAGTGGGTTCATGCTATGAGTCACCAAGACGGTGTCGGCCAAATAAGTGTGTATGCCTGGGTGTCTGGTTATTAAATAATAATAAGGAGTCATTTAGAAACAGGTCTGAAAGAGAGATTATGGACGCAAAAAGTGTCGGAAAAAGGCGAAGGGAAAGAGTCAGACAGACAAACAGACAGGGAGTTAATTGAGTCTACACGGCATCAGTTTGTAACCTCCTGCAACAGTAATCTGTCTTTTCACTTAGACTACCTGACGGGCCTGAATAACTCTGAGCACTGCTGACTGCTCTTTTTTCTGAACAGCATTTTTACATCAGTGGTGGATTTGCAGCACCATCAGAAATCCATTTTCTGCAGCACCTTGTAAGCACTGACAAAGACTCAAATGTGCCTGTATATTCAGCTCCCTCCAGGTTGTCATGGTGTTGACGAGGCCAATTAATCCAGGTTGACAACTCTTGAACAGGCAATTTATTTCCCGAACCGAACAATCACAGGGCACATGTGCTTATCCAGTTATTGTAGTTTTGCAGACGATTAATCCTGATTCCAAACACAACATGACTTAATAGAGAAACTTGATTGTAAAGTAGCTCTTATTTTTACAGGAATTTCTTTGAAAGAAAAGTTAATTTTTTGCATTTTTTTATTTGAGACTTCATTGTCCATTTATCTTTAATTGAATACTCGCCTTGTTACTCTCGGCAAGATTAGTTAATTAATTAAAATTAATTAATCAAACACTGTTACTAAAAATATAGAAAATAAAGACCTCTATTGTAAAGTCTTTGGAAATCATGAGGACACTTTAAGTTGCAGACCTGTAAAGTAAAGCATTATCAAACAAATTGACAAAAATACAATGTACAAATATGATACATATGTTACATGAATATTTTCAAGTTTTTAATTGTTGATCAGCCAAAATAAGACGTGATATATATGTCACTTTGGGCTCTGAGAAATTGTGATCAGCATTTTTCTGTATTTTCTGACATTTTATAGACAAAACAATCAATCAAGAAAATTATCAAATCAATTAATCAAAACAAATCTTTTTTACAGCCCCAATGAACCAGCTCCAGAACTCAGCAAGCATTTTGTTTTATTTGGAAATTGAAGTAAAGCCAGATTAAATCAATTAGGTACATTTCACATTGGTAAATAAAGGCTGTCGAATTATATTCTTTTTTAAGTGTAAATCATTCCTCAGCAAGTAAGTAAAGTTTATTGATCAATGTTCAAATCAGGAGTGCACATTAATTTAAAGCATCAAGTGATCGAATGTGCGTAACTCTGTAAACTTAATCAGTTCCCGCAGTGGAAAGAGTTAATGGGTTGTGGCCGTTATCGACCCGTATGACAACACATCTCACAGTAAGAATACACACCCTCTCAAAGAGGCTGTTTGGTGGTGGGCTTCTCAGCTACTCGGGCTTAATGGTTATGTAGGCAACCAGAACATTTTAAGGTTACATCTTGTGATGCGATAGTGGCTCAGATCATATTAGTCATGTTACTGAAGGGAAAGATGAAACGCAGCAGCAAAATTGATAATCTGTGAAACACATACAAATTGAGGCCATGTTTTAAATATGCTGACAGAGGCACAAAATTATTTTCACTATTATGAATTTAACTTCGTTTACACAGTTTCTGTGCAGCTCTATTGAATTAGGCGCATATTTGGTCAAGGTATTGTGGTTTTTAACAATATGAAAAATTTCCGATAAATACTGTATGAGGTTGCTGTTTCTTTCTGATTATAGCTCCCCGCTGCCCACATCGCAGTGATGCTTTTTTACTTTTATTTTTTATATTTCCTCTGGGGGTGTACATTGCTGTGACATCATGAGTAAGGGACAAATATGAATGCACAGAAGGCCCACAGTCCCATAAGGGATTAGCGTAATGTCACACCGCTGTTCAAACCTTAACCAGCACTATTTTATGGTATATGGTAATAGAAAGTGTCCTACCACCAGGTCTTAGACACTCCTCTGTTTTTATACCAATCTGCCTGCAGGACAGACTACCTAGCCATTCCTTCTGGGCAGAAAGACAACCCAGCCGCTCCTGTTACCGAATAAAAGCTGTTATCAGTGACACGGTATTTTACATGTGACTCTCTCAACCTGATCCCGATCAGTGAAATCATCCCTCTCTTTTTCAACTCACTGTTTGTCCTCACTCTTTTAGACTCATAACTCATAAATGCAGCTTTGTAGTGGAGTCCTGTTGCTTCAGCACCCTGTGTGTCTCCTCTTGCTCGTTCCCTTTGCCATTTTTGGAAGTGTCACCTGATTACTAGTCCCCTGTTCGTTCTCTCTCCATTCAGTGTACAGTAGTTCAATATAAAACATGACAATTTTGAGTACATGCAATTCAAACACAGTCCCTTCCCTGCATATAAAATTAATAAATTATAGCAAACTGAATTGTATGGCATTTGCATGTATATGAAGAAGGGTTCCTGAGTTATAATAATTCTAAAGGACACAGTTGTTTATGTGAATTAGATTATGTTGACATTGTATATCGGTTCATTTTGCAGTCTGCAATATGCCACTAGTTATTTAGCAAATAAATCATTCCATGTTGAGTAAGATTGAACATGTTCTCTGCTCTTTTTAGATATTAACCAATCACGATGGAACTTCGATGACAGTAAAAGGCATAGAGTCCACAAGCTCGTCTTTGCTACTATGAAGGTATCATTACTGCCAGACAGCCATGGGAATCCGGCCAACCGACCTCCCCTGTGTATCAACAAAAAAGTGCAAATTTTTCTCATCCTTTCCTCACGTTCTTTTTTTACCTTCGTGCCGGGCATCTGAAATGAAGTGTTTTCTCAAATACAGCAGGTTAAAGAACAAAAACATCAGTGTCCTGCACTTATTATCAGATAAATACCTGCCATGCTTCACTTGGACCTACCAGAGTATAGAGCTACTGAATATGTTCTTAGTAGTTAGTGGTGCCTCTGTGATTTATAACCTATAAACAAGAGACAAGATCCAGTGAAAGAAACTGTCCTCCTGGCTGTTATATACAACTTAAATATCAACTCTGTAGTTTTCGTTTAGTTAATTTAGTTTTATTTAAATTTTATAAACCATGCTTGGATTTTGGGTCACCGTTTTATTTGTTCTGGCCAATGTATTTTTAAGGAAAATGGATATCAGCTTTTATACTGTATGGATGTGCATTTCTCCCTGTTTTGCTGTGCGCATCAGTGAAACCCCAATGTAATGGAAATTTAGAGACATTTATATTGTATTAGGTCGATCTAAATTTATCTCGGGGTCATTAAGTATAAATCTTTAATCCGTGTTCAGCACTGACGTCAAAATACATTCTGCAGGTTAAGTCTTACTCGACCAGTAAATCTGAAATGTATTCTCAAACTGTGGCTGGTGTTCTATAACAGCATTGCTATCGGAACTAAATGTGTGTGCCGTGATGTAGAAATGTGTGTATTATTTGATCCAATCATACCACATGCCTATTACGGATATTGTGAGTGAGCTCTTTTTTAACTATTAAATGCAATGCATTCCGCAGTCTGTGTTGACTCTCTGTTTACTGAAAAGTTCTTACTTCTGTTTAATTGTAAGTGCAGATGCCATTGAAATTGCACAACGAAAAAGGCCACTTGCATGTTGAAAGGAAAATACAGTATTGACTTTCAGCATGATCTGTCTTATGTTCTCCTTATTGTCTGTGACTGTGGTGCTGTTGAAAAGAATAACGTGGGCTCTAAATCAACCACAATAAAAAAACTGGTGTTTCCAGCTCCCATTAACAGTGCAGAAAAACAGCTAACAGAAAAAGTATTTCGATTTGTTTCTACTTGTTAACTATTTTTAATGTCAGTCTAACAGAGCTGAGATACAGTACTGCGTAGGACAGAGTTTTATTCAGTAGGAGCAGAGCTGGTCCAGATGAGCACAGACAAAAAGGTTGTGGAAGACAGAGAAAGACAGCAAAGGGGGAATTGAAGAAGAGAGAAAGGGGAAAAAACTGGCACTGTCAGAGATATGTGATGTACATTGCACTTTTAACTAGCCGTGACCCACAGCAGAGACAGATATAGCAGCAGCTGTTGTTATAGCAACCCAGGCATGCCTGTAGCAAGGTAGATTTCCTGACAAAGATATTACCATGCAAGTTGAGACACATTCATTTATGCACAGCCATACAAAAATGGTTTATTACTTATTATGCCTAAAATAAATAAAGAAGCCACCAGTCACCCAGCATGCTTTGCTAATAGAGGCTTGATAGACAGAAGAAATGCCCCCACAAACCTACCAAGGTCAGATATATTGTCTATATGGCAAATAGGTAATGTTATAAGTGCAACCTTTATCCATCCATCAAGTTCACATAGATTGGTTATTGATTGTACAACACATCCCATAAACTCTGCAACAATATGGTATTATGGCTTTGAGATGCATAATGAGTGCAATTCTGTAACCCTAATCTCTCTCTCTCTCTCTCTGCCTGCCTCTCTGTGTCTCTCTTGCTTCCCTATCTATAGTTACAATGTGTCTCCCGAAGGATACAACCCAGTAATATGGCCTATATTCTATGAATATACATTTAATTTAAACCACAAGGCCCCAACTACTATTTGTGCTCTGGTAACACATCACACCAAAAGCGTGTAAAAGCCATAACAACAAAAACTCTTAATTTGGATAAATGGAAATAGCTAATCACAAAATATGTCACTAGTGACATATATCCATCCCACTGACAAAGCAGTCAGCACACACAGTACAACATTTTTTTTTTAAATATGTAAATCTGTAGTCGATGTATTTAAAGCGTAGCCACCACTTTTTGACAAGAATTGCAGCTATTTTTCATTCTGCCATCATAAAATATTACCTTAAAGCATAATTTATGTAATCTACAGTGCACAATGTGTAGCAATCTATGAAGGGTCTTTGTCTCCCCCTAGTGTAAAGCACTTTATGTCATCAAACGTTGACATGAAATCAAAGACAATTCATGAATGTCAAGGATTCTGTCAAGCAAGACAGCAGATCACACATAAAATCATGTTGTTGCAAAATTGTTTGATGAGGAAAGGCATTTCTGCTCTGCAAGTTGCTGATGATGCTGATATTTTATGATACATTCTGATTTTTATGTTATTGATTTATTGATCATATCTGTTTGGATGGTGGGTTGATCAGAGACGCTTGACTGTGGCAGTGATTATTCAGCATGCTGCGTGCTGCCAGACATCAGAGATTGCAGTCATCCATAAACTCAGGCCATCGATTGTTGTTGATCAATAGTCACTTTGCTAGAGCTCAATTCTGTTTAAACATGAACGAGTTATGATTCATGGGAACACATTGATAAAAATACAACTGAGTGTTATGCTTTGGTTTTCCATTGTCTAATCATGGCATGTGACCTGTTAACCAAGACACCTGCTTTTCTCCCATTTCCACTTCTTCACTGCCCTCCTCCCCTCTCCTCCTGAGGGGTTCATTTTATATGTGGCTCCAGTCTGAAGAGATTTTCAGAGCATTGTACCAGTTCAAGCTGGAGCTAAGAAGGTGTTTCCACAGTAATTATTCAGTCTGCCGATTTCCATTTATTTTGGTGGCTGAAGACCAATGCACACATTTGTAGACAAATTGAATCATTCCTTCCATGAGAGCTTTTCTGAGATAAGCACGGGCTACCCACTCGTAATTTTAAATCTCCACACATTTCATATTTCATACTTCTAGACTATTAGATATAAAAGTGGTAACTAGAACCATAGGGTTCTTTGGCTTGTCTTCATAGAGCCCCTTTTTGTTCTGGGTGGAACCCTTTGTAAAAGTTCCACCTGGAACCCATTCAGAGGGTTCTATCTAGAACTATATGTGAAAGGTTCCACCCAAAATCCCTAAGAGAGGTTCTACAGAGAATCCTTCTATGGCGTTCCATCAATAACCTTCTCTAGAGGTTCTATCCAGAACTTTTCCCTCTTCTAAGGTGGGTAACAAGAACCCACCCAGGGGGTTCTACCAAGAACTGGATTATTAGTGTTCTCTTTGAACACCTAGTCAGAAGTCAAAGTCAGAAGCAAATAGTTCTGGGTAGAACCTCAGACCTTCAGGAAGAACCCGTTTGGAATCCTTATTTCTAAAAATGATAGGGCAGGTCTGCTGGCTCAAAAAAGCCCAGACCTTATTAATTCATTTCTGGAATTAATTGATGAGCTTGATTACAGACTTTCAGCCATTCCAGGGAGAGGTAATTTGGATGGCAAACAATCTCTATTTTAATAGACATGAATTAAACTGGATTCATGGAGTCAGGCCAAAGAAAGAGTTAATGCCAGACCAGTTTCTTCTGATCAGGCTGGGTTGATAATGAATCAGTAATTAGACTCACCCTTTGAAAACAAATGATGTGATAGAGAAAATAGAGAAAAAAATACAGCTTATTTGAAAGGTAAGCCAATTTAGAAATGTAACAGATCATTGAACGGTATTGTTGTATGTTGATTAGGGATGAATACAGATACACCACATTAAACATCAATGATTTATTTGTCATTTACAGTCTAAATAGATCTTTTCATCTAAAAAAACAAACATGAAATGTAGCCTCAGGTTCTACGTAAATTTAAACATTTCACATTTCGGGAAATAAACCTTCCAGCGTTCTTACCTACAGTAAGATGAAAACATATACCACTCTCATTGGCTCTCTGTCTGGTCAATATCAGGCTAGAGCCAGCAGACAGTTAGCTTACCTTAGTGAAACAACAGGAAACGAGCCTGGTGCTGTCTAAGGGTAACAGAATTACCAAGAAACAAGATATAATGTGTTAAATAATTAACCAGAAGTGCTATTAGATACGTTTTGCTACAGCCAGGCAAGCTGTTTCCCCTGCAGTCTTTATGCTAAGCTAAGCTAACCGGACGCTGGCTGTAGCCTTAATAAACAAGTTTATGAGAGGAATTGATCTTTAAATAGTTCTTGTCAAGTAAGTGTATTTCTCAAAATATCAAACTATTTCTTTAATTTATACAAAACCTTTTAAAAAAAAGAAATCTGAAAAATAGACAAAAAAACTACTGGCAATGCTGGGACAATTAGCTCTAGACAGCTGTCTAAGAATGACAACAAAAATCATCTGATCACAATTTGTGTTTTTGAACACGACGCACTGTCAGCACAGTTCTACTAATGCCCGGCTGTGATTTTAATTGGCAACAGCCCACTATTATTTGGTCACTATTTGATAAGAGATTTACCTTTCCCCTCTGACTCATACATTCTTCAAAGTCAATGCATATTATGGAAAGAGAAACCTGCCGGCACAACACATCACTCAAGTATTTATAGTGTCTTTGTCAACCGTTAAATTGCACCTAAACAACTTTGAAGTACCTCTGGAGAACCTTTCCACTTAAGTTTAGCATAATCTGGCCTGGGACAAGGTGCAGACCCAGTGAATTATTCCTGAGTGTCTGTATAAGTATAACAACCTTGCTGTTACAGAGGTGTTGTCATCCCCCTGTGGTGTCATTGGCATAAAGGAGAGCAAAGATGTAGATGTGTTTGACAGATAGAGCCCATCTCCTGAATGAGGAGCCAATATTCTCAGGAATATTCATTTACTGTCATGTAATCTGTCAAAGCTGCTTTTTAACAGAATTGGTTTGTTGGGTATTTCAGTTTCCTCCCCTCCTGTATCTAGCTGTACATTTTTATTGTGCACATATCTCATTTATGTCTTCTTGCCGTTCCACACAGATGGGTGATATCTGTAGAGAAATTTCATCAAACCTGTCATGCCTTTTCTAATCTGGTATTTCTTTTTTCTGATAGCCATAAAGCTTCTTTTGTGAATCCAATTTTTTCTTTAAATCTAATGCAAACTTAGACACAGCAACAGATGCAGCAGACCTGTAAGTGTAGAATCAACAATATAGAAGACTGTTGCTGTCAGCCACAGTGGATCAAACTTCTGTCCGCCTACTGTGTGCATTATGAGAACACAGGTGCTTGTTTATTTTCTCTATAGATTTGGTCAAATGTTGCAGCCGATATGAGATGTTTCCTTTATCCCTGTGTGTGTGTTCCCAAATAAATCACTGAACTCAAGCCTTTGCAGTGTCTTTGTTGTTGTTACTGGGTTGATACTGCAAAAAAAAGAGATAATATCCAAAACCCCAGCTGTGTAATACCCCTATCAAAACTGGATCCATGAATTAAACAGGAACCCTTTCTCTGTATACCTTCACCTATTCTCTCTCCCATCCATCTCTCATATCCATCATCCCATCCCCCATTATTCACCCGCATTTCAAACAAGAGGCATCTTTGATTAGCGAAACAAAGAGGAGTCCTTAAATAAAAAGACCATTTACAAGTCAGACTCGGAAGCGAGGCAGTGACTGGGCCCTGCTTTCCAATTTGTGATGAGAGGATGGAGCTGGCCCGTTGCACAATGACGTCGCAGCTCTATTGTTAGTGAAATGAACACCTGGCTGCCAGAGAAGTGCTAAATCATGGCTGTGTGTTCAGCCACACCTGAGGCGCTCCATAAAAAATGACACAAAGCAGAACATTACAACGCAGGCTGGCTGAATTCAACAGTAACTGTGCCTGAGAGGGTGTTTGGGGGTGGGGAGGTATCTCCAGTAATCAATCATTAACTGGTCGGTCCATTGGATTAAAACATTTTGCCTGTCGCTATATTAACTGCAACATGGTTTCTAGGGAAAAAGAGTCACTGATAATTAAACATTGCCAAACCTCACTGGGCTAATGTGAAGGAGAAAGATATTAGCCCAGCGGATTGCTGAAGATTTCTAATTGTGTGTTGTTGTCAAAAGTTGATAATGTGGAGAGGGAAGCTTTTAAAACATTGCCAGACATGTGACAAGCTTGGTGCTTTATTTCTTGTGTGCAGCAGCCAAGGCAGAAGTCAGCTGATGTGCTTCTTGACACTAGTTAAAGAGAGCCCCACAATGTCTGATAAATGCTGTTTCCTCCAGAAACATGGTTACAAATGCTCACATGCATGCCTCAATTAAGGGCAATAATTAGTAGGGATAACTCGTGTCTCACGGCCGGAATCTTATTTTACTATTGATGGGGATCAAAACTCAATTAATTAAACTCCTCAATCAACCCTCACGCCAGCAGGTTCAGTCTGTGGAAGACACGGTTATAGATGGGCAGCTGCTCTTCTCTGCTTCTATCTCATGCAAGATGGGAAACCCTTATTTCAACAAGTCTGGAAAAATACTCAAGTCAAAGCTCCTTTCCACAAATCCTCTGGGACCAATTACTACAGAGTGCAGAGGACATATGTTTTATCCACAGTTATTACCTCTTTAAAACGGCAGATTATTTCATGTGTGAGTTACTATTATGTACATAATTCACAACGTGGTCTTGAACTCTGATTAAGGCTTCAATCTGGCAGAGATGAATTTGCGCATCCTCTTTGTATTAAAGAATAATTTGGAGCAGCAATAGAGGATCAATAGCGAAAACCACAGAGCATAGCCCGTTACTGGAGACTTCCTCTCAAAGCCCCGCAGCAGTCAACTACCAGTGAGAACAGCTGACTTTATCTGCGTCGACTCTTGTTGGAAACAGGAGAAACTATTACTGAGATGCAATTTACACATTGACCCAAAGGTCCATTGCCATCTCTTTGTATTGAGACAACATCCAATACAAAATAAATCCCTTGACATCAAATGGGGCCACATAATGCAGCACAGGATATTTTGGTGTTGGATGGCCATGCTATGGAGTTGACAATAAAACCTCTTTTTTTTTAATTGGGAACAAACCCAAACCCATTCAAAATGTTGTAACAATAATAATGTAAGTGAAACCAGGTGTTACAGTCGTGAGTCTGTGGCCAGTCAGATCCTGAAGATCATTTTGTGAATTGTATTGTGTTATATGCTGATATAACCTCAATTGGATGTAATCTGTCTACAATTAGATATCATCACCATCATCAAATAAAAATACAACATGACCAAGAGTCTACAGCCATGCTACTGGCTCTGTGAGGTTCTAATTAGGCACAGGAGTGCTTTTGAGCTCAATGCTAACATGCTCATAATGGCTAACACTATAAACTTCATCAGGCAAAATGTTTATCATGTTCACCACCTTAGCTTACACTTTCTAACTAGCACTAAACACAAAGTACAGCTGACCCTGATGGGACTGCCATTACTTTTGCAGATAGATAAGAAAAGTCAGGGGATCACTAAAGTCATTGCACTTCATCATCTGGGAACCATGAATATTGAAACATAATTTGGCGACAAACAATCTAGAAGGTGTGGATATATTTCACTAGATACAGTAAGTAAAAACCTTGACCTGCTTGTAGAGCTAGATGAAAAGACAGGGGATCACCAAATTCTGTAGGTTCAATATTTGGGGATCATGAATGTCTGTAAAACATGTCATAACAATCCATCCAAAAGGATGGAGAGGAAAGTATCCTAACACTAATGCCAATATTATTTGTGAGTCTAAAAAGAAGGCAGAACTTAAATACATTCATGATTCAAACAAGCCTGATTCAATATAAAAGATGAAAAGAAGTGAGAGAAAAAGACAACAGAAAGCATCATAACTATTTGTCTCTCCTCTCAACACACTACATTTTCCCTAACAGCACTTTCCTGTTGCACCTCTCTGCAGTGTATATCAAATTTACTTTCCCAAGTGAATTTGACCTACACTGCACCATAAAAATCACTTAACCAAGTGAATTTGATCTATGTTGTATTGGTTCGAGTTACGTGTTGTGCAACCGTGGAAACCAGCAATGAAAAGGTGTGATTGAATACTAGAATAGGCCTTGACTGAGGCATGGCTTTTCTGATAATAGTAAACAAATTGCTTCTCAGCAACTGTTCAGAACCAATTAACCCATGGTTGCGATATGAATTTTACACTAACATCACAATTTTAGCTTGCAAGTGTTAATATAGAAATACAAACATTATTACATATTTAGAGAAATGTGAATACCAACTACATCTTATTACACAGCCACAGAGTGTATTATTGGATCAGGAACTTAAAATTAATTTGGACAGGTTGGGACACATTGCAGCTGCAGTTTTGGGTAAATTTTTATTATTTTGACTTTTAGGTCTATTTCGAGGAATACAGAATATGACCTGTATTGACTATAATTATGTGCAGCTGGGTGATTCAGGGAATTCAACCTTGACTATTGGTTCAATCAGTACAGAAATGAACACATGTGACTTATTCTAAAAGAGCAATTAATTTCCGAAAGGTCAAAGTATTTTTCTTTAAATAAAATGGTTTCCTTGTAAAAAGCTGCCTTAATTGAGGGTGATGGAAACATGGAAACATGCACACACACACACACGCACACACACGCACACACACGCACACACACACACACACACACACACACGTATTTGTCCAGCAGTAAATGTATTTCCTGAGGGGAAAATGAGTTATGCAGGAGATTTTCTTGTTTCAATCTTGTTGTAAAAGGCAGATTGAATATATTAGTCTCCCCAGTCACATGCTGTAATGAATTATACTGTGTACTTTTCTCTCTTCACTCGGGAAGCTAGAGAAATGACAAAAAATGTCATAGTCAAAATGACGAATCACATATATCTATCACTGTACTGAACTGAACGGAATGCTTTTCAGAAAACAAACTCTGTGGCAACAACACAATGGTATGTCAGTGATTTCTTGCTCATCAGGAGTATTTGAGAACACATGGTTACGTTCTACTGATACTGTGTCTGTTTCCGTGTGCTCATATATTACCATCCACGATTTCAGATGAAATTTCCAATTGGTCTCTTTGTATTTTACGCCTCTTTATATTTATGATACAGAAAAGAAAAAAAAAAAAAAAACCTCTGAGTGAACTGGTGTGGCTGCTCTTTTCAAACCACACACAAAGCTTTCTCACCCTCTCGGAACCTCTCACTGTGAGTGCTGACATCTATTTTTCAATGACACACTTGAAATATTTTCACATTTGCTGAGCCATTTATTTTTTATGGTGTTTGAACTATCATCAGCATGGAAAACAAACTGTTTCCAAGTATATTTATAATACTATAATGCTGAATTGAAAAATTAGGTTCACTTGGAAATTGTAGAAAGCTTGACGTTAACAAATGCCAGAAACTTAACAAGGACATAGGATTCAAATATATAGACCTGAGGTTTTCAGATATACAAACAGGAATGGCTGGAGATAACGCAGGTCTTCTTAATAGATCTGCTTGATTGCTAACAGCTTTGCAGAACCAGCAGTGGGGGTTGTTGGTAGCCTGAATGTTGGAGAGCAACACTGAGTAGCAGAGGAGCTGTGCACGGGTTCAAAATCACTGAGGCTTGAGAGGAATCATTGGGGAGGGGGTAAGGTGATGCATATCATTCTCCTGTTGCCAAGTAACAAATGTGCCCATGAGCAAAGCATCTTACATCTACAGTAACTTCAGCTTCTTAGGTGAAGCAATTCATCAACTGGCCTGTAATTGTGCCAAAAACAACAGCAATATTTCACTGACAACTCATTTTGGGTCATTTCACATCTTATTCTGATAAACATTGATTGCAGCAGCAGTCACATTCTGGGAATTTGGTCCGAAACTACTGGCACACTTTTGACGTAGCCTTTTTGTTTGCTGAAGTTTAAAATCAGCAATCAGTGGACTTGTCTCACAGCCCGATGTAGTCCATAATTTGTGTCGTGATAGATTTAACCACGTCTTTCTTAGATTGCACAGTTATGCTCTGTTCTACTGTGGGTCACTGTCATGAGAGAGCCGATTGGCAGTGGCAGAGTTTTATGTGTTGACCACGATGCATTGTTTGACCATGACCTGAATGTAGGATGGGCGTGAGCCATTCACAGCACGGTAGGCAAGTACCAGTGTGGATTTTAATCAGATTTGGTAAGGTTTAATACCAGAAGGGCTGCTGCATTCTAGATAAGCTGCAGAGGTCAAATGGCACACCAGCCAGGAGGAAGTTGCAGTAGTCTAGGCCGCCTCCTGGGTGAGGAATGGGAATCCTGCATCCTCCTGACAATGGATGTCAGCAGCCAAAGACAGTTTTCTTCCACTATGACCTGATGCCCAATGTCTAATCCCAGCACAACACTGTATTTTGGTTTTTGTTTGTATAAAGTTATGATCTAAATTAAAGCAAAGTAATCTAATCAACTTCATGTTGAGAAAATAGAGCAATTCAGTAGCCGACCATTTAGTTTTTAACCGGCCATTATCTAGGTCTTATTTTCAAGAAAGCAGTCCATGTCAAAAAGTAAACTTTTTGAACAAAAAGGAACAAGCAGTACATCTCTTTATTGAAACTTCCCCAAAGTATTTTATAATCATTCAGACTCTCACATATTTTTTAAATAACTTTGCAGTGGGAATTAGAAAGAGAGAGAGCCATATCACTAGCGCGATAACATCAAATCTAATTGAGCGTAACTTTAAACTTAACCAGCACCTCAGCAACATATGAACTCATTAACAGGAGAATTTGTGGTCCACTGTACTTAGAGTTTTGGCATAAGGAGAGACGTATATACTAATGAGCAGTCATTAAGTAAGGTAAATACTTATATATTCTCCTGATTCAATGTCCTTAAAGCTTTTATTCTGGATGTGAAATAAGCCCCTGTCACTTCTTTATTTTTCTATGTCCCATCTGATAACACATGTTTTGTATATAAAATACCATATGTCCAAATTGATTCTTTCTCTTACTTAGGTTAGATGATTGTAGAGCGGTTATTTCTTCAGAAGTATTTATTTGTTCCCCCTTGAGGTTTCTCATATTTCTTGTGTGGGTGGATTACTCTGCTCATATCTATGTTGCCCTTGAAATCAACGCACGCAGACACTCCCTACAACTTGTTACATATGATAAGACATTACAGTAATTGATTGTGATGGTTGTGAAGGTCCCACTGAGTGACAGTCAATAACATATTAAATGCAGAGGACTTCTGTCGCCAGTCATCCCAGCAGATGCAGAACATGTGTACGCACACATACAGTACACACTCTTAAATATATGAACACAGCAACAAACGCACATGCACACACATGCCAATCAAATGGTACTATCACAGATGGACATAGCAGGCGATGCCACAGATGCTCCAAATCCCGCTGTGCCCTGCAGACCTAAGAGGCTGCAAGTGCTCTGTACTGTACATCTCCCTTTAAAGACTGCATTACTAAATATTTCAAAGGCACTCGTTTCTGCAAATGCTCATTGAACCTGCTGCAAAAATTCAAAACATAAAGTTGTTTACACACACTTAAGTAATGGTAATTCCTTAGAGGCTGGCTTGTGGTAAAAAATCCCCTGTGGAGTGCCATGGTACTTGATTACAACTGAATAAATGCCTGAATAAAAGCAAAGCATTTTTTTCTAAACATATTCCCTGTAGCTCTTGAGACAGCAGGATACTTCAGATCTTTCCTTTGTGGTGTCATTTCATATTATTCATGGCATCCCCCAGCCTCCATACATGTCTCTTTTCCATTTCTCCCTTGGCCCCTTGCCCATCCCATCTTCTTATCTCACCCTTCTCTTCTCCTCCTATCTCTTTGACTCCACTCTCTGCATCTTTTCCCCATCCTCTCCTGCCTCACATCATGCATATGGCAGCAGCAGAGCTGTGGTGGTTCAATGCAATTGTGCAAATGTTGACTTCAGTGCAACGTTAAACTTCTCACAGAATATGTTCATATGTGAGAAGACATACTGTAATACAGCCATATAGAGATAGTACAGTGCTATAAAGATGGCATGAAGATGGACGGAAGAAGAGGATAAGGAGGAGGGAGAGAGATAAAGACAAGACACAAAAAGACAACTTTCTGCTCAAAGATAAGAGTGACAGTGGAGGTCTCACATAATGAAGTGAGAGGGGAGAAAGAGAGATCAGAAGAAAGAAAAGAAAGAGATGGAGAGTGAGACAGAGAGAGACGGCATGACAGCTTTGAAGATGACAAGCTCCATGGACAAATACAAGCAGTACATAGGTTGCCTGAGGATGCGTGTGGAGAGTCAGAGGAGACAGCACTCGGGTACACCAACACACCCTGGGCAAGGAGACCTCTTGCCTGGTCCAGACTCCTTATGTAAATACAGATCACAGCTTATCAAAGTTTTGGGGTAATGAATAATCCGAAAAATGCAGATGAGGAGAATGTTTGCACAGTGAATTTCTGCTGCTGGGAGGTGGCGAATAACTACATTCCCAGTACTGAACAAGGAAGGAGCAAAGCCAAAGAGAGCAACATTGTAACTTAGGTATGTCTAAACTGGCATTTGCAGCTGTTACTCAAAGTCATGAAAATCAATGCGTAGCTTTTGACACAGACAGTGCATGCTTCAGTTACACTTCCTGTGATGTCGATGTGACATGTGTCAGAAGGACCGTGTTTTAGACATGGTTAATTTCTCCATCTCTCATGTGTTTGTTGTTTCCTGACACATTCATAAAGGTCTGTACGCCCAGGCCTTTCTCTTTTTTTTCCCTTGAATAATGCAGAGTGAGGCCTGCTTTGGTCACAGTGCCTGGCTTTATTAATTGCAGACATACATTTAAAAATATTCTCAAATAACATACTATAAGGAGCTCTGCTGTGACCTTTACTTGCAAATAACATATTAAGCTGAAGCGGTGGATCCACTCTTAGCTAATTAGAGAAGGCCATGTGGTCAGATGGGAAGATCTGACAGTCTGCGACTCTGCCAAGCGATAAAGAGCAAAGGATCTTCGTATGCGAGATAGATTGCAATAAATTAAATAGAATAAGAATTACTAGAATGTTTCTCTTACAATTGTGAGGGCTGTTGAGATTCAGTATCACATGTTTAGTGTTGCGCAAGTTACTTGAAATTCAAATGAATTGCTCACTACATATTAGTCTTTGACAAAGTAAACGATTTACTTTTCTGATTACTCGACAGCTGAACTAATTAGTCACTCAGCTTAGCGCCATCAAAGGCAACTTCAAAGCCTCCAACCGACAAATCTCATCTTCTGTATTTAACACTTGCAGAAATAAAGAAACGAGACATTGAGGTTCAACAGGCAGCCAGTCCACTCTTGGTTCTATTTACTATCCATCAACAGCTACCTTGATACTGCAAGTATTAGTTGCTAGAACAGTAGAAACTCCCAGCAGATCAAGTGGTCTCAGTGTATAATAGCCTTTCCACTACCAGGCCCATCACTGTTCTGTCAGGAGTCGAGGCAAACCTTTAATACGTACGTTTTCAGACAGTAATTGAATGTGCCTGAATGTGCCGTGCTGCATGTCAATTCCACAGGAGTAAAGCAACAAGCAGTATAATGAGACATTTAATGCAATTGGCAGTGGTTTTGGTCTTTTGTGGTGCGGTTAAAGCAAGTACCACTCATCCAACAAATGAAGTTGGCACACTGTGAAAGCACATCCCTTTGATCTGCACTCAGAGATCCATCTCTCAAACTATATCCAGCCACTGCCCTCACCAAGCTGAGGCCAGGTATAGCAACGGAGCACTGAATGCCTCATTTCTCTTGTTGCCGTACAATCCAGCGCAAGGAGCACCAGATGCTCCCCACAGCTCTTTCTGACATGGATGAATTGTTGTACTCTACCTTTACTCCTCACAGCTTAGTGGATGGAGCATCAGTGAGAGTCCAAGATGAATCAGATTATTCTTGGGTAGTTCCCATCTCTGTCAAGTCTGACTTCCTTCTTCCGCCACCTCTCCATTCAGTATTCTTGCACTTTGGTACCTTTAAGTTGGTCTAAAAAAGTCTCCCTCTTGGCCGTACTTGTCTCGCCATCTCCGCTCATTGTCCTTTCTCCTCCTCTCTCTTCTCTCTTACTCAGAAGAAACCTCCACAGTTGGGCTAGTGAACACATCACAGACCTACTTCTCGGCACTCATTAGCTCCCAATTATAGTCGAGAGTTGGCTTCTTTAAAATAAAGATCCTCATCCTCCTGCTACTGAGGGCTCTTAAACTCATGCTGCCTTCATTACCCGAAGATCTCTATTTGTCTGTTCTGCCCTATCAGCCTCTCGTCCATCCACACGTCTTTCTTCCTTTCCTTGATGGACCAAACTTTTCCTAAATACTTGAAACTTCCTAATCCAAACTTTGCCCTCTTCATCAAGTGATGCCAAAGAGCCGACTCACTTAACTTTTGTTGAACCACAACTAGTGTGAATTAAGCTTCATCAAATTTAACAGGATTTACTAACGTGATGTGCTGAAAACATTTGCAAAACTAATGCCAATAAGCATGGCCACAGCTGAGAGCAGATACAAAAAAAGTAACAAGCTTTTTAGTTTGAGGCTTTGTAGTTTAATCATTGTCGTCAGGACTGTATGTTGAAATGCATCATACTGCGTAGACTGTTGCAAAATACTTGCTGGCATAATTCCCTCAGCCACTGCAGCCGTAAAAGAAAATCTAGCTTTTTCAGGCAGAGTTTGAAAATAATGAGTCAATCTGGGCATTATCATGGAAATAGTGGGCAGTTTCAAGCAAGACATCACGGGGGTAAAAACTTTCAAATTAAGATTCAGGAGAAACGGTTTACTGTATCTGTGCATATTTTTACTAAACTAGCTTTCACTTGAAATTTGTGAAAGCTGAATGAATGAATGTGTCAGCCATGTTTTTGCACAGTGATGCAACGAAGCTTAGAGAAAAAAGACAAACACATCATTACTAAATTTTCCCCTTTCGTTGCTTTTTAATGCATTTTCGTTTCATGTGGTGTCTCTTTATATTCGTTGGGCAATTTTTTTCTTTTACATATTCGCCTTTCGATTGCACAGTAGGTCACAGGCACGAGTGTGTTTGTGTGGTTAAAGACCTGGGCAGACTCAGTGACTGAGAAAAAGGGGGCAGGGTTTAAAACAGTCTCAGTGGAAAGGTGACAATAGATGTTGTGTGGATGTGGTTCTCTATATGTGTTGGTGGCAGCAGATACATCAACAGCTGTAGTAGTGACAATTGGTTTATTGCATGTTGAGATGAGAGGGATGTACTTCGGGAGCCAAAGGTGGTTGAGGGAGGAAGGGATGAGAATTGTGGGATGAAGGGATGTAGGGTATAGGGAATGAAGACATAGGGGTAGGGGATGAAAGGACGAGGGTCGTGGGATGAAGGGATGTAGGGTAGGGTATGAAGGGATATAGGTTAAGGAATGAAGGGATGAGGGTCGTGGGATGAAGGGATGTAGGGTAAGGTATGAAGGGGTGTAGGGTAAAGGAACGAGGAGGGTAAAGAGGGTCGTGGAATGATGGATTGAGGAGAGCAATAATGGACCGCTGACTTTCGCTGGCTGGTGGGAACTGGGGGAGTGGAGACTCTTGATTGGGGGCTGTCTCTTCGGAAGCTCTGATTATGCAGATTCCCCCGCGGTTCCTATAATCAAGTGAGAGAGAGCGAGAGAGGGAGCGAGAGAGAGAGAAAAAGGGAAGAAGAAATAAAGAAGGAAAAGGGTGTTGGGTGAGGGATGTTGGAGCTGAGTCAAAGAGGAAGTCAATCGGTCAGTTGTGCTTAAATACTTTGTGCGGAATAAATGAGATATGTTCGGGGTGTGGTCCTTGTTCCCGAACTAAGTTATTAAACTTAATATCATTAAGATATGTTGGACAACAAGTGGCACATGTCTGCTGGTATATGCAGTACAATATGATTAATACTTGTTAGCTTTTTTGCAGAGTTAGATGGGAAGATCAATGCACTGATATATATATATATATTATTTTTATTCAGCCGGATCCCAGAGACAGTTAGCTTAGCTCATTTTAGCATAAAGCCTGGAAACAGAGGGAAACAGCCAGTCTGACTTTCAATATATCACAATTTTACTATACGAATATTGTGGTCAAAAGCATTCACAGTAACAAAATGGTCGCAATATCTATATAAAATAAATAAAAATACTATCAGTCAAATTCATCTTTAATTCAGCTTACAAATGTAGGGAGATGGAAAGTGTCTGTAACAATAACTGTCCATAAACGTAATTTCAGATGTGCTGGATTATTTTCACACCATTATCATATGTGTATTATTAACATGATATTAATATTTAATCTTTGAAATAAAATGCTTTTTTTCAAACACCGGTATATCACGACACCACCAAAAGATCAAAATCTGCCAGAAAAGCAAAAAATCTGCAATCTGCAATAAAGCAAATAAACTAGTTCTTGAAATGACAAACTGCTTATTTTTTGTTGAGGCAGGCATAGGTATAGATATAATTTATTTGTTTGAAAATGTATTGAATGTGTGAATGAATCCACGAAAAATAACCGTGGTTGACTCCTGTTATGTGGAATGAGCTATTAATGACAGAGGTGAGAAAAGGGTGGTAACTAAAAGTCCTGTTGTAAGAGGATATGAGTCCCTTTTCGGCATTGTGCCCACTTGATAAAACCACCAGTGAGGCCTCTGAAGGGAGCCAATGCTTCAGTCTGCAGCACAATATAGCCAATAAAGTCCTTCACATGCCACAGTGCTGTTGCCATTAACATCAATATGGTGCACAAGGTTGGATTGTTTATGCTCTGCAGTCTTTTTGTGGTTTGAATTTCATATGCTGTTTATCTGTAGAAGAGCCTGTCAGCTCTATCTTGATGTTCAACTATAATTAAACCTTCCCTTGCATCAGCCATATTTTCATTTCCTTATATATATATATATATGTATATATATATATATATAGATATAGATATATATCTATATCTATATATAGATATAGATATAGATATATCATCAGATCCATCTATGTTCCATCATTTAAACTAAATGACTTACAATGTGGGAAACAAAAAGTTACATAGAATGCACAACATTGTATGTGAGCAAAAACAAAAATAAAATCCAACAACACGCAAGTGCAAACAAAAGCAAAAACAAGAATTGATTTTGGATTCAATCAAACTGTAAACAGCTTATTTTCCATTTGGCCTCTGCATTGTGTGTAATCACTCGGAACTCATCCAGGGAAAAGCTTTTTTAAATTTATATCAGTCTGCATTCAGTTCCAAACCGAGGGAACATGACACATTAAAGCATCTTAACAAAGTCATCGCTGACATACACTCTTAGTACTCAGTCATGAGCAGCCATAAGGCTAACAAGCTTGTTTGAGAATGCAAAGGCAACTCCACCGTGCCCTATCATACTGTTCACATGCTGCTGGGCTTGGCAGCTTCAGCAATGAGTGACCTTGAGCCTTACAATTACCAGACTGTTTTCTGTTCGCCTCTGTTTCCCTGTTCTGACAAAGCCACAATTTGCATCAGATTCCCTTCATGGACAAATAATCTGTGCCATCATAAAGCAATGAAACTGGAACCGATAAGATTTTTAAATATACATCATCAATTATTTACCTTTCACTCAGGACATCTCTGTCTCTCGCTTCCTCCATACTTCCCCCTACCTGCCGCACTGTAGCATCCGATAAGATGTAACAATGAAACCAAATGGAAAGTTGCCATGAAGCTCCACTCAGCTGCAATGAGCAAAGTTCAATCACACATAGCACAGGAAATAGTACAATTAAACAGCTTATGAAATAAACACAAATCCTGCCAGCAGACTGCAGCTACTTCCTTGTGTTACCATACATCTTTCCTCCATAATCTATGTCCTCTAAAATGTGTATTTACTTTATCTGAGCGTAGAAGCTATATCAGTATCTGTTAGTACAAAGGAAGAAAAGGTTAGGCTGTTCTCCAGTCAATCTGCTGGGCAGGCAGTGGTTTTCCTTCAAATTAATTTAGATTTTCTAGATTCACTTTACCATAAAGATTTTACATTTATAATAATTTTCTAAGAGTTTATCTATACATATATAAATTTCCTATAGTAACCATTTTTATACTTTAGTTTTAGTTCTATCATTGTATCTTCCCTCCCTCTTTGTGAATTTTCTTAAACCACATACAGACTATCTGTGTTTTATGTTTTTCTAGGTCAAGTAGCATCTACTACGGGAGGAAGATAGTGGTAAGTTATCCAGTGGCGCACTCAGTGAGAAAGGCAGTAGTTTTACATCATGTTCTTATGAGAGGATAGGGTGGTGTTATATGTTTCTTGTTGTCAACATATTCCCATGAAAAGACTAAAACCAACAATTTGTTTGTCTGCCTCTCAGTACTTTACAACTTCCCTACCTGTCTGTGGCACTCAATCCAAAACCCATTTGTTACAAATAAACACATAATCGTTGAAAATAGATAAACAATTGTTGTATTTTCTCCTCAGTTTGTTTGTGTCATTGGTTAGAAATGTTTGCCTTATGATGCAACGTCAGGGGATCACAGAACTTATTGCAATTAATCTAACGGGGTTCATGGATGTATGTATTTAACACAATTTATGTGGATTTATCCATGACACTGATAAGCAGATGTCTGTTCTAATGAGCTCTGGGAGGAGCGACAGGCTCACCTGTGCTGTCTTGTGTCAACTAGACACAGGGGAACATAATCTGCCCTGAATCAGTGTTCTTATAACTCGTGGGAGTTAACATTGCTCTGTTGCTCTGCCACCAACCAGACCTGTGTTCCTTTATAGTTTTTAAGTGCATCCTAACACAAATTATTCTCTAAATTGAATCCGTTTGATTATGCAACATGTCTGTTTAGTTCCAATCATGATTAATTCCACCATTTAACTTTGAGAGTTTGAGTTAAATTAGTATCAATTGGTTAACATGAGTAAATGCATTGAACTCTTATGTTGTACATCTTTCTCTGTTTGTGTAATTAATACAGACCTACCACTTGAACAAATTAAAGAAGTTCATAAATAATGTCCCTTTTTTGGTGAAATCTGCCAGCTCACTGTCCTAATTCTGGTGCTTTAAGTCCGAAACTTGATACAGAGACAGTTGAGAAAGGAGACGTCCCTATGAGAGTCAGATTTCTGTATCTGCCACATGGGTTTCGCCACTGCCCCGCCCCTTTAGAGAACTGCAGGTTTTGGCTTGTTTTGTGGTGATGTGCTTAGAATAATCAAAGTATAGAATATTGCAAGACTTATCGTTCAATGACCCAACTTTCCCTGTAGGAAAAGCAGCTGCTGGTGCATCTCTCATACCCGGATACCTCGTCCTAGTCGTTTTTCCCTCTCCTCCTTATCTCTCCATAACTCCTCTCTGTTGTGCCTCTGCTGTCACCATCATCTTCCAAACTGGCTGCCATGCCAAAACCCTCTCCCCCTTTGTGTCTTTGTCTCATTCAACACGGCATGTCAGCTCGTACAGCGAGTAGCAACCAGGGGACGTGCCTCAGTTTCAGACATAGGATGTCACACAAACTTTAATTAGTGCTAACCAGTGGAAGCATCGTAAATAATTTATGGGTTGAGGTGAACTTTACAGCGATGGCTGTTAAATATTATTCACTTTCAGGATCAGTCAATGGATTGAGTATGCGTGTGTGCTGTATGTGTTCATGTGAGTGAAAGGGCCCTGTGCCTTTTCCCAGCTCACCTCAAGTCGGCATGCGCTCACTGGTGGTGGCTCTGTGCCATGGCCAGGCTTACAGGAGCGTACAGTATGTGAAAAGAATCTAAAATCTGTCTCTCCAAGTCCTGTTCAACATGCGGCTAGAATGAATACCAATTCCTGAAGTGAACTTACCCCTGACATTAAGATATAATATTGTGGATCTCCCGGCTGAAAGAAATCCTAGGTGGATTAAAAAACGTTTCAATAGTTTGACACAAGGTTGAAGCTGGTGTATGAAATAGCATGAACTAAGCACCATCATCTAAGTTTCTGTGATTTATTTATCACGCTGCCAACATACACTCCTCAACTCAAGTTAATAGAGGCCATATCAGACAGTACCGGC
Organism: Ophiodon elongatus; assembly: GCA_016806645.1. Taxonomy (NCBI): domain Eukaryota; kingdom Metazoa; phylum Chordata; class Actinopteri; order Perciformes; family Hexagrammidae; genus Ophiodon; species Ophiodon elongatus. The sequence continues at coordinate 7,100,054 of JACSYO010002159.1, forward strand.
TGCTATGTTGCCTTATGGCAGTCTTCAGTTAGATGTGTTTGTGCCTCCCACAACAAGCCTGGGGACTGCTCATATTTGTGTGTACTATTTTGGCGTACTCATCTGCGTGTGTAGGTTTAAATGTGTATCAGTAGGAAAGACTTAACTGTGATTTGGCTATTTGCTTAAGAACAGATGGCGCAACAAGAGCACACAACTGTGAGAAGCCATTTCGTGAGAGGGCAGCTTCCCACAGAGGAAAATTGTACACTCAGGATGTATCATTAATCTGTGATATTTCATCCAGTGTGAGGATTTTGGGTGTTGAAATATATCTATGATCTCTTGTCCTGTGATGCTTCAATTACTTGTGTCCTATATATATATCACAAAATGCCTCTTGGGGGCCTCGGAGAACATTCCCAGACTTGTTGCATCTAGCTGGATTTTACACAGAAGAAAATGTAGCAATGAGTTAAGGTAACATTAGTGGCTTGAGAGTGACTGCAGGAAAAAAACAAATACTCAAAACAAAATTAATCTGGCTGTTGTGTCGTCTTATGGGGAATTTAGGGTGCAGAGATGTGTGGTGTTTTATCTCTGAATGATTACTAAATATAAATGAATGTAAAATAATGAACAATATACTTAATTTAATCCAGTTGATATTAAAGCTTGCCATAAAAAAAAGTTCTACTTTGCCAAGAGTCAAGTCAAGACTTGATCATTATGCAAATTAAGTTACTAATCAAACCGCTCTTCTCCTGATTTGTGCTTTTCTTCATTTGCACAGACTGAGGCAGGTGGTCTGTGTAGTTGGGGTTGCTGGAAGCATCTCAAATCTACCAGTTGAAATAATTCTCTGTTGTGATGTGATGAGGAATTCAAGGTCCATTGTTCCTCAATGATTGTCCCCAGAGAACAGAATACTACTGTTTTTTTATGCTTCCAAAAGTTAGTTGCATTCACAAAGCATCCCATTTGTACACTGGCTGCTGTTTACCACACCCATCTTAGAACTAGGCCTTCATCTTGATCTCAACGACGCACCTGTAACGTTTCGTGACTGCATTTGCTCGGGTGTGACGCTATCACCGTGACAAAATCTGTCCACAGACAGACATAAACACCTGATGACTCACACAAAGACTTAGTTACCAGCTGCGCCGCACCCACCAGCTACTCCACCCTAATCAGGCCAAGGGCGTAAAGCGGGGGGTAAGGCCTTTTCCCCACTTTCTACACCCATACCTTCGGCACCCTTGGTCAGACCACACCCATATTTTAACTCAACCTTCATTTTGACCTTGACTAAACACTTGTTTCTATTTCTACTATTTCTTTTTTTTATTATAGTCTGTTTTAACTATGTTTTCAACTACAGTCTGTTTTAACTATGTTTTTAACTATGTACTATGTACTGGCTCTGTGGCACTCTGAGATTCTTTCTGAATGAAAAGTGCGTTACAAATAAAATGCATTATTATTATTATTATTGTTGTAAAGTTTTATGACCGTATCTTGCATGAGTGTGAGGCTATCACCTTGACAAAATCTGTCCACAGAAAGGTAGACAGACGTAAAAACACCTGGCAAAGTACTCAAAACAGCCTATGTGGTAGTTCATATCACAGTAGGTGTCTCTAGGATCACAATTACCAATGATGACTCACAGGCAGACTCATAAGGTAAACATACCTTATACCTTAGCCACCCGGCTGGTATTGTTTATTTTCTATGATTGAGAGGGATACAGGGAGATATTTGTTAATACAGCCTAAGTACGTGGGTCCAAATGCAGTGTTCACAACAGTCCAACTGTTTGCTTTTTTTACATCTCACTCCATTACTATTTTCCATGTCTTGCACATATGCACTCTGCAGCCCTTACGTGAATGTGCGCTCAATTTTCAGCAAACTATTTCTCTTTCAAATCTCGTCCTCTTTACCATCACAGGATGCCATCATTTACATCCACATCCGTGCCTTTTTTCTTTTTTTACGTACTAATTAGCAAAAAGTGCAGGTCGAGGCGCAAAGTGCAGTACGCGGAGAATGTGAGACAAACATAAGGTGATATAAGGTCTCCCCCATGGCGTTGACAGTAAAGGAAATATACGTCCCTGCCAGGGTTTAAACAGATGTAACCCCGCCTAGATTTTCCACAGTTCTTTATAGTCGCCGCGTCTCCAGCCTCCGTCAGTACCGAAGGTAACTCCGTGCGTAAAGCTTCTGGACACCAGACGGACACCGTACAGTTTCTACCTCTGCCTCTCTTCTCAAAAGACTGAAACAGAAGAAAATCATTTTGAGGTTTCCGCTTAACAGACGGGAAACATTTAATGATTGAAAGCAGATTTATTCATTTTTTACTTCTGTGTATTTTTGGGCTCGTAAATTTCTGTCCCGATGCCTCGCCCCCGAGCCGCTGCACCAACTCGGTTAAATTATAAAGAGTAAACAATGTGCAAAGCAAATTATACCGTAGGAGCTAACTGTCGGTGCTCTTGGATTTAACAGCCGGTACCTGTAAAAACAAAGATTCAGTCAAACTTATGGCGTGAAGGTAAGGAATATTTTTTTTTTGTGTGTGATGTACCAAACTTGACAAAAAAAAATAGATAGTAAAAAGATAGTAATCTATCGCTTCGATCAGCCTAAATATTGCTCAATGCATTAAATGTAAAATCATTTCCAGCCAGCAGGGTTCAGTTGTCCAGTCCAGCCGGGTGATACAAAGTGATGTGTTGGGTGTATTTACTGAGATATAAACTTTAAAGGTGAATTTGCTGTAGCCAGACTATTCCGCTTCACCCATTCGTGTGCTATTTGTCCATTTCCAAATGAACACTTTTAGTCCGTTTCTGTGAATGAGTGAGCGCGTGTAAGCGCGCGCACACTCTTTGTCTAACACGCACATCTGCATTAGGGATGATTTATTTATATAGCAGGTCGGTTGTTTACAGTATTGATCCGGGTTGGCCTTTGGTGTAAAACGACTGAAAGCAAACATTTGCTCTGTGCCGTAATCCAACCGAGGAAAAGTGCTCTAAGTGAGCTGTAGCCGAGTTTAATTCTTGAGATGTGGCAGTGTGCCTGTGTCAAGCTGTCCTTTCCAACCCACGGAGCGCTGATTTCAGATCTGTTTGTACCTTCCAGTTTGTAATTAGCTGGGTTCTCCAGAGGCAGCGCGTCCTCGACACGGCGCTTTGTGCAGGGCAGGTGACCGACTGCTGTGTTGGCTGCACAACCTGTGTTGCTGCTATCAACCCTCGCTCGGCAGCTTTAACAAGTTAAAAACAGCAGGCACTAGAAATGAGGTGAAAATAACGACGAAGCTGCATTTCTCATGATAAACCTGTGTGGGCTAACAGCGTAAGGCATTTTACCTGAGTTTAGTGGCCCCTTTATTATTTATTTTAATTATACTGATACTACACTTTTTTTTATTGAACTATATTTGGCCTCTCCAAATTCTACTGCACATTTACAGTATTTTAGTGCTTTTTTGTCATTTTCCAAATAACGTGTGGCAGAGAATGATGATCAAAATTATGCTGATATTGATATCCAACAACAGGGGAAATAATGTGATAGGAAATTGCTAAATATTACCAAACCCTAACCAATAAGTGGTTATGGTAAAAATAAAATGTATAAAAAATGCTTTGACATGTCAGCAGCAGCTGCTGTAAATCAGTGGGTATAGATCTTTGGAAAGCTCAACCCTGGTCATAACAGCCGGTTGCCAAATTGCTGCTGTCACTTAAAAGGACACTGACAGGTTCTATTTTACAAGGAAAGTTGTTCGTGTCAACTCCAATTGAGCAGAATTAACAATTTGAATGCTCTCCTCATAGAGGAAAGTAAATAACTAATCCTAAGTGAAAGCATCTTTAGTTTGATTACAAGATATTTGCTGAGACTGGATGATTTCACGATTTGCTGTCCATCCAGACACAGTCTCCAGACACAGTGCTCATCCATATGGATTCTACATCTTCCTGTCTCTGAGCTGTCATATCTAGTTGTAAAGAAAACGGCGTCGTCAGAGCTGCCTGATGCAGCACTTGTCAAGTCCAACTGTTTGACACAGCTCCATTGAATCAAATCTCCTGGATGCTTCAAAACAACTGTTGACTTGAAAACTGATATTTATCTCAGCATGAATTACTAGTTAATATCAGGAAAATATATTGCTGAGAAGGATTCTGCTATTGGTCTATATATTATGAGAGATTGGCTTACATGAGGGGATTTACATTAAAGTGGTAGACATTCTTAAAGTTGATTATTAGCACAAAGCACATTATTGGCATAATAGTTAAAATGTGCATTAGATGGGAGCATTCTAATTGCTTCTTAACGGCTCTCAACATGGCGATCCCTCAGCCAGAGGCTCGTAGCTGACAGTGCTAACAGTGTGAGGGGGAACCAGAGGGTGGGTGCTATGCTTCAGCGACGACGCTGTCGGTCGGCACGACATTATCAGCTGTAATCGCTGCATGAGAGCAGTGCAGAGCGGCAGTTGTGAGCCAAAAAGTGGGGCACGTTCACATGCACTAACATGCACTAAAAGCACACGCAGCTGGCCCGGCTATGACATCAAATCAAGGAGAAGCGCTGACAACAACACACACAGAAGGAGATTGACATAATTCTCTCCTCAGGTAGACTCCACTATATCTTCACCTAGCAAATAGTTGTTTGCTGCTATATTAATGTTCAGAATGTCGTATATTCCTCCTTTAAGGGGTTTAAAGCCAAAGCAATTGATGCAGGTGGTCAGTCAATAGTGACATTTAAATTCAGCACACTGCTCCCGAGAGAGATCCCATGTATTCAACAAAAACAACACTGTGCGGCTGCCTGTGCTTATTAAATTAAATTACAAACCCAAACAAATGTTGTTTGTTTTTAGGGTTCTAGCACCCAAATTTGATGAAATTTGATTTGAATCCTTGAAAGCAAAAACCTCATTTATTAGACAGACAATCTCCAGAAGAAAGTCTTTCTCCAGAGAAATCCTGTATGTGATGGACTGGGGTGTACCATAAGAATGATGTACCAAATCGTTTAAAATTGAAGCATTACTTTCAGTTCAACAAATTGCTAAAACAAGCTAAAAAACAGTTTTGCTAATTTTTTAATTTTCTTTCTGTAGAGGCAACAGTTTAGGAAAAAGGTAAACTCCTAGATTAAAGTCAATGTTTTATAATGTTATATAAAGTTCTACATGACTATAGTTTTATGATTATAAATTGGTGTCTTGCATACGTTGATACTAACATGAATATCTGTGATGCTTAAAGAAAAGTTAAACAATAGAAATGATAAAGGTCCAAAAACACCTTCTGAATGAAGAATGAAAGCATGGCTCTTACAGTGAAGGTGACTGGATGAGAATGATTCACATTCGGGACAGGGTTGGCAGTGAGGAAACGTTGTTTGGACCAGAATAAACAAAAAAGAATAAGGAATGGACACGACAGCTTCAGTGACCTTTGCGTGTGGTCCTGTCTGAAACATGAGTGAATTAAGATGCAATATAAATAGTTTACCTTTTCAGCAGAACATAAAGCACTGGAACTGGAATCTCAAAATGACCTCCAAATCACAGACATTGTAAACATACATCCTCTAACACGCAGTGGAATATTTGTATGTCTCAGTAATATTGCATAAGGCTTATGCAGCTCAAAATCACCAGTGCCGCTCCTCCTGTATGGCTTGTATGTTCTTATATCTGTTTGTGTGTGGCAGACATGTGGCTCTGCAGCTCCATTGTGTTTTGACCAGTAAATCATTTAATCGTATTAAATCTTTGTGAATGTATCCGACTGGCATACATACATACTCTCTCTCATGAAACCCATTCCCCAGCATGTCAAATACGTCAACACCACGGGGACCAGCATGATCATAGAAAGGATGCATCAGCCAATTAGGTCCTAAAGCTAATAGACTGGTCTTGTTTATGCTCCAGGTTACAATTATATGTCCAGGAAGTTATGTTGGCAGAATTGTTAGTTGTATAATAATGGTGTGTCCATGATATATAATGATCCTAATGGTCTACACAAATAGTATAGTGCATTATGTCTGAGTAATACATGTAACCCTAAATGTGTATTTGGGGATAGTTATTTTTTTTGCAATGAGATGGCTTTGTTTGTTGTTGTGTTTCACAGAATATTCAATTTCAACACTGATTATATTTGCTGTCGCACATATTTTGTTTTCATTTTGAGTGCCTTCAGTGGTGCCTTCATGGTGAGGTGTACACACAAAGCACTGTATTCTGTGCCTTTATAGCGCAGTTACATTTGAATATCACATTAGAAATTCATCTTTATATTTAGACAATATGCACATGCAAATACACAAAGTTGCTAAAGTGACTGCCTTGCTGTTGAAAGCGGACCAAAATAACACACCAAATGCTGCAAACGATCTACTGAATGGAAATGCAGCATTGTACATTTTTTTATTTGAAAAACAGCCCATTGGTCTTGGTCTTTTCAGGCACGATGAGCAGCAGTCAGTCAAAACTCAGGAAGAAAAGGGAACCGTTCCATGATTCTCTTTCTCACTGATCCACTGGGGAGCTACACACACAGACACACAGACACGCACACACACAATTTTCCCAGAGAGGTGTGAAAGTGCTTTGGCTACATTTAGGCGTATTGATACCAGGCACCCTCTTGTATAGCAACATACTGTATGGTTGGATAAATGCATATATGTATCTCATACAGACACACAACGACTGTCATTGGACTGGAAATGTCCTAATTAGTTGTGGCTGCTCTAGAGCTTGATAAAATATCAGCGCTAAATGGTTTAAAGACTACTTCCATGCCGGGTGGGGAATTTAAATGGTCCAGTGAACAATCTGGACCAATGGGATGACAGATAATGTGCAGTGATTGACAGGGTGAATATTAGAAGAGAGGGCAAGCAATGAGGCTTAATAGCAAAGTTTAAAGAAAGACTTGGATTTTCCCTGGAGAAATGATATTTCTTGCCAATTATCTTGATGTGTAGTGTGCTCGGTTGGATACCTTGAAATGGGGATGTGTGGTGTCCAGAGTGTCTTCCGGCAGACTTTAAATTAGTAGCACTAGTTCCAGATCATTCCAACACCAGCAGATGGTGCCTGACACACACAGAACCTCAAGGTGTGTGTCGAAATGTTATTTACACTACTCACTCACAAGCTCTTTTTTGGATCTGAAGCTCTGCCTTTAAAATGCCAAAAATTAAAAGGTGAAGTGAGGTGGCATGCCATATTTAAGCTTGGCATGACATGACTCATGCGTCACTTTGAATAATTCTTTTTTTTCAACCTCTTGTGTCAAGTGACACATGATACCTGGGGTTGTATTAAACAGCCTTTCGGTGGCAGCATCCTTGACATTTTCTTCAAGAGTCTGGGAGTCTTTTGTGTGGTGAACAAAGCAAGCATGGATCCCCATGTCTGTGTGACCTTATGGTCTTAGTTTTGATAAATTATTGCTCAATCACATACTTTCTTAGCATTTGCTAATGTCTGAAAATAGCAAAGCCTACAGACACCACAGCTTTGAAATAATCGGCAGCAGGGTTTTCAATTGATGAAACAAGAGACTTATATTTAACAGGGTGATTATTCATCTCTGTTTTTAAAATATTTTGACTGTTATTATAATACTGTGCTCATAATATTACCATACTACGTAGCACAGTACAAGCATTGTGTCTAAAGGGTAACCCTTAAGAAAACTGACGAATCCTATCCTAACACTCGAGGCCAATGCCTAATCTCAACCATCTCGCGAGAGTTTCGCAAATGGAGAGTTACCATCTAGACACAACCCAGTACAATAGTATGTAGTATGTAATAGTATCTTGTTTTTTCCAAAGAAGAGGTCTACTGGCAGTATTAGGAACCCTCTAATCCGTTTTCTTGGGGCAATCCTATTCAACAATTTAAAGTTATTAAAATTGTCTCATTCACTAGCAATCACATGAGCATTTTAGCTCCTACATAACAGACTCTGCAAAACCACCACTTTAGAAAATAACCTACTAGTCTATTAGTATATGTTAGCGGGAGCAATGATTGATTACATTCTTTTATATTCTGCCAGTCCCTCAATAATCAGCAATTGAATCGCTCAATAATCAGCTATTGAAAGTATAAATTGGGGAGGGATTTTCCTCACATGTACACCTCTCAGCAGTCACAGAAACAACCTCATCTCTTTTAAATACCTAAAGTGCAAAAGTGGCAACCATAAGAACACATTGTGGTTTCACTCCATCTGGCCCTGTGACTCACTTGTTGAATCTCATTCTACTGTAGCCTGTTTCTGGTTGTAAAACTGGTGGAAGCATCTGCTCAAAATCTGTCTTTCACAACTTGGGTTACACTGTGGACATGTAATATCACACATGCAAACATTATTCTCCAAATCCCGCTTTCAAAAAGGCAAATATTTCAGCTGTTCACAGCTTTATTACAGGACAAGAAAAGAAAAGCAACGAACAAAACATTTGAACATAGCAATTGTGGGTACGGAGGGCTTGGAAGTTCAGTCATGTCACAGTTAATTTTGGTGATGATAATGCTGTGGTGAGGTCACAATTTAGCCAAAAATGATTTTTAACTGACTGCGTCTCTCTGGCAAACAGACACAGGTATGACAGCATCCATACTTTTGTTATTGATCTGCTAATCACTAGTGCATAGATTCTGCCTGCCTCACTGCATCTATGGTCACACCATGGCCAACAGCTCCATCCAGGTCAGTGTGGGGTTATGCAAGATTATAAACTGCCTGAGATGACTGTGCTTGCAGCTCAAACATGGATCAGACAGGAAATATCCAGTTATATATACTCCACCTTTTTTTTTAATAAACAAAGCAGTTGTTACAGACAGGCACAGTGGGGCCTACGGTAGCACTTGATTTACCTGGGGCTTACAAGCCTCTGTTGAGCAGGCAACGTGTGTCAGGTTGAGGAATGACGCTGTGTGTGGATGTCTGCATCCATTCCTTTGTGTGTTTCTTTGTGCTTCTTGGCTTTTAATGGAAAAGCAGCTAGGAGGGGGTGTGTGTGTGTGTGTGTGTGTGAAACGCGGCATTACAAGCGACAAGACCGGTTGTTAGGTTGTGTAATGGGAAATTTATATGTAGCTCGAGAGAAGAGTTGGAATAAATCAAGTGTATAATCAGTCTTGACCGGAATCAAAGTTGTCCAGTCATTTATTTAAGCTTGCAAGCAGAGGGCGTTCAACAGTCACATATCACATTGCACTGGAGAAGTACTTCAAAGAGTGATCGTTGTACATGTCATTTTATACATACAGAAAATCACACCAATGATGAGTCATACACAAAGTGGAAGTCTGTCTGTACGCAATACAATCTGGGTTCAACTAGCCTGTGTAGGCGCACCAAAAACTAAGCCTTTGTGGTCAGTTTTCTAAGAATACTATCAGAAACTGAAGTTGATAAAGAGGAACCTAGATGTGTCTATGTCTCTGTCTTTGCAGACACTTTAAACAGTTATATACTTAGTACATATTTTTTATCATTACAGTTGGAGCTTCCCTACGATCTAATAAGGTCGATGGAGGCTTGTTACCAACCTCCCTCTGCTCTTCTTCCAGTGGGTGGATGCTCTGCTGTTTTTACCCTTATGGCTTGATTTGAGTAGGTAATGGCTGAAATCACCACTACAATAACCTTTATGTCTTACTGTATCAATAACATTGATGCAAAGGTGGAATTTGTACCCCGAGGGCTGTTGTCTTTGTGGATGATGCATCTTTTATTTAGCCCTTTATTTTCATCTTCCTTTCTATCAATGTTACTCGTCTTGAGGCTTCCTGGATGGTCTCCAATATTTCACTTGTTCTCACTTCTTTCTGACAGCATCTCCAAAGTGAAACATCCCTTGACAGAGTTAAAATTTGAACTCTGATGCCATTTCCTATGAAACAGGTTATTGCACACGTCAGTCAACTAAATGACTGAGTGGTCCCTGTCCTACTTTTTTTGAAGTCAGGAAGTTCAGCATTCTGACACAACAAACTGTTGTCAGATATTTTCCTCCTCTCCTTCTTTTTCTAAACATCACATGCACGTTGTCTGAAAAGATAGATTTGATTCATAACCATCATTTCAAAAACTGGTTGTTTGATGAACATCTTCGTTCACCAAGAGCACAACAGATCGTGGCTGCGAAAGTGCCTTTCTATGTTTCATATAAAAAAGGAAAAGCAATCTACAGTATATTTCTTATAAATCCTTCACCAATTCCAAATTATTTTATTTTATTTTAACTATGTATTGCCCTGTCACAGAAGGGTGTGAAACTGAATGCACCTTTACAGCAGAAGAAAAATAGTTTGTAATGGTAAGTGCAGAGAGAAAGGGGACATAATTGCAATGCCAAGATAATGACACTGTAATTGCTACTCTGAATGTGCAGGTTTATTTTAGGCACAGTAAAAGTCATAGCAGCTACCACCTACTCAGCCAGTCTGTAGAAAGCAGCTTCACAACTATGATGAGTAGCCTCCTCACTCATACAGCAACAAAAGGAAGCTATTTCACGAAAAGTAAAGTAGATAGTCATTGACTTTGCCACCATCAATGATTTTGACCTGGCATCTAATAGGGGCTGTGGCAGATATAAAACTAATTAGGATGAAGGCTATCTCAGGTTAGAATCAAACACTTTGACAGTATTGACCGAGTGGTATCAGCTTGAGGTTTTGCTTCCTCTTTGCATAGGGTGATACTGGGAATTAGTAAAAGCTTTAATGTTGCAAGAGCTGGAGAGGGTTAGCAAACTAAATACCCTATCTGTACCATTTGCACTGCATGTGATTATTATTTTCTAACACAAACAATTCTGAGTAAAATCAAGTGTGAATGATGGATTCACATATTATCTAGACACATTTTGATTTATGAATCCATTATTAACAGACTTTTTCAGTTAGTTTTAGTTAGGATGAATATTACTCTTTGAAATAGATTTCTAAATGTGAGTTTTTTTTACAATAAAAACACATTTCAAACAAAGCCCAAGAACATAAAGGGAACATGGAGAATAGAGCGCAAAACAACACTAATTGGATGAATCATGTACCGTAGAAGGGTGATTAAGGTACTGTCGGAAATGGTGTTTATCTGTTCTGGTGAATGCAAATGTGGTTTGTGTTGTGCATGTACAATATGGAACTGTGTCTGTGCATGAGTGTGTGTCTGTGTGTTTGAGGCCGTTTGACAATCAAATTTCAGGGCTCGAAAATAGCTATGATTCAGTAGCACTAGATTTTTGATTAAATGTGGCTTATTGTAAGATTAACAGTGTGGTTTATTACAAGGTGTAATAAACTGATGACTGCATCGCCGCTGCATGATTAGATGAGATTATCACTCAACAGCAACAAGGAACATTAGTTTTTCACAGTTCACAGACCATTCAAAATGTTATGTTCAAAACAGTTGCTGTGTATGAAACAGCCTCAATACAATCACAACCCTAAAATAATGCTGTAAGTATTTTCTACCTAAACAATTTCGATAATAATATTTTCATGGGTAAAGCCAAAAAGGGAAAACATTTTGTATTTATGGGAGGATTATTAAGTAACTAGTAGGACACTTTTCACCTCCTCCAAGGGCATGCTCTATCTCGCAATGTTAATGAAAGTAAAAAACAATCTGTGTATGTGTCCCGTGATTCAGATCTACTCTAAATTTAATGGGTTCCACCAAATTTTCATAATCCTGCTGAGAAACAAACAAACTGAATTGAAAACATAACCTCCCTGGTGAAGGTAATTATGGTTAAACTGTTTTTAATTAGATGTTCATAATTACTAGGTAAAGTCATGCCTATTTTGCTCCCCCATATCTAAAATATGTTACCTCCTAATTATTTTATGTGCTCCATTATTAAAAAAATTAAAATAAACCACGGTTTCCTGGCTGTAATCTCAAACAACATGGCAGCAAGTGAACTATAACAAACAACACCCACATATTCATATTGTTATTCATATAATATAAGTTAGCAATCCCAATGTTTACAAATCATAAGATTCAATCTCAGTAAGTATTATAACCTGTCAATGATTTTGTTAATGTTTGTGTCAGAAATTGCAAGTGTTGGCTATTTACTCTTGGAATATAATTCTTCACTTTATCTGATGAAAGATAGAAAGCAGCCAACCCAACATGGAAGACATTTAGTCACTGGGTACAAGCCTCACTTGTGCCTCCTATCTGTTTTTTTTTGGGCAGTCAGGGCCGGGGTCTGCAGAGAAAAGCTTTGTCATTAGTCAATCCTGTGGAAATCCAGGATAGCCAGATAATGCCTCCTGCTTTCATAGATCAGTGCTGGGGTCACCTGGGAATAAGAGGAATGCGGTTGGATTTGAGATTGAGTGACTGCGGGTAGATAGTGAGGTCCGGCTATTTAAGGATTATATCCAGGACAGGTCAACTGCTCACAATTAATAGATCACCTAGTTGGCGACAGCACTATTTAACCTGTTTAATGATGAGAGATATAGCTGCTGCTCTTAATCCATCTGTTTAATAATGTAAAACCTTCCCATGAATATGAGTTTGAACGAAGGACTCCCTTATAAATATATCATGAACAGCTCTCAGCATGCTTGCAATATCTCAACGTGTCTAGTGGAGTATGTGACAAAAAGAAAAGGGCATTTTCAAAGTTATAAAGCTTCCAGTGCACACAAATTTATTAAACCCACTCCGAATTCTTAAATCATTGTCTCTATAATAGTGGTGTAAATAGTTTATTGCATAGTGATCCATCACCCATCACTTTAAGAACCGGCTGTGTCCAGTTACTTCATTCAGACTCTCAAAGATTGTATTCTCATGGTAAAGTAGCTTTTGTTGTAACAACTGTCACAAATTTTATATAATTTGTGTGTATTCCCGCACATTCTGCCTCTCTGTCATCCTCTTCAGACACATTTTCCTTTCAGTGTTAATCTTAACCTGCCCACTAGATGCCCCCAGACTTTTCCCCTTTCATCCCACATCCTGCCACTCCAATCTGCCCTGATCAATCGCCTCATTCCTCTCGCTTGAACGCCCATCTCCCCATCTCCCCATCTCCCCAAATGCATTTAATTTCCTCACTAGCCCAGCCTCTTCAGTTCGTGTAATTTTGTCTAAGTTGACATCTGTCTAATGCATTTTTTGCCAGCGTCTATAGTCCGTTTACTGAAATTTGTAATGTGCTGGTTCTGAACTTCTACCTAATCTTTTGGACTTAAAATATCCCACCTGCCCCCTTGGCTTTGTTTGCCTGTTGGACTGCAACTGAAAGTGTTTGCAATTGTTCCATTCAATTGCCTTAAGTTGGCTGTGTTGACTATTGGAAATGATATAGCTCACGCTTGGTTTTGTTTTGTTTGTTTGAGCTGTGTTGATGGAGCTTAGTTTCCTCCTTTTCTTCTTGTGTATGATTTGATTGGCTAGTAAGCCTTTGTTTTTGGGTATGCTTTGTCGGTTGGCACTTACTTGGTAATTCCAGCTTTGTGTATCTGGAAGTTGGAAAATGTGTGTAGACAGATCATTGTGAGTTGGCCTTATCTATCTGCAAGCCTTGTGCTCGGCACTTGTGATAAGCTCAGCTTAAGGTCAGCAGTTGAATCTCTTTTCCTGCTGACCATACTTCTCACTGTTCTACTTTTTGCTTTCTTATGTTTCAGCAAAAAATTATCTGCATGTTGAGGTACGTTCTTTTTTACACTTTTAGGTACTGATCAAGAGAGTTCGGAAACTGTCTCACGCATGCGCTCACAACCAGTTTTTTTCATGCTTCCCAATTCATCAGCTTCGTGATTGCTCCACTGGATCCAAAGCTGTTGGGTGGGAAATTAGATCTGGTAAGCTGGAGGGTGTTTGGAGCTTTAGGTCACTGTTCATATGGGAGTATATTTGTATGACAGCCAAGTGTAAAAGCGACACTTTTTCTATTCCATTCCATTATCCAAACCGCTTCTCCTTCACATATAGAGACAGACAACCATTCCTGCTCACATTCACACCTACGGGCAAATTTCACTTGGTTTATCAAAATAAAGAAAGGGCTAAAATTGGAAATTATATTTCTTTCTTTTAATAAGATCTCATTGTATTGTTTTTGACTTTGTTTTGTGTTCCAGATGTCAAGGTGGAACCTTGTTCTTAAACGAGGTAGCAAGGGAGGGTCATGGACTTAAACCTGTCCATGTGTTCATTCTGTCTCTTCACCCTACAACTGCCATTTAGCCTGCATCGTTGTCTTTTGGTCCTGCACCTTAATACCTCCACAGCCATGCACTGTTTTCTGCCCACTCCATTATTCATTAGACTTAATAAAATGTTTAAGTATAACCCTGCACTCCCTCGTTACATTCCCTGAGCTAGTTTGTGACTAATGCAATGCAGTCTCGGGTTGTTTTACTTGGGTGTCTGGAGTGAGCTTTCCCATGTCCAATGGAGAGGACAGGGCCACTAATGATCACCTAATCTCTATAGTTGCATCTGGGACCGACTTTCACACATGCGATGTTCCAGTCCCAAACTTTTTGTAACTTCACCTATGACTCTGCATAATAATGTAGTTTGCTTATAACATACTCTTTGCAGTGAGTCTTGGTTATTTCTGAAGGTAGGAAACTTGTTATCTTGGCATTGCTAACATTTGCAGCTTCCGTCAGTGCAGAAACTCTGCTTAACCAATTTCCTGACTATGTAGTTCCCAAATTGTGGTGCGGGGTTAAATATACCTGGTGCATGTTTATGCACTGGAGACTGTGTCTTTTTGTACGGTATACTGTGTCTATCTATATGTTCCAAAGTGATATTTGTTTCCTAACTGTTCACCCTGTTCCCACTCTCTAAGCTAGGCTAAACATGCCTTGGCTCTATGTATCTCTGTATTAAACACCCTGAAAGTTTCCAAACTAACATGCATAACCAGCCAGTGTTAGTTTAAAAATTGAATTGTATAAAAGACTAGTATTTCTTTGCTGCTTCAGAAGGTTTATCTGCACACGTGTTACGGATACTTGAAGCCCAGATTAATCTTTTTTTAATGATCACAAAGTTTTGCAAGTCCATCCTTCTAAATATTCTCAAGACATTTTATCACAGAAGTTGTTGTGTTTTCGCTGTACTGTATCAAAGTCTGGGCTGCAATGTTGCATTTTATGAGTGATCAGCCTCATTTTTGCTACATTAGCATTAGTCTGTCAATTAGATTAAGAAAATTAAAGAATACAATTGAGCCATTTAAATTCTATTTGAAGCAGATGTTGAATTAAAGTGTAAACACTGCATACTGCTTGCACAGATGCAAACATGAGTTGTATCATGTTTAAGTAGTGCATGTATGTATTTTTCTTTGTGCCCTTACGTTTGCAAACGCAAACATGAAACAGGTTTTCAAGCTGAGTGTTTTGTATTGTCAGATTGTTTCACATTACGATTTTACAGTTCTCAGTCTACTGGAAGCATTGATCTACCCCACAAACACACAACTCCTGAAAAAGGTTGTTGAACAGCTGAAGCCAAAATAATAAAGCACACACACGTCAAATAACTGATGCAATACTTTTCACAATTTCAGCTAGAATAGTCCATTTGATACATTTTTAGCACTGCTTTCACACTTACTTTACTTTGCTGGTTGCCAGGTTTGTTTAACATGGAGAACACCCACTGGGCTACTTCACTGTCTGTGATTGTGAACTCCACTTTGAAGTTAACGCTCCCAACTGCATCATGGTCCTTTTATGTAGCCACCTTTGTGTGAGAGTTTTTCTACCACCTTATTGACTGCTGCTGTTATTTACACTCCACATGACAGAGCAGCTTCTGAGCCAAGAGGATGTTGAAGAATAGCAACATCCCTGACAGATGTCTGGCGCTGCTTTCTGTGGCCTCAAATAGTCATAACTAAGACAATACACACATTTAAGAGTCACATTTTCACAAAAGCAGCGAGAGTGACGGCTAATTACTGGTGAGCTTCAAAGAATAATATACCACAATGGAGTACAAAAATGTTTTGTGACATCGTTGGCTTGTTTTTAGTCCCATCTTCTTTGTTTAAGAATTGCAAAGTGCATACGTTTGTTTGAAAGCAGTGAGCACAAAGGGAAAGGTGTGCTTTCAAAGCAGGAAGTTGCAGCACCGAGAAAAATAATTATAGAGAAACTGGTATTGATCAGCAACACATACACCTTTGCAAATATGGAAAGGTCAATTTGCATTGTGAGAGTAAATCTATCAAAAATATAAAATGATGCCACATACTGTGAAGTAAAATATGTATCACTTTATTTGGAAAAGTCATTCAAGTCCAGATTCAATACCAGATTTGGAACATCTGTAATTACATGAGGTAGTTTGTTGCTCCATTGCACTGGCGCACACAGAAAATTACTCGTCCTGGTCTTATACGGTTCTGGTTTGCTTCACTAGTTCTGTTGTTATACAGTTGTACAGTTGTAAAGTTGTACCTAAACTTTTACTTGCCTCTTAAAGTAGTAGTAAAGAAGGATTTTTCTAAAACTGAACATATCTTTTATTCTCTCAAATGTGGCCTATTGAAGCTGTGAGCCGTAGTTCACCTCTAATCAGTTGAGTTTGTGCTCTTTTAAGTTCCTGTTTCATGCCTAGTTGGCCCAGAAACATGAACTAATCACACAGACAAAATGACACCAGACTTGGCAGAAGGCCAATTGTTCAGACATCCCATGTCTAAGAATTTTGCTTTCCTGGCCAAGTATCTACTTTGGGTGTTTTCCTTGGTCAAAATCTTCAAAACTAAGCACACCTAGGTGCTTGGCTTTGAAGTAGTCATCAGAGGATATTACCCTCAATTATTAATCTCCTTACATAGCCTGGTCATTGTTCAAGACAGTGTGGTAGGAATCACCGTAATTGAAGGATGCATCAGCTTTGTCCAGGGCAACACACTCCGATCATTTCACCTTGTGGTACTCTATAGACCACTCGGTCTTTATTACCAGTTTTAAAAGAATTTGGAGATTTTTTTGGTGATTTCAATATTTACCTGAATAAGTATTTATCCTAAAGCTTTTTGTGCACTTTTTGATTCTTTTGGTTTCACTCAGTTTGTACATGAAAATTAGCCTGTATATCTAAATCAGTTACATTTACATTTACATGATGGCTTATGTTAATTCATGTGTATTGTTCCTTCTTAAATTAAATAAACATCGGACCATCTTAGTTAGCTCTTTCCACTGTTTCATCAAAGCCTTAATTCATCAAGTTAGAAAAGATATCCTGGTGCTCTCTGATGTTGCCGGCATCGCTACTATTAATAGCTTGTTGAACGACCCCGTCGCTGTGCAGTGAAAGTTGGAACAATCTTTTGAATTAGACCGTGTAGAGTGAAGATTCAGCAACTGAATTGGCAATTTCTCACCTTAAATTTTTTCAGAAAAAGATTTTTGCAGACTGCTGAGGAGAAATGACTGAAAGTTTAATCGCATATTTCCTCTGTCCCAAATTGGGCGCACATAGGATTGTGGGTATTTTAGGAGTGCAGAGGATACACACATGCTTTCTTCAAAATCCTCTGGATGAGAGACTCAATCCTCGGTAGACTTAAAAGGAAGCCTCATCATTGGAACAGTCCTTCAGCAGGATTCGATGACGGTACATCCTTGAAATTCAGCCATTGAAAGATCCTGCCTTTGAGAAACACCCATAGATTTGATACTTTAATGTCCCCAAGGGTAAATCCATCTCCACATCACTGTACATGGCAGACACTAATACATATATACAGTATATACAACAGCATACTATAACAGACAACAGTACACATGCAGTACAGGTGTGCCTGCTGTTTAAGGCGGTTATGGCTGCACGGATCAGGCTTTTCCCAAAGCGAGCCCTTCTGCACGTCATTGCTCTGTACCTGCACCTGAAGGTCAGTAGATTGAGGTGGTGATGGAGTGAATGAGTTATATCCTGTTCTATTGAGGTTGAAATGTGTGCATTGGCCTTATTGTTTAGCTCTGCGAGGTTGAGTGTTGGGAGAACAATTATCCTGGCAGCAGCATTGGCCACGCATGCGAATTTGGCCTGGTTAGTTACGGATAACATGTTGAAGAAGCAGGTGGAACATTACATTCGATTTGGCTGAATAATGCTTTGATACAACATGTGGAGATGGGAGGAAACATACAGTCCTTTCAACTTACAGATGGCAGATAATTTTTGGTGGCTCCTTTTTTGGATGTCGTTAGTGCACTGGTAGAAGCTGAGTCTATTGTCAAGTGACACTCCGAGGTTTGAAACTGTCGACCATTTCAACTGTTTGGTTATTTATGAGGATGGGATGCTGACATTGGTGAAGGCAATCATCTTACCACTGGGTGTGCAACTGTGTTTTCCAGAGCAGAGTGGTGAGTAGTGCAGGAATGGTTGTGTCCTCTGTGTATTTGAGGTAACTAGATGGGTGACAGACTGGTGCAAAAAAGTGTATACAGGAAAGGGCACACAACGCTGTGGTGCTCTGGTGTTTGTGGGGAGTGATGTGATTGTGCCCAGTCACAAAGCTTGCAGCCTGTCAGTCAGGAAATGTGTGCACGAGACGGGAGAAGTGTTGAGATGGTGTAGCCTTTGGTTGGTGTTAAAGGTCCACAAGTAGAATCCTAACAAAGGTGCCTGGGGAGTCCAGGTGCTGGAGGTGGAATTGCAGCAGGCGGGCCACAGCATCCTCTGGTCCCTTTTTATGTGGGAAGGAGTAAGCCTCCTGGAGTTCTTTAGAAAAGACTGAATCTCTCCTTGGCATGATAGCTAACCATTAGCATTTTGTCAGAATGAGCTGTAAGCGTCATAGCAACAGCCTTGACGATGACACGATGACACACACACACAGACAAATCAGTGTCGACCACAGACGTGTGCTGCATTGTTTTTGTTTTTTTTGTATTGGGTTATATTTGCTTTGAGCTAGTCATTGTTAAACATTGTGTAATTGTGATACTCGTTAGCCAGAGAGGTTGGAAGGACACATACATTTCTAAAACTTTACAATTGTACAAAAATATTAAAAGAGAAACAAAACACGACAAGGTTATTCATGGGGTGCCCAGGTCATAAGGGAAAGAATCACTTGCCCACAAAGACCTGTGTTCAATCCTTCAGTGCGGAGCCTCTGGCTTGACCAGGTGCCCTCAACTATTACAACTGTGTTTTTGGGCGGAAGGCGATCAAAGATTAGCATTAGCTGCTCCTGCTGGACTGCAGGTGCCTGTGTAAAGGTGGTAGGGATCTCAGTCAGTGTTATTCTCTAAGTACTCACAAACGTATGGTATGCTCAAATATGTGGTTGCCTGTTTAAATAGTTGCCTGCATTTAAATAGCAGGGACACGAGTTCATTTTTTTGTAATTGGAAGGTATCCACTCTGTTGAAGATTCCTTGTGCAAGACATTGTTTTGGGTCATTGTCCCTGACCCCTGACTTATCTGTAAAGAAATACATGATTATAATCATAATCAAGTACAGGTCACAGAGTGGTCATTTAAATAATAGAAGATATTGAAGACAGCAGGGAAAGAGCAGAGTTTTCTATTTATAAGCACCAGCTATCAGGCCAGCAGTGAGAATAGTCTCACGTACTGTAAGTAAGGAAGTAGAGTAGGCAAATATATAAGATTAGACAGCACAGGGCATCTGCAGGGTACACACACAGACTGATACCCCAGAGCAATGCTTACACATCTTAACAGGAGCACTCCTCCCTCACCCACTTCCTCTCTTTCTCCTCTCACTGCTTCTGTCTAAATCTCTCTTCTGCCGCCACTGAGGCTTTCCTGTGCCCCCCTCTGGTAACTTTTCTCATTGATTGAGCTGTCTATTGGGCTCGAAAATGCTTAATGTCTTTGGTGTTGGAGTGTACCGCATGTATCTAGTTGTGTATATTCTTTTGTTATGCAGCCACTTTTCACGTCTATGCTCAGTAATGGCAATCTGAATAAAATGCAGCAGGAAAAAAA
Source organism: Ophiodon elongatus (assembly GCA_016806645.1). NCBI lineage: Eukaryota > Metazoa > Chordata > Actinopteri > Perciformes > Hexagrammidae > Ophiodon > Ophiodon elongatus. The sequence goes on from JACSYO010002159.1 coordinate 7,120,112, forward strand.
CAACCTTTTTCAGGTCTTAACATTCAGTCAAGGCTAGAACAAATGGGCAAACCTTTTAGAAAGTGTACGGTAACCTAATCAGTGAAGTGACATTCAAATGTATTGTAGGTTAGATGAACCTGACTCTATTGAAAAAATCACAAAATAATCTGTCCTTAGCAAGTGAAACATGCTCTGAAAATCCTTGAGGTTCTTCAAAAATCAACAGATATAAGTACCTCTGAATAAGAACACTGTGCGCTCATATTAGGCTGGAAAGGGCACAAAAGGATCTCTAAATAATTTGACCTCCACAAGTCAACAGTTAACCAGATGAATGTAATGAAAAAAAGTCAACATTGCTGCAACACTCATTTCAGGGGTTCCATATTCAAATCAAGGAGGTGACAGAAAGCTGTAAGGTGTGTTTTCAGACATCTACCTGGCTAACCTAGCTTCACATGTCAGAATTCGCGAACAAATATCCTGGATGCATGCCCCTTATTGCCTGAAGACAAAAGACATCATGTTTTAAAACAAGAAAACACTGCTCAGCTGCCTGTTTTTGTATTTCAACAGTTTTTTTTCTGCCGCTTTAATTTGTCCTCCTCTTCATGACTGTGAAGAGGTATAGCCAAATAATGAGGATCTCTTCCAAACTTACTACCCTTGTAGTGCAAAATTATCTTTGTTTTCATAGACTGTTTTCTTACTGAGCTGAAGATTAAATAACACACAGAAAACCCAACTCTACTAAAGCACTGTATCTTTTGAAGATAACCTCTTGATTTGTCTGACTCAGTCTGCTGAAGACTAGAAAATGTGTTTTTACACAGAACAAGGACGAGATTGTGTCCATCATCTTTTACATTGGAATCACATTATGAGGCAATCTCTTCACTCCCCCAAATGGAGAGGAAGAATGTTTACAGTGGCCAAAAGCTTTTTGAATCTCCATACTGGACAGTAATCACAAAGCATAATCCAGGGAGAATCCTGGACTTTGCTTCCCCTGCAATACTTGGGGATCAATATATTTTTAGTTCAAGCAGAACATGTTGACATTTCAGGGTAATTAGTTTGTCTTTTGAAAGTTAATCAGTGTCTGATCAAACATCATGAAAATGACTCAAAACCCAGCCCAGTGGTATCATCTGGACGTAGCCAGTGGAGAGATACCAAACATAAAATGTACTTATGCACTGAAAGTGTTCAAATCAAAGCAAGACTTTAAAGTTTCACATGTCAGCATCTGTGCGAAGACATTTGTGCCAAGTGCAGTTTGGACACAGAATGCGTCAAAAAAATCTCCTTAATACACTATATCGTTCATTCACTCCTTAACTGTGTTCAGATTTCTGCGGTAATGCCCTCGGCAAGAGGCAGGTGGTAACAACAACAGATAAAAGTTATAACCTGACAAGTACAACAAGCTAGAATCACAATGAAAAAAACATTCTACAGAAACAATTAAAAAGGCAAGAGAATAATTGTTGGGTTGTGGGAATGGAATTAGGAGCAGCGATAAAAGGAGTTAGATGTAGATGAAGATGTGAAGCAGATTCTAGTCAGTAGGAGCAGCAGCCTAAAAGGCTAGAGAACCAATTATGGTGTAAGTCAGCGGGAAGAAGGGATTGAAAATAGAGCTGGGGGAAGTGTAGGATGACGTAAACATTAATCTAGACAGGTATGATGGAGCTGCACTGCTAAGGGTTTTATAAAAAAGGATGCATTTGTATATTTTGGATGTTATTCTGAAAAGATTAGACATATAACTTCATTAAGTTTGCAACAGTGGTCTACATACTAAACAGTAAAAGTGGTAAATCAGAGCGCAGGATGATGTAATGTAAAATCGTATTCGTGATGTTGAGAATTAATAGAGATTAGTGTCAAAGTATTCAAACTAAGAAAGGATGCAGTCAAAATTAACGGACTTAAAATCTTCATAAACCTGGAATTTCCAGTCTGTGATCATATGCCTTACAGTATATATGATGTTTTAAGCAAAATGCAGATTAACTGCAGCAGAAGTGCAGTACATTTGTGGACTGTCATTATGCGATCAGGACCTCATGTCGCAATAACTTTAGTATATATAAAGTGTTCCACCGTTGGACTGACTGTCCCAAGGTCATTAACGGATTTACATCAATAATGCGTAATGGTGGCTACTTTGTGACACATTTGCAAAGATATTATTTAAATACTTTTTTTTTTCTGTCTGACAATGCAAGTCATACCATGATAATTGAATATTTACTGCTGTTTGAAATTGATGTAAATCATAAATGTGCAGCAGCACTCATTGCTTTGATGAAATAAAAGCTCTCATGTTGTGTTTTTCCGGCACATTTCCAGTAATGAGGGTATCATGATGACATGGGGATCTGTCTGTTCGACAAAAGGATCACATGGAAAACAGCTCCATTGTTTTTGCATGTTTTGTTTGTTGATATATGTTGTTGTTTTTCTAAATCAGATCTGGCACATTAGAAAGTACACTTGATTTTAAATGCAAACCTGTTGGCGATACTATGCTGAAGCCCATAACCAGTACCAGTTCCTTTTAAGTCCCACTGTGGAGATTCTGTCCACAAGTAGCACTACGGAGCAATATTTAAATGAGCATGTTCCCGTTTTCTTTGTATCTCAGACTCTACAAGGATGCGATATAAGCAAAAGCTATAGGTAAACAAATGGTTTACCTTTTAAGTTTAAAACTTTAAAAGCATTTAGCATGTTTGCTCTGCCTCAAATATAAACAGTGGGTTTGGATGTGAGGCACTAGTTGTGAACGCAACTCTGTTTGTATATCCACACGGTACCTTTTTTCTGAGTATCATCCCTTTTTCCCTTAAAACAAAAGACTAAAATGGGAACCACATTTACGTGTATATTAGACAGATGTGACGCACATCACATGCTCATGTCACAAGAGGGTGTTTTCTTGTGTTGTGTTACAACTTCTTTAGTAGTTGTAAAAGAGAGAATTCTGCACTGGGGGAAATGCATGGCTTTAATATCACAATATGATCTGGTTAATAAAGACTGCAGGCTTTTGAAAAGTTTTCTGTACACTTGCCAGCAGCTGAACTGGATTGCTGCCAGTTCAATAAAGGAACTTTTATAGTCTTGATTTTTCACTTTAGCTTCATTCAAGGATTTTTATGGCTATCATTTTATCAGAGGGAAGTCATTGAATGCCTTCTACGTCATTTTATTCACATTTGGAATATCCACTATAATTCAGAATAAAGATGCACCGAGTACTACATTTGGCAGGGTTTAAGCAAGTAATAGACAAATGGCCTATGCCTAGCAATTACTGCATGAATACAGATTATCCCAAAAGTTAGTTTTTGTTTTCTCCAGAAACTGCAAACATTCAAAACATTCAAATGCTGTTTTCTTTCTTTGTGTCTGTAGGGCCCGTTCTTGGCCTTCGTCACTCACAGCTAATGGATGTCTTAACCCAGTATGCCTACAATGACAGTTTCAATGACAATGGAACATGGAGCTTCAACAAAACGGATCAAGACCAGAAGCACCCTTACAACTACTATGCCATGCTGCTTACTCTGCTCATCTTCGTCATCGTCTTCGGCAACGTGCTGGTGTGCATTGCTGTGTCCAGAGAGAAGGCACTGCAGACCACCACCAACTACCTGATTGTCAGCCTGGCTGTTGCTGACCTCCTGGTGGCCACACTGGTGATGCCTTGGGTTGTCTACTTAGAGGTAGGCTACACAAGAAAGACACACATGTACTGCATACTCTTTGCACATAAATAACTTGATATGCTGTGAGCAGCCAACATGCTCTCCACATCTGTAAAACTGCAGATTACCTATTTTTTCCTCTGTTTTATCTTTTGTTATTGACAAAAAAATAAAGGGATTTGCAGACTTGCAGTATAAGATCTTTGAAAAGATTCCTGTTTTTATAGTATCTTCAATATAACGAATGTTTATACTGACAACAACACATCAGAGGGTAGGCTCTGAAAGCAAGAAACACAAAATTACCAACTTTAAAGATAGAATACCATTTGGTATTAGAAAATAGGAAAGCATATTATGCCAACAACAGGCATTTATATAAAATCTAGGGCCAGTGAAATACTGGTGAAAAGGTTTTTTTAGCCAAGCAAGCCGTCCGCAGTTATCAGCAGGTCAAAGGTTTAAGGTGACACAAGGGTGACGGCTGATATGTTCACATCACCATTGTAAATATCAGACCTGCAGTGGTTAAAGGCCTGTAATGTAGCAACACTGACAACATCAAAATGTCAGACTGGTGTATTCAGTCAGAGGTCAGATGTCTATGAATATTTTTTTCCTAATTCTGGGATATATCATTTTGCATTCACTGCTGTGTGTGATAATGCAGACCTGCTTTTTTGTTTTGTTTTTTAAATCAGTTATGACATCAATGCCTGCTAACCAGTGCAACCTAAAACAGAACAGAGCATAACATAATCTCCAATCAACTGAATCAATAGCAAGCAGGATGCGGGATATCTTTCAGACGAGTCTCTCTCTATCTCTTGATCGTTGCTCATTTCTTTCTATCTTCTCACTCCCGGCATTTATTTCTGACCATCAGGCTTTAGGTGTCTAATGTAGAGAAAGGCAAAGTAAGACTACATGGACTACATGGACTCTAATCTTCCTAATTGTGTCTGCCAGTCTCCATGTTTGTATGTATGTTTGTACATACAGCACAGTGGTGACTGGCAATGTATCAAATGTATCGTTCTTTCTGATCAAAAGCTTGTTTGTCCATAAAGTATGTAATCTGCACACTATTTGTTTTTCATCAGAATTATTTACTTGCTCTCTCTGTTGATGTGGGCAGCTGGGTCCACACGGAGGGCAGCCTACATTAAAGTAATGTGGAAACGAGATAAATTACAATTTGCAACACATTAAAGCTCCACATTTTTGCATCAAACATCCTCATTAAAATATTAGTTTTGATATCATAGCAGAAAAGTGAGTCCCTGATGGTGAAAGGTGTTATAGCTGCACAAGTGGACAAAATATTTTGAGTGTGCTGATCGCTGGAGCCGCTCTGAAACATTCATCAAATATAAGTAACACAACAGTGACACAAATTTGCCAGTTGTGTTTCCAGTATTTTTATAGTGCTGGAGACATGCAAACAGCATCAGGTTACTAAGATGCATATTCAGCAGTGAGCTGCTTTCTCGTTTCTGCTGGCATCCCTCCTTCTTTCAGTTTATCTTTGGAAAACCCCACTATGGTCACTTTCTTCATAATGAAGCCAAGAGCAAGCCACAAACACAGAACTTGTCATCATACATTTTTGGTCTCCAAGCCCAAGCCGAGATAACCATGACATCATTATGACATCGTCAAGGTAATTTTCTCAGCTCCCACCAGAGCCAAAGATGAAATTAATGTGACTAATGTAATTAAACTTTAAGTAATCTGGTGTTTCTTATGTGTTCTGTTGGATAGTACTCAAGCTCATTTAAACTGGATACACCAAGGGTGGATTAACAATGTAGGATTGATGCTATTTTTGTTAACTTATGTATTACTTATGTATATGGGCTGAATGTAGACCCATTTAAATTACTAATTTTGTCACAAATTATTAATTACTAATTACTAATTTTGTCACAAATTATTTATGTGAGCCACAGGAATCTTTACACAGATCAGAGAGTGCCATGATTATTCATTTATTTAGGCTTACAGTAGAATTGACTACAGTTCCATTCTGTTTTCCTGAATACTGTTGGGAGAGGGGGGGGGGGGGTATGGTTTCCTGTGCCAAATGATTGTGTAATGATACCATAGAGAACATAACCTGTTTAAGTTCAGTTCATTTTGAGAAGACTCCAACCATCTTCCTGTCATATTTCATCCTTACACACTAATAACACCAATTTGGGTGAAATCTTCCTCCAATTAATATGCTGAGAACTAAATACTGGCGTCTTGTCAAAATCAAAATGGATTATCCAGCATGTGTTTGGAATAGGATGCTTAACTGATTTTGGTACATCAGAATTCCTGCTAATAAGACTATAAAACCTTGAAAATAAGAAAATATATGATAAAAGTGGGAATGTTCATATTTAAACATTGTTCGGAGGAGCAAGTGTAAAATTTTAATCTCTAGATTTGCGTTGTGAAAGGGAAGGTGGCCAAAAATATGTTGTTGGAGACTCAAAACGGCTTCCAACTACTTTATCTGGGAGGTTTTTATTTATTAATTTCATGTATTTCAGGACAAGTCTCTCCCATCAGAGACACAGCCAAAAATCATGCAGCTTCAGATAATGACAACAAACACGTTGCAGTATTTCTACAATGTTCGGCAACAATATTGCTTTTTTATTTGTCTCTTCTTTGTTACACATAACAACCTCCAATCCCACTGAAAATACACTCCTTTTTTTTCTTTATTTATGACAGACATTTTATTTAAAAAATTCTAGTGTCAACAACCGTGGCCTTTATTAAGTTTCTCGTGTTAATAATGTATCAGCATGAACTTTAGTGAGAGCTTAGTCACAGAGTGTGGGCAGGGCATTCTACTTGCCCTTTATTATTAAATGCTGAATTAGCATTTTTCTCTTTCTGTCAAGTGTGACTGATTAGAGAACATATGGAGGAAACTTTATGCATGGATTGAGGTTCTGAGCTTGTTTGAAATCAAAGTGAATTAAAATACACATTCTTTTTAATTAGTGGATTTCTTAGTCATTCATCTTTGGACAGCCTTCAGAACTGTCTATCTATCAAATGATGTCGCTCCAAATAAAGATATGCCATTTAAAAGTATTGTCTTCAAAATATAATTTTTAAATGTATTATGTTCATACAGTAATTTTAGTATATTTAAAGTTGTCTCATTGTGACAAAGAGAGACCTAAGAATAAACATTTACAGTCAAACAACTACAAAAGCTGCATACATGTACAACACATGTAAAGCCAGACAACCAACAAGTGGGCTACAAAACACACTTAAACATTTCTAAGGGAAATACAAGTCCAGTTTAAGATCAGTTTACAGTTCATTCTATAAAAAAGGTGCATCATATACAAAATCAAGATTAGTGTGTATCCATTGATGAATATCATAATATGATTATTCCATCTATCCAACATTGTGATACAGAGATAAATGATAAGTAGTATTTGCTATGTAATATGTTCTTTCTTAACTCCTAAGCATTTCTGCTATGAATGGTCTTATAAAGTGTGTTGTTCATTATTATGAAAGACAGACTATTTTAGATGAATGAGCCGAGAGTGTCAGTTTCCTTTCACCCTAATTTTAAGTGACATTTCAAATTGCATTTTCTTTTACCACTTTCTCAGTTCCCCAGTCTCCGTTATTGCATTTTCAATTTGCCAACACCTTACCTTTGCAAATTACATCATCAGAATGCTGACACATTCTAAATCATCATAGCTATGCACAGTGTGATGTTATAAATGAAGTTTGAAAAGTTCCACAGTCAACATTTCATTATAATTTTCCTCTTTTAGCATGTGTTTTATTTTTTATTTTATTGCCTGAGACAAGCATATTAATATCCACGGAATATGTTTCCCCACAATGATAGGAATAGATAGATGTTGCAGCCACAAGGGTCTGTAATGGTTTGCAGGTATTGTGAGGCTCTTTAATTTGTTACGGGCTGCAGAACTGATGTGGATGTAAAAATGCACGGTTGAGTCAGTGTAGCTGTTGAGAGGAGCTACTTGTGGATTGTCATATACCTGTAAAGATGAAGAACAAGAAAATGAAGTGATGGTAGAGAGGGAGAGAAACAGAGGACAGTGTAGAGGTACTGAGAGGACGTGAAGAGGTTGGAAAAAATGCAAAAGAAGAAGAGAATAGAGGTTGTGACACGGAGAAGGACACTCATTAGGCTGTCAGATGATTCTCAATCACCACTAGTGTTATGGTCACTAGCAACAACATTAAGCTGTCGTATAATGTTATGAAGACATGTCCTAGGGACATAGATTAATCTGCCACAGAGAGGTAGGAGTTGCCCCCGACAGACTCCTATCCCTTATCCTTTTCAGAGCCGTGGGAGGAAGCAGGTAGGATGTGTTGTCAGGCGAGGTGGGTGGCATCGGACAGCTCAGCATTATCAATGATAGTGGTTTCATCTTCGGCTTTGACTATGAATTAGAGAGCAAGAGAGTTTTGAATACAAAAAGGTTTTGATCATGTCTTGCGGCCAGGTTCAGCAGACCAGGATGCATGTTAAAGGATAATTATCTCACTAACACTAAAGGTGCCTATAGTTGTGCGATAACCTGTTTGATTCCGCCTGTTGTAAATGAAAAGATATTATGAAGTCACTGAATTATTTGTGTACTTGAATCAATACTAGAAATGTTTTGCGTTCTGTTTTATGTTTCATTTGTCAGTTTTAAAGTTTGTCTTTGTGTGGTCATAGATTCTTGTTTTTGATTGTTACATGCACTGATTTTAAGATTTTGAACTGTAACGTGTAATATAAATGATTACTTAAACTATGAATGCCCAACAAGGGAGTGGTGTTGGAAATTTGCTTCAACTATAAATATATGTACGTTAGTCACTGCTTCTGTTACTGTCAATGTTATTCTGTACTTGTCCCCTACAAATAAACAAATGAAATAACATCAGATAATCGTTCCACCATGTCAGGTGTAACATTATTTTTGATAATAAGAGACCATTCGGGGCTGCACGGCTCACAGATAGATGGGCCCGGGTGGTCCTTCTGTGTGGAGTTTGCACGTTCTCCCCCGTGGCAGAGTGGGTTCTTTGGCTGATTCGGCTTCCTCCCACAGGTGTGAATGTGAGTGAGAATGATTGTCTGTCTCTATATGTGTGCCCTGCGATAAACTTCGCCCAATGTCAGCTGGGATTGGCTCCAGCGCCCTACATAGGATAAGCGGTTTGGAATAATAATGGATAATGGAATGGAATAGAAAGAGACCATTTGGATTCTGTATAGTCTCTGTATATTTTAAAATGCATAAGCAAGCTATTTTTCACCTGCAATTCATCACTTCGTTGAGAAGATCCTATCAGACATCACTCCGATTTGTATCATACCTATCCATTTTACACTCATTCATTATTTCATTCTTTCATTTCATTAAATTTTATATCCCTCTCTTGCTGTTATTGGTGTGGAAATAAAATGAAAAAATATACGAGAAGGCTTTACTGTCGAGGTTGCTTTTTGTTGGAGAAGTAATACATATCGTTTCTGCCAATGTGCCGTGTTTTTTTCTGTTGACTGTTGCTGTAAACTGATGTTGTTGATGTTTTTCTCTTCAAGGTAGTGGGAGAGTGGCGTTTTAGCAAGATCCACTGTGACATCTTTGTCACTTTGGATGTGATGATGTGTACAGCCAGCATCCTCAATCTCTGTGCAATCAGCATTGATCGGTGAGTTTGCCACTCCATAGATTGTTTATGCTTTCTTCATGGATCTTCATAGGGAAGATTTTAGAGCATGACCATCGAAGCTCACATGGTTATATACAGACTAAAAGCCTTTATTTCTTTTATATCTATATGGAAGTGAGCACTCATCCTAATTACTGACTGTCAGGTGTTCCAGAGCTATAAGTGTGACTCAAATTGCCGCAATTTCTATAAAAGTGTGCTAATTTGATGAGACAAGTGCTTAAGTGAATTAAATCTAATGGCAAATGTCGTTGACCCCTGCACACTGTAAGCACAAACTTTAATGAAGAAGCAGTTATGTTTCAGTCATAGACCAATGTTGTGTTTAACACAAATAATACAATAAATAAGTAGGTGTTTAGATACAGACTTCAACCACCTATCACAAAAGTGGGAAAATCACAGGAATACCCAAAACAACAAAAGAGAATGCAGATCTCCACCAGATATGTCTGCAACAAATTCTACTCAGCAGTTGTGACGTTATACAAGCAATGGGCTTGAAGTCGTCGTATAATACACACACATACAATTGTGCCAAGACACAAAGATAAACTCAACAAGTTATCCAAGCTATATATATTTAAAGAAAAAAAAAGAAAAAAAAAAAAGCATAAATTTCGTAAAAGTTCATAGAAATGACAACTATATTTAAAGAGTAAATTAAGGGGAGTTGGAAATCTTGTGTGTTTCCAGTGGTATAACTTGCTGCACTGATGTGGATCCGTCCTCCAGGGTGTGGTCAGTACACTGTGACATCACTGTCTACTTTTACATTCAGCAAATATTCCGGGTTTTGCCCTTATTACGAAAAGACAATATTCCTACTAAGCTGTTCGCATGGCTAATAAAATATTCCACAAATATTCCCATTTACATGCAGCTGTGTATATTCTAATTAACTCGAAAAGCCCCCATGGGTATATACATCTAACGGCTACATGCTTTAAATAACTATGAATAACATCTCTCACTGGTCCATCTGAGGAGCTCGCTGCATCCTCATCACAGGGGACGGTGAATTCTCAACGCCATTCAATTCGGTATTTGATAGAGTTGATGCCCTAACATGATATATCTCGTCAAAATATGGAAAAGTGGAACAAAGGGAGCAATTTTGCTTCTTTACATCAAAATATGTTTTTATCAAAGTTTTCCACAACCTTCGTCTTTCATTCCTTCAACCACCTTCTTGAAAAGATTGATATTGCAATATTTGAACATATCCAAAAACCTGTTGATATCCTTCATAATGCTTGAGAGTAGCTGTGTTTCTCCTTCTGACCAGATATGTGGGCTTTCTTTTTGGCATGTATCTCTACTCCACCTTTACAAACTGTTGGCTTGTTGGTTTGTATACAACGCAACGTAAACAGGCAAGAGGCTGTGTGTCGCAAAGTGCTGTCGAAACTCCAATCGAGACACATTTTCCAAATGCGCTGTCTACATGTCTGAAATTCATAGCCATAAAACCCAAATTATATCAGCACATCCCACGTCTTGAAATGCTCCAATTTGGAGTAATGCCTAAAACATTCAGAAAATCGAAACGGAATATGATGTTAATATGACCCGTATCAAATTCGGAACATTGTCATTTTTGGAATAATAGTAAAATATGCATGTAAACGTAGTCCCTGTTGGGTGTAGTTACTAGTGCAACAGAGCTAATTCAGCCGATTCGGAGCAACATTAGCATTCATTTATAATTGTGTCTACGGCCACCAAAATGTGCTCTCCAATAGAAATCCTGAGGGAACTATCTGTCTTTAGCTCTTAAATGCTTCACTGTACTCACCAACAACTCACCAACTGTAACTGTCTGCTGCTTGGTGTGGAGCAGGTAGTGTAACAATAATGTTGCCTTTAAAACTAAATAATGAGCAGAAAGATGCTAAAATGAGCTAAAAGGAACTGCAGAGTTGAGCAATCATGAGTTTGTTACTAAGAGCAACCCCTTGCATCTACACATATGATTTGTGTTAATATAAAAATATTGATTATCGCAGGGATGGATGCAAAGTTTTAGACATAGTTCTATTCAAAATGAGGCGCGCAGTTCACAACAGCATCTCCTCATCCTGCATTCAGTAATGCCTTGTCCAAAAATAAATTGACTTATTTAGTTGTGCAACTGGCATGATGACTCATTGAATGACAGACAATTAAAGTGGATCACAAATTGCTAAAGGGAGCATAGAGCACACAATTTTAATAGAGAACGGTAGAAAGTAATCATGTAATGTTGGCAACCCTAATATTTATTTAAAGTGTAACAGCTATGTCCTTGTTAGCAAGGATATATAATTCCCCATATTTTCCTTTTATAGAATTAAAGAGAAAAGTTTAATTTGATGATTTTCTGCTTGGCTGCATTTTTCATCTTAAATCCATATGCTAAATAAATACTCACCGTCATCACACAGGTACACAATTTCAACTGTTACTGAAGTGAATGAATTACTGTAAAATGCAAATATCTCTTATCTGGAGAAAAGCTTATCAACAGCTACTCTGAATAATCTCATAGTAGATCATTGTTTGCGTGAATGTTACGAGCAGAGAGGAATAACATAAAAATTAACATTTAGATATTATGTATCTGACTTTAGAATACTTATCGGTGGAAGGATGAGAAAGACAGTACCAGGAGTCACTTTCCCTGGCTTTACTACATTTCTGTGGCCACCTTTATGATGATGATTTGTAAAAAATCTGACAAAAGTATTTTTCTTTTATCAATTCAACAGCTCCAGGCAACAACCATGTGTATACATCAAAGTATTGTTAACTTTGTTCTTATTCACCAGTGTGAATATGTCAACATCTTACTTTTGGAAATATGTGAAACAAAAACCAGAAAACAGATTGTTATTCTGTTGTTAAAAGGATGAACAAATTTGCACAAATCAGCTACATGCATCCTCTTTAAAAGCAGATGACTATGGGCATAAGACAAAACTGCTTTTGTGTAGGAGGTGATATGAATATACACATGCCAAATGTGATTTAACAGAACTTAAATTATGTCGCCAAGAGGCTGTTTTTAAATTGAACCACAAGACACATAAATACCATAACGCTCTCAGTGAGTCATAAGGTGCAATTAAATATCAAGCATCAGAGGAGCCTTCAACTTTAGTGACACAAAGAAAGGCAAAATACTTTGTCATTTGTGCGTTGTCTATAATATTTGTTAATACAGTTAGTCATATCAGAATGTGTTTGCAAACAGTACACTACAAATTCCATGAGAAAAAACTAAAGGCTGTTTAAACTGTTTACATAATAGCATCTAAACTCGCCATAATATCCCATTAATGTGACATAAAATATGATTTTGATATTCCTGAAAACAATAGGTCTGGAGTCATGAGAGTTTCTCCTACATCTCCAATGATTTGCGCTGTATGACCTGTGAATCTTTGCAGGATATCCCTCTCATTTGGTGTGCAGAAAAACATAGATTTGTGGACTTATTTTGCCTGAGCTTGGTAGTGTGTCACAATATTTAATATGAGAGACAATATGTCATTTTTATCATTGTACTAATTACGTGATTGGCAACCCTTCAATGAATTTGGATAAAAGATTAAAAGCTGTACTGTACCAACACTTGATGTGGCTTGCAAAATTGCACATCTCTTTCATTAAGAACTGCAGCTGTAATGCACATATCATTCATGCTGCTATTTATGGCAACTGTGATTCAACCATATGAGACAAAAGGCCTTTATTTACATTATTGGTAACAATTAATTAATAATTAATCAAACCCACGACAGATTCTCCCTTTAATTACAATATAATCTCTGTGAAGTATTCTCATAAAAATGCACATCGTGTGTGTTCTTGAGGCCTAACAAATGTGATGGATACATTACCTTCCTTTCTCATAAGTCATTGACAAAGCTGACTTTATAGACGGCATCTTCTGTAAATTGTTCTTGGAACTGCGTAAATACACTGAGAGCAACTTAGACTATATTAGTGTTCAGTTGTCCTTTTTGAGGGAAAAAGTGCACACTTAATTTTATTTCACAATGGATAACAGTATTTTTCCTATGCCTCGTCTTTTCTGAACCTAAGCTGTGCTATCTCTGTGCTGCCAATTGTATTGTATATCCAGCCCCAAAGTTGTGATTCATGAGCAGGTGGATGAAAAAACGTAACTGTCAGTCAATACGCTTTTTGTTTGGCCTTGCAGCAGCACTGCACATTACAACTTTTGGGCCTATTGGTGAGGTTGTTCCATACCCAAGGCTTCTTTTACCCAATACCTTATTACAGTGTGTTACACAATCCTTGACAAAAAAACATTATACAATTCCCTTAGATATATTCTAATTTCTCTTGTGTGTTTCCATAAAGAAACCCAAACAAAACAGTCTCTGAAAAGCTTTGGCCAAAGTCTTTCAAACCAAATTGCACAGAAATCAATGCATGACACACTGTAAAAAGCTATCCGTTTCCTGGTGATTGCAGCGAGCTCACTACTAAGGTCAACCAATGCAGCAAAGTTAAATTATAAGGGCTTCCCTGGGAGAAAAACTAAGAGCAACCTTACACTTCCTCCTCTTCATGTAAACTGCAGCTCACAGCCATAGCTGTTTCTAAAACGCCTGCCAACATCAAACACGTCCTGATCAAAGATGACAGGCAAGATCTCTTGGTTTTACCACTTGTAGGCTTCATGTTCTCGGTCCTCTTTTGAGCTGAAACCCATTGATGAAGAAAGAGAACTAGTAAGAGAAAGGGGATACATTCATCAAATCAAACATGAATAAATTCAAACTGTGCAAATGTACGACATTCTTTTTTTCATACTTTCCCTGTTATCTTGTAAAAAGGTGTTTTTTTATGTTATTTTCTTACATTCAAATGAAGTGGCTATTTTTTCTTCACCCCTTACAGTTACACAGCAGTTGCAATGCCAATGCTGTACAATACTCGCTACAGTTCCAGGAGACGGGTCACAGTCATGATCTCTGTGGTGTGGGTACTATCTTTCGCCATATCATGCCCCCTATTGTTTGGCCTAAATAACACAGGTAAGAAAGGGTACAATTCAAATGTTTTTTTCATGGTGTGTGTGACTAAATTGGTTGAGCAATAGTAGTGCCATACTGTATTATTCATGGGTGCATCCACTACACAGTATACTACAGCATGTTTATTGTAGACACATTGTAAAGATTGCTGATGTATCTTTTAAATGCTTGCCCATGTTTGCATTAACATTGCACTAAGCAATGTCAGTGTCAGTGCCCATTTAAAGCATTGCACACTGTACATTGCAGCATTGTGTTTATAAAAGTGAATATAAACTACCCATACCAGCAAACAATTACCTCATGTAACAAGCGAGCCATAGCCATTTAAGTTACGTATTATACAAAACATGGGCTTTTACAGAGGATTACTATTAAAGCAGATTAAGGGCTTCTTAGATTTGTTGCTGACCGGCTCCTGTGGCTCGATCCCTGTTTCTTTGAAGCTCCACTCATCCCTTTGAGTGCCTTGATGTGACGTTGATTCTGCCGGAACTCAGACGTTTGGACTTGTGAGCCTCACACCCGCTTTTAAGTGAAGAGTGGCTTACCACTGTGAGCTTCCAGAAACCTGAAAGCAGAGGACCATGACTAGCAGAAACCACTAAAACTGAAGCAATTTGTTAACATGCTTTATCAACTCATATTTTGTATATTTTTGTCATTTTTTAAGAGTTGTTTTAAAATCATGTAAAACTGTGGCAGGAGAGCAAATGTGTCACCATCAATCATTTCAAACACTTTAAAAACTTGACTTAATGACAATTGTAATATACATGCAAGTTCACAAAATTTAACCTCTGCATTTAATGATCAGCATATAGGTGGAAGTGGGGTGCTGTAATGCTCCAGGGGAGTGTCTCACTCAAGGGCATTATAACATTCAGACATTATTGAACCAACAACCTTGTGGTTATAGGACAACCCTACTGAGCCACAGCCGCAGATTACGATGACTTCCTTTTTGAGTAAACAGACTGCATCCTCTATTGTGCTTTTACCCAAAGCACTTTACATGTGCCTGCTATTCACCCACGCACACACAGTCACAAGTTTGTCTGCTTGGCTGCATGCATGTTTTGCGAGAGTGTACATTTGGAAAATGATTCAAAATTAAAGGGATATTTGAGCCATTTAGTATGTAACCTACAAGTTGGGGGGGATCAATCGCTGAAAACACTGGATTCTACATTTCCCATGATGCCTACCTCCTGTGTGTTACACAGGTTTTGAAATAAAAAAATTACACACAAATAACAGGGTTATCTTTCAGACTTAGAATATATAATGTTCTCACAGGCTGAATAGGAGGCCTACTGACAAGTAAACAGAATATCATTTGTAAAAACAATTCCCCTTTAATGGACAACCCACACTGTCTCCTGAGCCACAGCAATCCTGAAGTGTGAAGATAGCAAGTTGTGAACATGTACTACACAATTACTGTGACATCTACAGTATCCATGGCAACTCAGTTATTATCTAAGCCTGTGTGGCAACAATTGTTGCTTAATCTGGAGCTGCCCTTTAGGGACTGAAGTTTACTGGGTCCATTTTGGCAAAGACAGGTGAAGGCCTGCCCTTTTCTGATGCACCACCATGGGACCTTATTTTGGAAAAATATGTACGGTAGTCAACAGCAAAAGAAAAAAAAATGTCATCCCATTTGAATTGTGCCATAATTTCACATATGATGTTTGTCAATTTGAAATATAATTTTGCATGTCATGAAAGTTGCATTTAGTTGTAAAACTAATAAAGTATAAGACTGTGGTGGGGGTTGGGGGTGGGTGGGGGGGATTGTGGGGGTGTGAGTTCTGATGTAGTGATGTACAGTGATGTAGCTCAGGGCAAATTTGGCTGCTTTAAAAATAAATCAGCAAAATCTAAAATTAACCAGTGCAGCCAGTTTAAAATTGTGGTGATATATATTACACCTGTACATTGATCAGCTATAAGGCAGTTCTGAGTGAGGTAGGCTGGAATAAAAAGGACTTTAATGGTGTAAGCGTGTTTTCAAGACATTGAAATCAAAGAGAAACCCTTGGTTCTTAGGTGCAAGTTCAGGCCAAACAAAGTTCCCCATTTTATTGTTGAAGTTTTCCAAGGGTCACAGTACCAAAAACTTGACAAAACTTAAAAACATAAAACCAAAAATAATAATTGTAATTGGGTTTTGAGGGGCCTTTATTTACTCTTTGCTTATCTCCACAGCTACTCGTGATGAGTCTCTCTGTGTGATCGCCAATCCGGCCTTCGTGGTATACTCTTCCATAGTGTCCTTCTATGTCCCCTTCATCATCACTCTGCTGGTTTATGTGCAAATTTATGTGGTACTGAGGAAGCGCCGGAAACGTGTCAACACCAAACCGAAGCAGCGCGTCTCTCAGGCTGCCCAGCCTGATGTGGCCACTTCGCTGAAGGTGAGCTTGCTGCATAGCTGCTTTTTATTACAGTACTAACGCTATTACGATTTCAAAATGAAACTTAGATTAATTTACACCTTTATTATACTAGAGGTCTTCACTTTTCTATACTGTCTGAGCATTTTAGAGAGATGTCTTTTACGCTCTGTGTGGGGGAAAAAAGCAAGTGTTCTGTTTGAGGTAATTTGTTTTTTTATGTAACTGCAATCAATAATCTTCTCAACCCAATTATACTTGATGGTTTCATGGATGGTTATTGTATTACATAACAACATACATTAAAGGGGAAAACCCAGACAAGAACAGTATTTTTCTTTGGAAAAACAGTGGGCAACATTCAAGGCAAGAGATCAAAAGGGCAAGACTCAGTCCTAACTCACACCGGCTCAGCCTTCTACTGGACTCTATGGGTAATGCCGTAATCCAAGATTTTGCAACCAAAACGCCGAACTCGGAGCTGTATAACGGCAGTCCACAAACCAATGGGTGACGTGACGAGGACTATGTCCACTTCTTATACACAGTCTATATGTGTGGGTGGGTAAACGCGTGCTCATAATTGGAGGAGAGCCATCGCTATCTTCGCTTTTTGCAACCAGTGAACAGAAGTGACCATATTTGGACTGCGGAGTTGTGAGGTAGAGACCTTGTATACAGCTCTTGTAGCAGTAGCGACCTGTCAATCACAAGGCAGCGCGTCCTAAAGCAATTGAAACCATAAACTCATGTTTACAATGTTTACTGAGGTAATAAAATGAGAAGTAGGGTCATTTTCACAAAGACTTCCATACAATCAGACTTCTTTTTACAACCAAAGCAGTCGCCCCTTGCTGGCCAGTAGAGAGAATGCAAGTTTAAGACACTTCCGCATTGCCTTTGCTTATCAGAACCGGAGGTTGCTGCCTGATTTGCACACTGACTGCCTACCTCCACAGATGGAGTTTCTGCTTCAAGAATATCGTCAGTGCCCGTTTTCACGACGCCTGCTTTAAGTGTCTCGGTATGGATTACGCAAAGAGTGGTGTTCAGCAGTCACCAACCTTCCCAGGACTGCCCAGGATATGACACCAGCAGCTGTGTGTTTACAGGGGGGAGTACACACTTGTCTGTTCCTCCTTCATCTATATCTCCACACATGGAGACAGGAGGGAGACACATTAACACAATGTTAGCTGCTGCGCTTACTGGTGACCTGGTGATTTGTTCATCGATGTGTCCTTGTCTCCGGCTTGGCCATTTCCATATTCTCCCTCACTGTTATCCACTCGGGAACTGAAGGGATTTGACGCAGTGCAGTAATGTCTTCTGCAAGTAGTGCCAAGTGGTGCCAATGTCTCTATAAGAGTAGTGACGCGACTGCGTGTTATTGAAATGGATGGACAGGACATTGACACTGGGTTATTTTCTCCAGCTCTACAGGTTCCCCCTCTGTTCATGGCCATCAAGGAGGTGAATCTATCCTCCCAGAAGGAGATGGATTAACTCTCAGCAGAGATCCAATACCTGTTACAGAAACAGGCAGCGTCCGTCATCCCCATTCACGAAGGGTTTACTCAGTGTACTTCCTGGTTCCCAAGAAGACAGGAGATTTCCGGCCTGTGTTGGATCTTTGCAACCTAAATCTAATCTCTAGATCTTCTGCGCCTGCAGAGGTGATTTGCCAGCCTTTGTTTGGATGCAAGGAAGCACAAGCGAGGTTGGTTGGTTGGTTAGCATTCCCCCCTCTCTAACACTGACTCCAATGATGGTGGCCCAGCCCTGGACCATCCCCCAGTTCTGAGGGGATCAGGAGGCGGGGGCAATAGGCACGCTGCCCACTCTGTGCCATCCTCTCCAGGCTTGGCTCCTGAGAAGAACAGGCTGAAGAGGACTGATCTGTTTGTTCAAGTTTTGCACCTCCACGCAGTGGAAACTGCTATTGCAGCTTGAGGCCTTGGTGAATGGTCCCTTTGAAACTCTTGAATGCTCCTCTCTGCAAGCGTCATTTAAAGACCTATCCAAAAAATGCCTGGTGGAGTCTTTGGCTGCGGTCGAAAAGTCCAAAAATGACCTCCTCACGTCTATAACCTAACCACTTTTCGTTGACCACTATGGAAAATGTCATGGGGTTAAGGAAAAGAAAACCGTGGCGCTTAGAGAATCTGACTACACTTTCACTAAGCTAGGTAATTATGATGCGGCGATTAGATGTCACTGATGTAGGTCTGCCATGGCAACACTACAATGAAGAAGGACAACAAAAAGCACAACTAAAACATGACCCAAGGAAATGTATAATTCTTATGCATGAAAGCTATATAAGAAAGCTTATTTTATGAGAGGCTGCTTCACTCGTGGTGTATGAAGGAAAGAAACCGGAGTTCCTTCCTTCCTACTGCTGTCACACTTAAAAATCAACACTGCTTCAGTAGAAACTGACAATTCACTCATATACAACATCAATGAAACTGTTCAATATCAATATTTCCTTTGTGCAATAATGTAGATTCAACGATTTGGTTATATTTTGCAGTTTAATAATCAATCATTGGCCTAGCTTGTTTAGTTTTTTACTGATGCTTCTTGTTATTGTGAATGAGAATTTGTTCATTGACAGTTTGCTATATTTACTGTTGATTTTATTTCGTATTCTTTTTTTTACTTATTTGGTAAATAAATATATAAATAAATATATATGAAATGAAACGAAAGGATTGTCATTGTCAATTCATTTTTATCAACATGAATCCCATTAGTTCATGACTGTATGCAAATAATTGTTAAACCTGTGCAAGATAAGCATATTGTTTATTTTCATGGACGGCCAAATGATGATATAGATATTTGTCATTTTACTCAGTTAGGAACCTTCCAAAGCTAAAAGGACTTTTTGACCGCACTCTTTGTGAGTTCGATCAAAGGTTACATTATTGTAACTCTAGTTTTATAAGCACAGACAGAGCCGTATACCAAGAGGCCCTTGCAGCTTTTACACCCATCGCTGAAGAGGGTGTAATATAGCTTAGCAGAGGTTAGACACGTTATAATGGGCCAGCTACGCTAGTATATCCCATTGAGTCCAGTGGAGGGCTCTGCCTGTGCTTATAGAACTAGGGTTAGAACAGTGTAACCTCAGGCATTTTGAGTATTTTTCTTTCCTCCTGTATATAAATGAGTACTCTGTAACTGGTTCCATCCAGGAGACCTATTTTAATCTTGATGGCACATTTACTGGCAGGTTTTCAATGTGGAAAGCCATCAAACAACTTGAATCATGATAGCCCTCAATTGACCTTTTGCATTTCTGATTATTGATTTTACTGACATAGTGCAGCTCAATTTGCTCTGCACAGGAAGTCAAGTAATAATTTTCATCCAGTGTCCAGTGTGCTGCATTACTCATGTCCATGCAAGGCTTCAGCGTGTGTGTGTGTGTGTGTGTGTGTGTGTGTGTGTGTGTGTGTGTGTGTGTGTGTGTGTGTGTGTGTGTGTGTGTGTGTGTGTGTGTGTGTTTATTTGTTATAGAATGAGGTCAGGGAGAGCATTTACAATGGACCTGAGAGTTTACAGGGAATATAGAATACACATTATTATAAAAATGTAATCAGTTATGGGGTTAGATGGCAGCATATTGACTGATTATGTCCTTAATCTTTATGGAGTAAAAGAACATAATTTAAATAAAGTTTCACTTATACTGTCAATTGTTGGATGAGTTTACATCCTCTTGGTGAAATAACCTCTGACAATTTCTTACATTGTCAGGTAAATGGACTTGCAGCTGCAGTTGAAGCTGCAGATCAGATTCTTGCTAAACCACCTTTCTTTACCAGAGCTCGATATAGCCTCACTTGACTCAGTAGGCTGTGGGACCTGTGCTTAGCCACCCCTTTTGTCAGTTGTACTTTGACATTGCAACCTCTACTTGCCTGACACAGCTTTTTTCTTTTCAGGATAAGTGCACTCATCCAGAGGATGTGAGGTTATGCACCATGATTGTTAAATCTAATGGGAGTTTTCCTGTCAACAAGAAGAAAGTGGTGTGTGCTCTTTTTTTGTCATTTTGTTTACTGCTTTTTTTCTAAGAAGTTTAATTGTTGGAAACATTTTTTTTTCTGACAGTAAAAGATTTATCCATGTGTCACCTTGAAGTTTTCCTCCATTTCTCAAAAGAAATATAGCTTGAAAAAGCACCTTTCTGTGTGTGTGAACACAGCAAACCTAAGTTAAAGACTAAAAGCGTGATCATTTGTTATATGTTCATTACCTGTTATTTTAAATGCCACCTATTGCCTGAATAAAAAGTGACCATCTGAATCCTTGTTTTTCTGCTCCTCCCTATGTTGCATAGATATTCATTAAAGATGTAGTTAATGAGGGAGAAGATCTGGAGCTGGATGAGCTGAACAACAGTGGAAGCAGCCAGAAACAGAAACAGAAGCAGCAGCCACAGTGTGCTCTTGGAGACACTCCAGCCACCAGCCACCAGCAACTGATGCCCAACAAGACCAACGCTAGCCCCACCTCCACACCTCCCACACCCCCTGAGGAAGGCCAGAAAGCAGAAAAGAATGGAGATCCTACCAAGGAGGCCCTCGGGGATCCAGCACCCGTTGTTGCCAAAGCCTTCCAGACACAGGCCTTACCTAATGGCAAGACTCAGACCTCTGTGAAAACCATGAGCAAGAGAAAGATCTCCCAGCAGAAGGAGAAGAAGGCCACGCAGATGTTAGCCATTGTCCTTGGTAAGTTGATTTACTTGTAACTGAATTTTGTATGCATTTCCCCTTTTACTGTATATTAATCATTTACAATCAGTGACATTAAAGTTAAATGAAATTATGTTTTATGTGACTATCAATATCAAAGTGGGACTGACACCGTGTTGCATTTTCATAATCAAATAACTAATGTGTTTTTGTTTTTATCTTTGCACATGCAAAACAACATGCAGTGATTACAACATAAAATTGAGGGACTCTATTCAAACTCATCAAGACTAAATATTTGTTTCTCTTCTAATCTATCACAAACTAATCCTGTAATGTAATTTTTTTTCTTTTGCACAAGCCCCAAGCCCTCTTTGATCTAAACTGCTTCTGTGTTTTTATTTCCATCTCAATTTATTTTGGTAAGACGGAGCTTGAAAACAAGTGCAGTGATGCAAAAAAAAAAAATTGTTCTTATACTTGTATTCTAGAGTCCGACTCCCATATTACCCACTACCACTACCCATATTGGCGTCCATTATAAGAGCCTGCTTCTTCTTCACTCATCTGAGTCTCTCTTTCTAATATTCATCCTTGTTCTTGTATCTCCTCAGGAGTATTCATCATATGCTGGCTGCCGTTTTTCATTACGCATATCTTGAACACCCACTGCACAAAATGCAAGGTTCCCGCTGAGATGTATAATGCTTTCACTTGGCTTGGCTACGTCAATAGTGCCATAAATCCCATCATATACACCACCTTTAATGTCGAGTTCAGGAAGGCATTCATTAAGATATTGCACTGCTAAACTGCAGCCTCACTTGTCAGATCAGACTGAGGGAAGAGCGTTAAATAAATGAATCTCTTCTGGCAAATACCTCATCCTGTTAAGGAAAACTCACCACAGGGGGAAACTGCGTTCTGCTTTTTAAAGTTATGGAGCTGAGTGACTGAAAAACTGACAGTGTCTTATTCAAAGGCATGTTGGTTCTTTATGTGAATTGTTTGTGGAGTCCCGTTCTCCAAATCACTGAATGTAAAACAAAAAATGTCTGTAACAATGATCTGTTTCATGGAGAAAATTAAAATGTAAAATCATTGTATTTGTCACATAAGGAGCCATCTGTGTATACCACACACATACAAGTTGCAAACTGCTATTTATTGTGTGTATGTACTTTACATTTTGATGATGGAAATTTTCTGCAAATCTTATAGATATCAACTTAGTGTTCATTGCAGTGTTAAAACTGAATCGTGAGCTCTAAATCTTAATAAAACCTATCGCTGATTGGAATGTGTGTTAAAGAGACGATTTACTTGCTGTATAATGTGGCTATATCAATATCCACATATTTGCAATTTTATGAATTTAAAAATTACATTATTATTATTATTGTTATTATTATTATTATTATTATTATTATTATTATTTGCTGTACATAATTTTTATTAAAACATTAACTGTGAATATATGCCTGCTATGGGAACGTGATGCATGCTACACTGTTCCTCTACTTGACTTCTCATGAAATGTATGTTTAACAAAAAGTTACAAAAGATGTCCAATAAATGAAGTTATGAGACACTGTAAAGTGCTACATGAATATCAGTGTTTGCTGTGTGTATACAGATACGCCCATAATTGACTTGACATTGGTCTGCAACCTCTCTCTTATTCCCAGGACTGGTTTGCAGTTTGAGTAATGGTGTTTACTCGAAGTAACTCTGAGTTGTTCCAAGCCAAACTAATGACTTGTACTGTATGTGGACTTTGCAGCTTCCAGATATAATCATGTGGATGTGTGCAACCCCTGAAGCAGCTCCCAGGAGCCTTTGCTGAGTAAGAATGAGGTGAACTTGGCCAAAACTGAAATAATAGACACAGCAATACATCTTTGTGTTGTTTTGGGTGACAAGTCCTGCATTCCATTTCAATTCAACAATAAAGACACTGGGCCTCATTCACCAATATCTTCCTAAGTTTGTTCTTAAATTTGTTCTTAAGAAAGATCCTCAGAAAAGTCCACATTGGATTCATTATGTTTGTTAAACTGCAGAATTCTTTGTAACTGTGTTCTTATAATGATGAATCCCATTGTCTTTATAAAATGAAGGCATGAGCCAGTTAATTCTAATTAGCATAGGTAAACACCCTTCCAATCATGAGACTGAAAGGCTGAATGCACACACAGAAATTGAAATGTTAAGAGAATTATGTCAAGAATGTCAAAACGAAAGTCAAAGCAGGGTGGAACTCTGGACCAAAGTTTATAATATTTGGTAATTGGCAAATCAGTAATCAAGTAAAAATTATTTTGAAATAAAAAGCGAGAAAGAGTGTATCAAAATAAATTACTGTGTGATAACTGATGATAAATTGTGTTGGAAACCACACATAAGAGACTGATAAGAAATGTTAACTGATAGGATTCTTACAAACCAACGAACGCAAGCAACCAATTTATTATCTTGCATGCTTTAAATTTGTTTGACCTAGTTGATTTTAAAACTGCACAGATAATGTACAAAGGCCATAATGCTTTGTAAAATGATGAAAATATTTATTAGAAATGGTTTATGGTTCATTTTAAATTATGGAATATTTGTGAGAATCAGTGTATAAAACTGAAAACCTCTCCAACCAAGGTACTGGGCCCAAAAATGTAATGGTGATTTCTGCTTTCCAAAGACTCACAATAATGTAGAATCTTCCTTTAAAAAAAGAAATTTAAAAACACTTTAACTTTCTAACTTATAGAAAAGTTACAACATGTCAAGCCCAAATGGTACAAGCAGCCGACCCAGGTGAATGTCTTGGAAGTTCCACCTTGGAAGCTAAATCATCATTTGTTGAATTTATCATCTATGACTTTTTCCTGTAATTGTGCTTTTAGGGATTTTCTTTGTGATTCTGTACATATTTTTGTAATTATTTGACTTGATTCCTTGATAATGTTTGTATTGTTTACTTTTGTGATAATTTCCTTATGTAAACAACGATAGTTTGCATACCACTGGTCCTGAGGCTGTAGCCACATGGTATGGACTGAGACTATTTCTTCAATGGCACACACCTGAGTCAAGTATTGAACAGACATTTGGAAATATTTGTGGATTAAGGTCAACACATTGAAAAATAATTCTTTACAATCTGGTATCATGTAGACACAGAGTACACTTTAGGAGTCAGAGTACACTGTCATGGATATCACCATGTCTTGGACAGGGAGTGGTGTCGCAGTCGTTCACGAGTAGTTTACGTCACTGATACGTATTCACTCAAGCATAACATTTGTCTTTGTGATCACCAAAGACAGTCTTGTATTGCATCATTTTCAGGAAAAAAAAGCCTTATTACAGCAGGGAAAGAGCAAGCAACAACAACATATTGAAGTTCATGTAATGCTGTTAACAATCACTGAGTCCAACCCCAGTGACAAAAGTAATATAATGAAAGGTTTTCACTTTTTAAGGCAATATATCACTCGTGAGCGCTGCTGCTGCAGAGAGGATTCTCAGGAAAGGCAGACTTCACCTCTTCTTGTTGTGATGTTGTGTATGAATTGAAAGAAACTAAATTGTTTTACATTGATGAATGGATGTCACCTAACAGTTTTCCCCCAATCTGACAGCAGCAAATGACTACAGTTGTGTTTTCTTTACTGGTGTACCATACCGGTCAGTAACAACATACAGGGAATAAAAACTGTTGTAAATTCCTGATTGCAGTTGAAAAGGGTCTCATCTCTTTTAATTTCTATACAGAATTGTAGAGGGTGTTTTATCAGTTACTCTGAGTCCCTTCAGGCAGCGGCTGACTGGTGTACTTGGTGACACAGCTTAATGGACTTGCACTATCTCCGAGGACATTTGGATTCTATTTGCCCCCGGCAAACACTATCAGAGCAAAATTGTTAGAGAAGAGCCTGAACACAGGTTTTTGGATGACAAAGAAAAACAATCATTTAACACAGCCAATAAAATGAGATAAGCCTTATATTTCACAATAGGTGCTCACACTGGGACACCAGGAGGTTTAGCACTAACTTGTCTGAAATATTTATGTGTAAAAAGCATGTCCTATTGTACTATCCAGTCAAAAGCAAACTTATAGCATGGTTTACTGTATGTATCTACTTTACTGCCGCAGATCCATATATGATCCATATATATCCACTTCCCTATATGGATCTCCCATAGCCCTGTGTGACACATGTACTATATGTATATGGTATTCCCATAATAAAATCCTAAGAGTGAATTTCCCACACCAATGTGCTCGACCAACACCAATCATGTCTGACACATACTGTGTGTTGACATTGTTACCACCTTCATAATAGCTACTGAATCAGTTTAATTAGCAGCTGTACTGGTTAACAATTTGTACACCATTATTTAAGAATATCTTGGCAGTAAGTAAGAAATAGACTTGAGATTTACACCAGTATCGCATTTGAATTCATAAATAGATTAGTATGAGTACAATAAGTAAGATCACAGTGATTGCAAGGATCACACACAGTTATTCACACTGACAAACACAGGCAAGAAGACAAAGAAGAAGAAAAAACACATGGTCACACACATACTGGTCACACATGGTCACACACATACTGCAGAAACATGTCACAAAGAGCTTAAGTCGTAATGGAATCTTTTTGTACTCATTCTACTCAGTCTACAAACTGCCATGGTTTTGGCCCCCGTTTTATCTTTGTTGCTGCAGGGCAGCTCCATGTTTCTGATTATATTTCTGATTACATCAGGGGAAATCTTTAGAATGCTGGCCAGCCTGCCCCTAGTGTCACTCCTTCTGCTTTACTGAAGCTGTCAATCCCCGGCCTGTCTTTTAATACCACATCTGACATGATACACATTCTAGCAGTGCTATTCATCACTGATTTATATTGTTACGCACTATATCATTGATTCTGTTGTATGGAATATCAAAGGTGTCAATGGCAAAAAACATAACCTTGACAGTCAGTTGTGCATGAAAGGAAATGCTGCAGCAGGAAACACAGGGTCTCTGAGGAGTGACTTTCTCGAGTCTGCTCATTCTCGTCCCCCTCCAGTCTCCAGTGGGTGTTTTCTCTTTGTCACCTCTGTATGGAGCTCAGTGACAAGCATTTAAAAAAATTGTCCCAGAGGTTGGAGAAAGAGAGTTCAAATAGAGGTGGGACACACTGCTATTCAAGCAATGGGGAGACTCTTAATTAACTGGATCACAATAGCTTTCCTGAATAATTAAAATATTTTTATCCCAAGGATCTCAGTCCTTAATTCTGATTACTGTGGAGTATCAACCAGCAGCATTCATTCTCTGCCCAGGACCTGCAGGCTACAAGTGCTTAGTCAGACAAAGCGGCACAATATGGTAATACCTTTGGAGCAGTTATCCTCAAAAGTCAAAGAGTTGCAAACTCAGTTGTTCTGCTTTCTCAAGCGACAAAATGAAGAAAATATAAAAGACGTTACTTCATTGTCTGCTTTCCGTGAAGTGTGAGCTAGTCACATCACATCTAGGCTTTGTGAAATTCAGTCTCCATTTACATGCATCTTTGCTTAAATTGTAGTTGTATTATTTTTTGTCCCTTTAATTCCCACATTTTTTGATAACATTTTGTACATATGGTTTGTATAACACAACTCAATGCTCACTCTGTAGCACTGCATTAGTTGAAGCTCTTGTTTTTTGGCACTTCTTCACTTGCTTTAGCTTTTGGCCGTAGTGGTTAAGGTTAAAATAAGGTATGAATTTACTATTGATTTTCTGAGATCTGTCTGTTTCCAATACAATTTTCATAAGGGAATCTGTTAAATTGCAAATATATTTCTGAATATTAAATAGTAAGTTTGGTTTGGAGTTGGGCTTCTGAAGTATTTCTAAGCCTGACTTTTCTGAAATGCTGAGAAATTATTTTGGGCTATGGCTAACTCATCTTGTTTGTGTTACATGCTGGCCATCTTTTCAACAAGTAAGAAAAACATGGAAAACAAAAGAAACGATCAAGATTTTGTAAATTATTTTTATGATTATCATGAAAGGAAAATGACTGTGGGTTTTCCTTTTTTCATCTTAAAGTATAATCTACCAAGTGTATGGTAAATCATAAAAGCTGTAAAGGCATGCCCCTTGCCAGAACACACAGATCAAATAATGGAAACTGTCAGACTGTAATGATTTCTGAGGAGAATTACGGTTGTTGACAGATACTGACCTTCACTGTTCGGTTCACCTGTGATGACAGACGACCTGTATCCTACCGCAACATCTATGAGCGCCACTACAAGCAATCAGGAGTGTTCATTAGTGTTGGAGGGAGAACTTAAGCTGCATGACTTATTGTGTGCTCCCCACTATAAAGTATAATTGATTAACATTATATTTGGAGCATCTATTAACTTC
The DNA here is from genome assembly GCA_016806645.1 of Ophiodon elongatus. NCBI lineage: Eukaryota > Metazoa > Chordata > Actinopteri > Perciformes > Hexagrammidae > Ophiodon > Ophiodon elongatus. Next base: position 7,148,141 of record JACSYO010002159.1, read on the forward strand.
ATTAACATTAATTACCTTAGTATTACCATATTCCAGTATGAATCACTATGTTGCTATTAGTGAAGCATTAGGTTGGCCTGTCCACACTAATTGGCAAGGAGCTGATATGGCATTTGAAGAAGCCCCCTTTGAAGCACAGCAGCCCCTCCACTCTTATCATCATTCAGGCTCCAATGAGACACTTACACCACTCTGAACAGCTCTTATTCTGACCTTTTTGAAAAATGTGTTTGTTGCAGTAGGTATCCAACAGCTTGAACAACCCCTCCAGGATATCAGCAACTATTAAATTATTGCACTCATTTGGAGGGATTCGGATTTTAATGCCTGCTAAACGTATGATTATTCTCCCCATTGTCACAACTCTTGACTATGGCATTTATTGCTTTGAATGTGGCATTAACCTCATGATTCTCACACATATTGATTTACTTCCTCCACTAAAGTGATGATAAATATGGGTTTAAAAGGGATGACAGAGACAGAAAAAAAACAGGCAGAGAGAGAGCAATAATGACATCTCCTTGTTGCATAGTTTCTCTTTTCAATTGTGATTAACACATATAATGAAGGAAAGTTAAAAGTGTCAAACAAGAACCCAATAAAGCTTCAAAACGTGGAAGTTGTTTAATCTCAAAGTGTGCCTCAGGGGGTGAAATTGTAAGACAAGGAAAATATTGCAATGATTTAATCGATTAGATATGCTTCACATCTTGTTTCTTCTCCGATTCTGCAAACTTGGCTTGATATGCATGACAGTATGATGTTTAAAGCAGATGACTGAAGTTAAGTTCAGGAGGCTGAGCTTTTCAACTAAGCCCCCTTCTACTTCCCTCTCTAACTGATTCCACCTGGCTCTTGTCTGCTTTAGTGGAGGTCTGTGAAGATGCGGGTCCAAGTCATTTGAAATCATTTATCCCCTGGACAGAGTATCAGTCTAAATATTAACACAATCTATAAAATCAGAAGCCTGGAATTGGTATAGGAGCAATATGATGTGTTGTTAATTGTGCTGGGGCTGAAAGTGAAAGATTGGAGAGCTATCTTGGTGCAGATAGTCATTATCACATCCTTGGCAAGATGAGTCCTTCATACTCTCTCTCTCTGTCTCAACTTTAGCCTCGTTAAAAGTGTTCCAGTTTCTGCTTTTTCATACCGCTCCGCCCAGTCCTTTTCTTTCTTCACCCCTCTCTAAAATCAGAGAAAGGATAAGTATTTGAGTCCTGCATTTGACTTTGTAGTTGTTGTTGCTGTTGTTAGTTTTATTTATTTACTTATTTAATTAGTAAGGGTTGTTGGTTTTGGGCAATTGTTCCCAGCAGGACTGTAGTTAGCTTTGAGCTCACTGAGATCATGTCCTTGGTATTTTTAATGGGGATTTCTTTACTATGTACTATTAAATGAGTAGAAATTAACTACAGCTCCCTCAATTCATTTTTTATCAAGAAACATCCAATCACTTATGCTGTTGTTGAAAAAAACGATTTTACAAACTACAGCATGAATCTGTTTACTTTTAATTTCTTTGTCAATTTCTTGGTGAACTTAAAAACAGTTTGGTCATGGAACCAAACAAACCGAAATTTTTGACTGATGATGGTGTTAGATTAAAAGTCTGGGGATCACCAAGGTTAATACCATTATTTTGGGGACATGTGTATGTATCTACTAAGTTTAATTGCAATCCATCCTATGTTGTTTGGCAAAACAATGTCATCAATGTGGCCCAGGAAGAAAAGAAAGGGGCATCAAAGTCATTAAAAGGCATGGGAACCTTTAAAGGTTGTACACAATTGAATGGCAAAACACAATATAATGTTTGTTGAGCCTGGACCACAGTAGTGGACAGATTGATGCAGGGATGACGTATTTTTGTAGGTCAACCCCAGAAGAACCAGCCAATAGGATTTTACCATTGGATTTTGGATTCTTGTAGAAACTAAGCTATGCTCTGTGGCAGAAAAACCTTTGATACTTACATGTTTTATTCAGCAAGATAATCTCCACAAATGAACTCCACTTTTATGATGTTTTAAGTGTGAATGCTATCAGCATAAGTACAAAGCTAATGTTAAGCACAAGTATACACAACGAGGTTGTAAAGGCATTATTATATGTTGTAGTCTCATTTAGCCACTTGTTAACAACAGCCTTTTTTAAGACTCGTACAAGTTTCAAAATTGACTTCAACTGGATGTGCAAAAATGTGAACCCATTTGCTGGTTTTAGGACTGGTTCCTTGCAGCACTCTATTGCCGTTGACAGAGTCATACTAGCGACTTTAGGGGGGGAAAGTAAAATGGTGTGTATATTACAGGCTGATTACAGTGATTTAGTCTCAATATAATAATAATACAATAATATACAAAATAATACAATTTCAGGCAGTTCAGAAACTTAAGTGTGTTGGAAAATGGATGTTACAGTTACTTTTTCTGAGGTTGACTCAGTTTCTCTTAGAAGGCTCTGGCTCCAAGCTCATCTATACAGTAATCAGTGTTACAGTAATCAGCTAAACTCCGTTCCACTTGAGTATGAGACAAGGAGGAGCACAATGATCCTCCTTATCTCACCGAAAGGCAAATTGAGGTAAAGGCATTTATTTGTTATGGATTCAAAGATCACTAAGTAGGACATGTAAAACCAAAGCATATAAATAGTTTAAAGCTTTGCTACCCTGATTAGGCTGCAATATAATATCAGAAAAGGTCAAACATTTTTGTGAAATAGGCAGAATTTCAATATAGTAACTATTATCAACTTTGGGGTTATAAACATCCTTTTGACTGTTGCTTATGCTACCAGCGTATTAGGCACACTGTGGGCCCTTAACGGTCTTCAGAGGTTAGAGAGGCTTTACTCTATGTCGACTATATCAACCCAAGAGACCACATCAACATCCTTGCGCCAGAAGCATCAGCGGTACAGCTTGACAGTCATTAAGCGTGAGTGATTTCAAGGGGATTTCAGTGGTGCTTTTGAAGGAGATTTGGACACATTTTAATGGATTGTTTGGGTATTATAGATGAAGGTGGAGCCATGGCCTACAGTGCTAACAACACAGCTAAATAAAGCCAATGTGTGCTATCACATGTTTAGTTTTATTAGAAGGTAAAGTTTAATTTGTCTAAAACTTCTGCCACCCACAAACAACCAAAACAATGAAGGCATGGTGCAATGGAGCTGCAATGTTACTGTGCTATCCCTGTAAAGAACTGTAATGTTTTAAGCTAGCTGAAAACTGCTAGCAGAATGTAACGTTAGAAAACGAATCCTGCAGTATTGTCCGGTACTTTTCCTAAAACGTCAATGGTAAATATTTATTTCATAAATTAAATATTTTGATTGTCGCTAACATACTACAATTAATTTGCTCTATCCTAATCTACTGTATTTTATTGTCAGGAAGTAGCTTGCATTAGTTTATAGCCCAAATGTAAACAAAGATGTACAGTAACATTACAGTCTGAAGGCTATTATTATTATTAACAGGCTGTACTATGTTTTTATTTATGTTTTTTATGTATGTGTGTGACAGCAATGCAAAGACAAACTGCGGATTACAGCCTGAACCAGACTGATCCTCTTTGCCTGTTGTCACAGTTTACAGTAACTGAACAGTTATTGGCTGTAGGATTCTGGAAGAAAATGAGAAATGATGGGTAAACTACACCAGTGTATGCATTCTGCAGTGGGATACTTTAGACTGCATTATAATTTATGTATTTAGGGGTTAAATACATGTTTAACCTGTGGCTGCAACATTTCTTGTCAAAATTTTAAGCTTTCTGAATCATGCTCTCACCATACGTCTTGTAACTGCTGTCCCATCTCGTGCAGCACAGTATATTTGTGTGCCCGCATGTGTGTATGCTTTTTGACATGCCTGCAGGCCATTCCTTTCTTAATAATGCATGCAGTAAGTGACTAAGGAGCCTGTTTAGAGTGACAGGAAGTGAGCAGCAGCAGCATTAACTGATGCTTTGAGGTGTGTAAGGGAAAGAGAGACTTGTTTCTAGTTCATTTTTTATTCTAGTTCGTAATCTTCACTGAAGGCTGAAGGACAAGAGGTGGAGGCTGGAGGAAATGAAAGATACATATCTGAGTGGTGTTTGATTCCCTGTCGGTTCAGCTTGTCAAAGGAGAGAAGTGTTTGCATGTTATGATATTGTGATGTCATCTCCACTGCACTTGCGCTACAGCAGTAATACATCATTTAGTCATTAATCTGCAACATAAAACTTTCAACTTTTGGTCAAAGTTGCTGAAGTGCCCTACTGGACTTTTCTCTTTTTCTTTGTTTATTAATGGTAAAATTGGTGCACAAATAAATTCAGAGACAGAAAACATTATATTAAAACATTACACCCCACTTCAGCCCTGCAACTCCCCACACACACACCCTCAAGAAAATCACTATCAAATTATAAAACCCAGCTGACACACAACATTCATTTCTTTGTAAAAAATATGTTTTTAGATATCTCACAGCTATTATTATTAATAACTCTCAATTTGCAGTCATTGAACCTTGGTAAATTAAGCGCTGTGGTGTATGATAATCAATATACAATTTAAAAAAAAGCTTGACAGTTGTGCGGTATATTAAGCTAATTTTCTTTGGTAATACCTCATAGATAACTGGAGACTACAGCCCACAAGCCTAACACATACAAGTGCATCAGAGTTGCATAGACTTTTGTTTCAGTTGCAATGCCCAAAGGCTTAGACCAACGAACAAAGAAATATGCTATAGAGAGAATACTTGTTTTATGGTAAATTGTGTTCTTTTTCTTTTTTCTATATAACCTCTATTTATAACCGATCCATTAAATTTGATTAGAGCCTTTGAGACAGAACATAAACAACTCATGCATTATGTGAAAATGCACAGGGGCGGTGTTGCACTAAAAGCAGCCATCAAGTCTTTTTCTTTGTCTGAGTAAAAAAATAAAAAATGATGTTGTAGCACTGTAGATATTTACAGATAGCTAGGACCAGAGTCTAGGTTCGGAGGAGCAGTTCATAACTAGTTAAATCAGAACAGACCACAGAAAAAGGAGTATGTTTGAACTGCCGGCTTATTTATGTATAAAAATAGTAGTAGACATACACATAAATTGGCACCAAATCACATACCTCACATACTCACAGGAATTGTGCAGTTAAACTCCCTGAAACCATTCAAAATAAATACCAAAATCTCAGAAAATAAATATTTCTCCCTTTAAGTTCTTATTTTGTTTCTCATTTCTCTTTTCTCGATTAGGCACAAAATAAATGGAAAATAAAATACAACTTAATATAGAATCCATATACAAAACTCCCATGGATCAATATACAGTATATGATCAATAAACTCAATTTTCACAACTCGGATTATTCCATATGCAGACTTTGTCTCTACATCACTTGACTTCCTTCTTTCCTCCCCCCTTAACTACGGCCACATAGAGCATCCTAGATTGAAGTGTAGGGCCACTGACCAAGATGCTGTGTTTGATTTATCTTACCAACTGTCTTAGTATAAACTTGTGAGATGCATGGACTATGCATAGTGTACTGTCTAGGGTATTCAAATAGTGTAAAGAGTTTCTACTCTGTGCCAGGGAGATAGGAGTGAGCTACACCATTAATCATTTTACAGACAACACCAAGGAAGGGAGCTGAGGGGATAATAAGAATACACTGCAGAAAACAAGGCCATTCAATTTAAATAGGTCAATAGCTTTGAAAATACATTCTGCAGTGTAGGAAGAGACTATGATTTTAAAAGAATAATTAAGAATAATCTTTCTAAAGCCAATGTGTGCTCTTTATGTACAGGCTATTCAAATGTGTTTATGTGATGAGGAAGTAAACACTTCCACTCAATAACATTAATGGAGTATCACTGAGGTGGAAAAAGAGCACTTGCAGCAAGCAGCAACCTTGGGGACTGAGAGAGACCGACGTGGAGTGTTTCTCCATTGTAAGAGTGAGAGGTCGCTAAGAGATGGAGTTTTCCATATCATCATTCAGGAAAAGAAAAAAATCATCCCTCAGGAGAGATAATAGATCACTCAATCAATTACCGGGGCAAGGACCAGAGATGCCTGCCTAGATGTCTGCTTGGCCCTGCTGAGCCGGCACACCTGAATCCAGAGACAGAGCTGCATCAGTCGTGATTGCAGCTGCTTAACACCACATGGCGCAGCTCAATGGCGAGATTAACCCTGCCAGTTAAGAGGAGAGTTAGAGAAAGCTTGTAATGGCTCTCCGCTGTGATGCTAAATATTCCAATAAGTAGCCAGATTACATCCTATCATTAAGATGAGAGCTGTGAGTAACAGACAGACCTATTTTCCGATGCAACAAAAAAAATGTTTTTAAATCTTTATGCAAACATATGATCTGTACTCTTAAACTCTTAAACAGGGTGAAGAGTGTACAGGGGTTTAGCCAAAATTAGACAAGAAGATCAAACAGCTCACACAGAGCAGGCTCATATGAAAATTAACTAATTGTGCAAGTTGTTGAAAATGCTGTTATGTATGTCATTTGCTCGAGATAAGTTTTATAGTGAAGCCTTCTCAGCCTTTGAATGCAGCAACCCATCTTTAAATTGCATGGGTGGAAAAACACAAATGTGAACTATATTAAAAAAAATTTAACCTGTTCAGTTAAAACAATTAGAAAGATATGTTTCTTATTAATTTAAAACAAATCTACAAGTTGGGAAATACATTGCGCGAAACATGAGCAAGAGCACAAGGTGGAAAATACATAATTTCATTAAGCTATTGTTTTAATCTATATGAATGATCTACATGTTACAAAGTCAGACATATTGAAAGTGAAGCAACATTGCAGCCTTCTTCTTTCTTTCGGTGGTGTTTGTTGTACCAGCAACTTACATGACATTATCTTCTTCCTGCTTGTCTCCCAATTAGACAATACAATTAGTTTAGAGCCCTGCAAACCCAATTACGGGCTGATAGAAGGTATCCGATGTGTCACCGTATGTGTAAAAAGGTTGGGGCAGCAACATTGATTTAGGTCGGGCCTGATTAGATGTTGTTGGAAAAGTGAGTTTAATTTTTCAGGAACTGTCAGTAGAACAATGGTGTAGTTAAACACAAAGGCTTGTTTCGTTTCAACAAAAACACTGTTGGACAGGTTAGACAATGACACAGCTCTGTGGATTCCACAGATGTATGTCATTCCCATCTGTTAAATTGTCACCAGATGTTTTACTGTTGATAACAATCAAACAAATGTGGTTTGCTTCCCATGTTTGAGACACTGAAGGCCTCGTAAATTTTAAAATGGGAATTGCTGCAGCAGAAAGTACACTTTCAACTATAAATCATCCTACCCAATCTGAAATACACGTCCCTCTTCATGGGAGCCTCATCTCATAATATGATAGCTACTTTTCAAACTAGTGGATAAATTAAAATAAGAGCAGGGTCAGCAGATATTTTACTTTGTCAGGCTCCTGATAGAAGCCATGTGACGAACATTGTTTCCCACACAGACTTTATTTGGGAGGGCCGCCCAGGTATGCTAACGAGCGCCCTAGTAAATTTAGCAGCCAGTGGCAGCATTTGTTATTCTAATTGTTTTAATTGTCCGAGGGAATGACAGCATCCCAGATCGATCAAGTGAGTACTGCCTCCTTACAGCTGTTTAAAAATTAACAGGGCCAAAGACTGAAACTAGAGAGAATAAAAAAAAAATTCTGACTACTTTTCAAATTAAAGCCTTTTTAGTAATAATAATAATAATAATAATAATAATAATACATTTTATTTATATAGCGCTTTTCAAAATACTCAAAGACACTTTACAAACATTAAAACCATCATAAAAGAGCTATACACTAAAAACATGGAACATACATCAGTCATATATTAAAAGCACTTCTGAAAAGGTGGGTTTTGATTTGTGATTTGAATATAGAAAGGTCAGTGCAGTCTCGGATGTGTTTGGGGAGAGAGTTCCAGAGGGGGTCTGGGGGGGCAGCTATGGAGAAGGCTCTGTCACCCCATGTCCGGTGCTTGGTCCTGAGCGGTCCTAGAATTTGTCTTTTATTGTGAAGTTGTCATGTACACGGCTTAGTAGTTTTAGTAGGTTGTAGTTGAGGTGAGAGGGTAATGTAAGTCTGTATTTGTAAAAACAAATCGCATTTTCTGTTGGTGGGTATGTTTTACACAGTGCACTGATCAATAGCCACAAGTGTAGCCTAATTTTAGTGAACATAAAACCTCCAATACATACAATATGCCTTTTCCAATTTGTCTATTTTCTTGAGGATTAGAAGAGGATGGAAGGATGGTTCTATGTTTTTCAAACAAACACAAAAAAATGGCTAATAGTGGTAGACAACCCAAACAAGCCATGTCATGGAGAAAAATCTGAAGCTTTGGAATAAAATAACCATTAAAAAACAACACAGCAGATACTCACGTAGCAACCAAAAGAAGAAAAGAAATCCAAGATCAGTCTGAGTTCAACTTAACTCTACTCTCTGTCTATTTACAGTAATTTGATTCTGCTCACCTCCTACCCCTCCATCAGTCAGTCTCTTGTGGTTCCAGTGAAAACCCTTTGAAGGCGCAGGTCAATATAGCTTCTGATTCCCTGCATTTCATTTCAATTTAATAAGGTGTCACTGTGGTAAATGAATATGGCATAAACTGGGCAGTCCTCCCCTCAGCCTGGGAATGGCTGATAATCAGAGTTACTTTGCCTTGTCATAAAGCATACATGTATTAGAGTGCAATAGACACATCTAAGTAATGCCAGTAACAGTGATCCACTAGTTCTGTTATCATGACAGATAACATCATCATAAAGTCCAATTTAATCAAATGAATGCCTCTGTAAATCATTATAAGAGCAGCTCTTTTATGTTTTCATTTTCACAAGACAGCAGGCAGCAGCATTAATTACATTCACCAGGACAGCATAAGCAAGCAAGGTGAGTCAGAGAGAGAAATCAATATGTGTTTTATCATTGTAGGATACTTCCCCTGATTCTGAACCCTTGTATAGGCTCCCTCACTTTTTCCATCATAATGTCCCTGTAGGATTGTATATATACTTGATTTGTCATCAGAAAATAGCAAGACCGTTAATTACTTCGTCTGTTGTAACAAATAGTGAATATTAAAATGTATAATGAAAATATATCCATCTTACTCTGAAATTATACAACTTTTTTTTTTTACTTGACACTAAGAATCTTTATGTTCTATTTAGCTTAGAAAAATCCATTTATATCTACATAGGGAGCGGGTCCTCTTCCACGGAGTCCGCCAAGTAACACCGCCATGTTTCTACAGTAACACAGAACGGACAAACCAAAAACCGGCTCTAGCGAGAGCCGTTCCAAGTTTTTTGCATTTGGGATCTGCTACCAAAACTTTGTATTAAACATGCCATGCTAAATTTGTGCTAAATTTGTAAAGATCAGAGTGTTGATAAGCTCCAACATTACTGGTGCTTTTTATTCGTACTTTTGAATGTTTTCATATAATAAAATTTCACGCTGAAGCGAGCACTTCCGGTGTTCTCTCTGTCGAGCTGAGCTCCTCCAACTACATACACACATAGATACAGGGGCGGACTGGGAGAAAAAAAGTGGCCCGGGAGTTACTGTCCCACCGGCCCACTCAATACACGGCGCGCTGCCCACTCAATGCATCGCACGTATCGATCAGTCAACTTACCATCATATCACTGTCACCAGTCGGTGGTTTCCCAAATAAGTCAGAGATTTTTAAATATTTTGATGCACCTTCCTCCAGACATCGCTTCTTTTTCTCCCTGAGCTTTTCAGCTCCACCTTTAAAGGATTTACGTTTTGGTGCCGGTGCCATGCTGCCGGCTCGCACTCAAAAACGGCTTTGTCTGCGAGTGAGTGACGCAAGTGTTGAGTAGGCTAGAGTGATTGACATTTAATAACACCTAAAACAAAGTTAGACTGACGGAAGAGATTAGATGAGTAAAGAAGATGGAAACCATGAGTGTGAATACAGATCGCGAGGAGTAGTATAAATGTCAGTCAGTGATTATTGACTTTAGGTATTAGAGTAAATTGAACGTGTTCTGTGAAGCATAGAATATAGTCTGGGCCGGCGATGTCAGAGGGAGGGCCGGTTGGTGAAAGAGGTGGGCCGGTATTGGACCAGCCCAACCCCGTCGGCCTATCGGAGATTTCCCCGATAGGCCCTATGCCCAGCCCACCCCTGCATAGATAGAAGCACATACACACAATGCGAAACAGAGACGTGAACAAGGTGAAGTTTATTCAAGTTGACCACTAGATGTCACTACATCTTACAGACTGTTCCTTTAAAGTTGTTTAATAAAAGCCCCACTCAAATGGAGGATAATATTCCAGCTGTGGCATCGATGTTTTCATTGTGATCCTTACGTCCATATTATTTTCATTACAACTTCTCCAGTATTTGCACTATTTCCCATTTTTCACACCTCTGGGCTACATTCAGAGCTGTGGATCCAGAAGAGTCCAGCAGAGTCCTGTCTGCTCCATTCAGCAGCAGAGCCTTTACAATAGATATACAGCTATGCTGGGCAGCCAGGTGTAAAGGTGTCACATTTCCTGAGTTTACAGCATTAACATCTGCATGATGTGATATCAAGTGGAGGACACTTGGGAAACTGGCACTGGTACAAGCTACATGCAGTGGCGTCCATCCTTTGGTGTCCTCTGACATGTTTGGATCGGCTTTAGCTGCCAGGAGCTTTGCCACCACTTCCGGCTCGCCTTGGTGGCAGGCGAGGTGGAGTGGGGTCCATCCATTCTCACCTCCAGCATTTACACAACTACCCTGCCTCTCCAGCTGGACCACTGTGGCTTCATGTCCCCTTAGGGCAGCCAGGTGCATGGGAGTCCAGCCTTGGAGGGTTCTGCAGTTGGGGTTGGCTCCTTTTGTCAACAGCTGCCTGCATATGCCTGTATGGGTCTTCAGAGCAGCCAGGTGAAGTGGAGTGTATCCTCTGCTGTCTGCACTGTCAATGTTCACCTCACTCTGCACTAACTGTCTGACTACTCTGTTATGGCCTTTCTCAGCTGATATATGAAGAGCAGTGGAGAGTGAGTAGTCGGTCGCATTGGGATCTGCTCCCTGAGAGAGGAGGAGCTTGGCAATATTCAGATGCCCGTAGGCGGAGGCTAAATGGAGCGGTGTCCTCCCTTGTGCCTCCCGTCCTCCGACTACTTCCTCTGACAGCCGTGAAAGCAGCAGGCGCACCACTGTTTCATGGCCATTCTGGCAGGCCAGGTGGAGCGGCATCCAACCGTTCTTTTCCCGAGCTTCCGCCACAGCTCCTTTGTCCAACAGTAGACGGACAGTCCTGTCATCGCCGCTCTGAGCAGCAAAATGGAGCGCTGTCCACTGGTCCTCATCTTCCTGGGTGGTAGTTGCACCATGTTCCAGCAACAAGAAGATGATGTCATGAAGCCTGTAGAAAAGAAGTTTAGTTTATAAGGTATAATACTACTGACTCTCGTCATCACCATTAGGTTGCCAGCAGAGACTCCAATCTTTCTACTAAGCCAAGCAAACTGTCTTCTGGGTCTACCTTACAGACATGAGAGTGGTATTACTCTTCTCATCTAACTCTTGGCAAGAAAGCACACAAGTGTATTTCCCAAAATGTTGACTTATTCCTTTAACTTCAAAAAGAGGGAGACTAGGTCTTTGGTTAACCTTAGAACTGCAGACACTTTCAAAATACCCAGCTGCTAGCACAAATTATGTTTCCTTGTGTCACTTGAAAAATATAATATATTTTTATACCTGTGCATAACAGCAATAATAAGAGGAGTGTAGCCTTCGGCACTCGTACAGTTGACTTCAGCACCCATTCTCAGGACATGCTCCACACTCTCTGCATCCCCGCTGGCTACCGTGTAGTGGAGGAGGCTCTTTTTACTCAGAGACTGTATGTATATATGCTCTCTTTTCACTAAATGTCTGAAACTATCAAAGTCCTTTTTGTACAGCAGAGAGAGAATGCTGTCACTGGCAGGATGGTCATCTGTGAAATGACAGCAAAGGGCATATGTGAGAAACATAGCTGCAGAAATGATGATATTAGTGTCCCCATTAGTGTTTATGAATCTTCCTGTATTAAAGATAAGTTTCCTCATTGTATTGCGTACAGCAAAGTGGATGTGTACATGATAGCAGAGGATGGATCTATGTGGATGCTGTGGTTCTCAGTCAATACCTTGTGTATTCGTATTTGAACATATGTAGCTATAGATCTATATGTTAATGGAGAGTGGCAGAGAAATGATCATTAATAATTATTGTGAATTATCTATACAATAATATAGTCAACATTTCAGAGGAAATGGATCAAAGAGGCTGGGTGAATGTTTATTTTATTCACCTTTCCACTAATAGTTGTTTCTGCTTTTCAGTACTAAAGGTAATATAATATAAAAATATGACAACACTGTATATAGCACCTCTTAAATGTCAACCCTCCAGGCTTTGTACTGCAACATGATTTTCTATCCTACTCTACCTATGTGTTTTCCTGAGGGAAGGTCAGGCATCTCAGGCAAAGCAATCTAAAATGGAAAAGAAAGAACGGAAATAGTCCAAAAGTTATTTGCTGTGACACCAGCCATCACAAGTGGTTAATAAGCACATATATCAATCAATATGTGAGCATGGGGATTCAACAGTTAACTCAAAGAGACCCACATAGACCATAGATATTTGTGTTTTTTAGCAGGGGCAGTGAATCTTTAGCGGGACATAGAAGGTAGTAAGTAGAATTAATTAATTAAAATAAATTAAATTTGAAAATGTAAAAGGGCTAAGAACATTATAATGGAAGTATTTGATGACCAGCATGCTCTATTTTGTCTCATAAGTTGTTTTGGGTTGATACCATCTGCTTCAGAGATTTGGTGCTAAATTTAAATTTATATTTTAAAAATATCAACAATCCCTCCAGAATACCACATTAAGACACATAGACGTTGAGAAACACTTGAGAAAAAGCTATGCCATGGTATCAAAATCTTTTGACATTTGGAGATTTCTGCAAGAAATGCATAAAGAAATGCTTTCACTATAATGGAAATGGTTCCCATGGGGACTTACATCATCATACACAAATACAATTGGGCTCATTGGATCTACAAGAGTCTCAGCTTCTTTTTAAAGAATTGACAAAAAATACACATTTATACTGCATGCAATAAACTGCTTGCTTTTGCCCAAAACTGTATAGGATTATCATAAAGTGGACAAGGATGTAAAGGGAAGTCTCGTAGGTAACCACAGAACCCATTTTCATCATTTCAAATATCTTGAGGTGTTCTATTTCACCAAAATATGGCCTAACTTTGGAGAATCATTTACTCTCCTTCCTAACAAGCTAGCATGACATGGATGGATTCTTTTGGTTGTCTCATTTAATATACCAGTTTATTCACTAGCCATAAGGCTGGGCCCAATACAGCCTCTTAAAGACAGTATGTTGGCGACCCCGCAAACAGCGGGATTTATTATGTGCCCTATATGCACATTAATGTATTAGTGTACTTTTGTGTTTGAAACTACACTAGCAACCAAAATTGCCATTGATGGTACAGGATGACACCTACTGACATTGGTGACCCCTGGATTTTATTTTAACACCACTATGCAGTTGACATTTTTGGTTTATTGAATTGTTTCAACAAATAAGCAATGGATTGCTATGACATTTGGTATGGATAGTCCATGGTGCGTGGAGGATAAATACTAAAATCTTTGGTGATCCACTGACATCATCTAGCGCATAACGAATGACATTCCCATTATCTCAACTGTACTTGTGTTTAGTTCTAATTAGAAAATGTTTGCATTCTAACACATTAAGCTAAGATGATATATACGATAAATGTTATACCTGGTAAACATAATTAGCAGTGTCATTTTAGCATGCTAATTATAGCTTTTGCCTTAAACTGGCTATAATTTATATTTTTATAACCATGTATCAAACGACAATTTGAAAATAATATGGCTAAGTGAGAGTGGTTGCTTGTAGTGACGAACCCACAGGTAATTGTAACCCATAGCTCCCAATTGGCTTTGCAAAGCTTTACAGTGAGTTTCAGCTCATTGATTTGCTGTTCAAGCCTCAACTTTACAGTTTTGGTTTACTCTCATGGTGTCCTTTTTAGCAGCAGGCAGTTGTTTTAAGCTGACAGACACAGTTAGCAGCTAATTGGTGAACATAGTGAAGCATTTAGCATCTAAAGAGCCAGATATTTCCCCTAGGAGTGAGTAGAGAACTAAAACAGAGCTAAAAGAGAGTGAATATTGGATTTACATTTGCCAGGTGGCCAGAAACACAACTCCAAACGAATGCTAATGTTGCTCCCTAACTGCTGGATATGTAAACAAGCAACTATTTGCTGACAAGTTTGCCATATCAACTAAAAAGGTGATTATATGTCAATGTTGTGTTCACAGCTTATTTTTGCTGCCCCCAGGTGACCAAATAATTAGTTACTGTAGGTTCAAAGCCTAATTACATCCACAGAGCCACATAACTCTTGTGTAAACTGCATTACCTTTTTCCACTCTTTCTTACTATACCATTAACCTGAGCTATTCACTCTGCCAAAGGTGGAGCATACAGTAGATACTACAGTTCCATTCAAATAAAGTATCAAGTAGAACTAACTTTATGTATCGGGGAATCCAGCCACGGATAATCTGATTTCTGTTCCTCATCACCGTTTTTGATTTGGATTGGTCCTGGGATTTCTAGGGCTTTGCTTAGACCCTCCGTTTTCCTCACAGTGTCTGCAAACAAAACAGCAGTCAAGGAATGGATTGTTATTAATTTACCAAATCAAACAAATGTTTTCCTAGATTCACAACTTCAAAACCCAATGGGATCCTTTCATAATTTCATACAGAGTATGAACAGCCATGCACAAATTACAGGTTTGATATATACAGAAACAACAATAAATGTTTGTGAAAATCAGAAATTGGAATCTGCTGTTTGTCTTGTCTAAACAAAAGATGACCCACTTGAATGTATGTATTTCACTCAAGAGAATGTGTTTTCTATAAGCAATTTGATAATTGTTGTTGACTTCAAAATAACATACAAGGCCAAGGGGACATGGTTGCTTTGTTTGGTAATTATTTTGCTTCAGAGAATGTGGATCAAAAGACGGACAGGAGCCAAATGCCTTTGATGGTGGGCGATTAAATCACAGATGTTTCAATATAATGTCAAAATTGGGGTTTTCAATCATTTGGCACATATTTATGTTTTATGTTTGACAATCTAATTAAGGGAAAACAACTTCTCATCAAGTTACACTACAAAATAACTTTTAAGATGATATTAAATTGACAACAGCAATAACACACAACACCAGACAAATTTGAGAAATTGTACACCAATTTTCTATGGATGCAGCTATTTTCTAGATGGTATTGTGTTTACTATGATCCTTTCTCTAATACATTTTTTTTACAGCTTTAGGCAGGACTGGTGATACACCAGTCTTTGTATAAATAAGCCTTACAAATTCAGGATACAGGAGAAATATAATTCCTTTAGCTTAGAGAATTAAAAATTGTACTCAAATGTGTGTTCTGTGTCCACATTTTCAAGATTTTGAGTCACCAGGAACCTTCTCTGTTGCATGACTTGTTAAATTTTATCGTCTATATGAGATTTGTGTTATTTTTCATCGCAATGCATTTGGGAAATCAGCTTTTTCTGTTAAAACACCAGCTCAGTAGCTGTGAGAATCAGCGAATGACACAAAGAGCTGAAGTTCCATTAATAACTTTTTGACTTCTTCACCTGAAAACTCTGGCCTCTTCCTGTGGTCCTGGTTCCAACACTGCCTCATGATGTCGATCATCTGATCACACTCCTGGGGCTTCTGTTCGGGTATCATCTCCACACAGGGTCTCTTACCATGTGACACCTGTAAGAGTACTGTGGTCATACTGCTCCCTGGGCCAATAAAACGTATATAAGACACATGATTCAATGAAGATAAACACAATCATATGGCAGTATTGGATATTGATTCAACAGACCATTTACCTGTTTGTTATGTTAACTCTAGGCCTCTGGCCCTTGCTCGAAAATGGCATGCTCAAAATAAATAGAGAATATCTCTGCAACAACATGGTCTGTTTGAACAATCTTTATCATAATGGATGCAGACAACAGTTGGAGAAGGTTTAGTAAAGGCATGTTCAGATGTAATCTTCAAATTGGCCATTTGGGTACATTTGGGTACCATCTGTGCCAATTGAAATTTTCTCAGGTATGAAACATTCTGCTAGAGGGAAGGGAGGCACGGGAGAACCAGAATCAGGAATGTGTGGAGCAGACTGTTGAACACTGCTGCAGTTAAATGAGATGTTTTCTAAAGGGAATCTAGTGCTTGGAAACACTACCGTTTTCCTCTACAGGGACCGACAAAATCAACACAAGATGAAAGTTCCTTGTAGTAGCTTTAAACAAATATAAGGTGGTAATTAGTGACCTTGAGCATTGCTGGTAGGTCTATCTTGTTAGCTTTATACAGAGCCGGGCTAGCTGTTTCCCCTTGTCTCCAATCTTAATGCTAACGTTATCATCTCCTGGCCGGACTTCATGTTTAATCAACAGACTTCAACATCACAAGATTTGTGCCACGTTCACCTTACAACAATGGAAAAAATATTAATAGGGTTAATAGTTCAACGTATTAATAAATGAATGTTGTTTGTATTACAACATTTTCAAAAGCAACTGTGAAATGTAGTTCTAGAAACTCTAAATTGAATATGCCTTCACCCTTACGCTATTTGAGTGATCGTGTGGAGTATCACATGACTCCTAGCGGAAGTAACACCTCGAAATTATTTTGAAATAAGGTGTGATGCATTTAAAATTAATTCATCCCTACCTGCATACGGTTTCTGCTGAGTCAGAATCTCCCACATCACTATTCCAAAGCTGTAGATCAAAGCAGAAAGAGGCCCTTCAGTCCTAACTTTCTGACTTTTGCATATCCTGCATTCATTGACGTTGTGGCAGTCCCGTTTTAAATAAAATAGCTCCATGAAGAAACAATAATGCTTTTTAAGATAAAATAAAACCAATGAATATAAAAAGGGGAAGAGAGAGTAAGTCAGACATGAGTATAATATATAGAATATATCCCAGTGACTTGCAATAGAGTATAGAGTAAAGAGCACGGTATGTATGAATTGTGCACTGAGGGGGGAAAGCAGCGACTCTGATGGTGCAATTTAAAAAATGCCCTTGGCTAGTCACCTATAAACATCAAAGGTAGTTCCTGGAGGATCGGGGCACTGAGTGAAGGTCTCTGGAGGAGTGTAACTTATGTTTCCTCTTACTGTCAGATGCTCCATGAACAATGTCTTGCCCATGCTCTCTTCCCAGTGGATTACACCAAAGTCTGAAATCTGAGTGGAAAAACAAGAATTCCAAAGTAGTACAGTATTAGCACACAATTCTCAGAAATGTCCAGAGATGAATGTAATCATATACACTGAAAATAACAATAATTTAGTTGTCACTGAGTTGTACTGACCTTGACATGGAGACGAGCATCTAGTAGGATGTTGGATGTCTTGAGGTTAAGATGAAGTAGTGGAGGTTTCAAGCTGTGAAGGAAATTCATTCCCATAGAGGCCTCATGAATCATCTGGAACTTCTTCGGCCACATGAAAGTGTGACTGGCTAGGAGATCGTTCAGTGATCCGTTACTCATGTATTCCATCACCACAGCAGTCGCCTCACTGCACAGTCCGTAGATTGACACAATGTACTTGAATTTCACTTTGGCTATGTTGGACGCCTCGTCTAATATTCTCCTGTGATGGAAAACAATATTGGTCAGTGAAAGTTGCACTTTGGGCATTTAATTGTTATTTTGAACTTTAACCACAGCAGTAAAACATAATTTCCTGTGTGAAACTGTGTAAAGTTGCAAACACTAATGAAACCACAACATCTTATTAAAGTTCAATCTTAATTTAAAGTACACAACTGTGTGAGAAATTGTTGTAAATTCCGCCAGTTGCTTGTACCATTACAGCAGGATGATGTGCAATGTGTGCTAGTTTTCGTAATTTCAATCCCACCTGTAAACGTTGTTTGCACACAAGGTTTTGTCAAAGCTCTTTAAGGCACATTTTTTCTGCTCGGGCTTGAGCTTGACCTGGTACACCTGACCAAATCTGCATTCTGCCACCTTAATCCAGTCAGCCTCAAAGTCGTCCTTCTTGAAGTTCCTGAACTGCCCAGGGGATCCGTCAAGTCGATCCATGAGCACAGAAATCCTCTCTGACACACTCGCTATCTAATCCTACACATGAATAGGATTTGTCCTTCAGATCAACATGAATCAGTAGCACCGGAGGAGCTTGGGTCTCACGCGTGGAAAGAGAAAAACATGGATACACGTTCAAATATGTAGTAGCTAGCTGTGTGAAAGGCATGTGGAGACACATACATACTAGACTACACTGTTGATCTGTGGGAGGAACCGAGGTGCAGAACTAGTTTGTAGTGCAATGTTGCAAAGCCGGTTTTTAGCTGGCAAGACTCCTGCGCAAGCTTTCAGTCTTCCAGAAATGCTGTATGACTCAAGCCCCGAGGAAGAACGCCAGGCTTTGAAGCTAATTTTATATTGTGGCCAAACAGTGGAATTACAACTTCCAGGTTTGTAATGTGATACCATGGGGCCCAAAAATACTTTTCTCCCACAGACTTACATTGGTAAAGAGACATCTGTAACTCAGCGGGTAATTTATTTTGAGGTGAATGAACTCATTATACATCCATGGTACGACTTCCACTTTCAATGTCAAGATTAAGTCACATGTATCTGAAAGGAAAACTAAGCAGTTCTGAGAGATGTGTGGATTCAGCACCAACAGAGTATCAATTATGATTGTTGATATGATGCACATTTTAATTTGGTTCTATTATATAGTATATTAACTGCCTAATGAACCATACACTGTCAAACTGCACTTTAAATAGGCATTTAACCCGCAGCAGCCACAGTGGAACGGCTCACTAGTCAGCAGTCTCAGTTTGAGAAAATGGCAATTTTCCGGAGCACCAGGGTCTGGATGGAGTGTGTGTGTGCTTACGTGTGTGTCTCTCACACAGTTAAATAATAATGTCTACCTAACTGGATTCATGGATTGAAAACAAAAAGTAGAATAAATAATGCTATTTCATGAAAAAAGTTTGTCATGTCCTGCTACATTTATAAAGCAGTCTTGAGTTCAAAACTCAATGCAGGAAAAGGTACTACTTTGTCACTTGAATATGAAGCTACAGCCAGCAGATGGTTCCCTTAGTTTTGCATAAAATCTGCAACCAATTGCCATGATGATAGGCATTAAGAATAACTATATAGAAATAGGCAGTCTTCTTGCTGAGGATCTCATTTATTTGTGTAGGTCGTATAGAGGCATCAGTATTAAATTGATATTGGTTCATAACCAGATTAAAAGTCCTCACAGTGACTTTTAGTTTATTTCCCAAAATGTTGAACTATTCATTTACGGTTTAGTGGGAAACCGTTTTGTGTAGACTTGTTTCTGCAGATTCAGCCTTTCTGAGATAAATGCACTCTCTAGGTGGTTTGCGCACTGATCTGAATGCCTGTTTATCTTTGATTGGCGATGGCATCAAAGTGATTCAAAGGTAAGTTACATAGAATTCTTCCCAACCAATGTGCTAACACATCAGGATTACTTTGCTGTGATCAAGCGGTGTCAATTAAAGGACACAAAGCCATTGTAATTTTATGCCAACAATACCACAAAGGTTTAGATTAATTAATCTAAAACCAAGTCATAATATTCATATTCATAAGAAAGTTTTTCTCTTCTTCATCATTTACAGCCATAAACTGGTGGGTATTGCTTTAAATTGTGTAAACAATTACGTTAATACTGTGTTGGCAAAGCTTTAATTATGTGTGAATAAAGTACCTACTGTGACACTAGCCATAACTGAGCTTCATTTTTCCCACATTAACCACTTACAGCCAATTTGGCTGCTTGTACCTGCTCAGTTTAAAGCACATCTAAAACAAAATGAGATTAAAAGATTTAGAGCTGAGTAGCAAAAGAGTTTTCCCTTCGATAATTTTTTCAATTCAATTCAATGTTCAATTCAATATATTTGAATAGCGTCATATCATAATCGAAGTTATCTCAAAACTCTTCATATTGAGCGGGTATAGACCATACAACTTAAAGAGACCAAACATTCCCTCATGAACAAGCACTGGGGCAACAGGGGCTCCCTTTAACGGGTATAAACCATGGGCAGAACCAGGCTCTGGGTGGGTGGCCATCTGCCTCAACAGGTTAGAGAGAGAGAGAGAGAGAGAGAGAGAGAGAGAGAGAGAGAGAGAGAAGCTACATTAATAATAGAAGAACTAAAATTAAAAAACATAATAGCAGCTGTGAATATAATACAATGATAAAATATAATAGCAGTAACAGCAGCAATTACACTTTTATACCATTCAGCCCCCTTAATTTTATGCCCATAATTCTCGATTTATTTCTCCAGAGCTACCCTTGTCTTATTTGCCATGATTTTGAAAGGTGCCAAGCCCAATAAAAAAGAAAAGGATGGCTTAACACTGGAGGCTATCGCAATACTGCTTAAGCAACACCGCGAGGTGCTAGTTAACAAGTTCAAAACGTTGTTAAGCCTCAGTCATGGAGTCAAGGATCTTGGGGCTTTTGTACGACCCTGAGCAAAGGCATCGCTAGATTAAAGTTACTGACCTGGAGAACCATAGCAAGCGTCAAAATACACAAGCCCACCAGAATCCCTCGAAAGTGGGCATGCTTGAGTAGATAACTCACTACTCGCTCTTTCACCACAAGACCTTGGCGTGGCAGATAGATATCAGTATATCTCACTGGCAGAGACTGGGGAGAGATTGTTTTATTGCTCGTATACAAAGTATATATACATCCCTTGTTTTGTTTTGCTAATATGTTTGCAATGTTGCCAGCTGCTGTTATTATATACCCACGCCTGTCTCTCATTTCTCTTTAATGTCTGTTCAATTCTTTACATTTGTTATGTCCTGCATATCATCAATAAAAAGATTTTGACTTTAAAAAGCTTTCGAACCAATATGTGTGTATGTTTATTGTTTTCAAAAGAGAACATGAAGGGCTCTGTGTTCAGAATAATTGTTTTCAGTTAAGAATTAAATATTGTGTCATTATCTGAATTGTAAATTTAGCATTGCTGCAACCAGAATTTGCTGACGGTGATGTGTCATGACATTTATTGCCTTCTACCTTGACTTAGACCTGAATATCGCAGAATTCCTCTTTCTGCATCATTAAAGCAGTGTGTTATTTGAAAAATTATTACAGATTCCGGTAATATAAAGCTTATTTAGGAAGATGAGAAAACAAAGATATCCTCCCTTCTTATTCCCACCTGCTGTCTATAGGCTTTTTACTCAACACCATTTTACGGCTGAATTTATCTGGGGACATAATGTGTTTTGCTGCGATGGTAAAGAAAGAGATGAACTCAGATAAGTACATTTTTAGATATCCCCACCTCCATTACCCCCCTCCTCCTCTATCCCACACACACATATTTATATAAATTGTTCCTGTGGGCCAATAGTAGCTTTGGCCATCAAATAAATATTTGGGCCATCTCCCTTGGGTTTCTTCATTCCTAGCAGATAGCACATTTAAATTTAATATGGTCCCTGTTGAGAGCATTACGAAAATCTCCACCACAAATTCACAATGGTGTGCAACTCTCACCAGGCAGCTTTTCATATTTCATTGGCTCTGTCTTTCTCTAGCTTGTGTAAACTGTAAATGTAAAGTAAATGTGATTCATGAGGACATGAATACCAACTATTGAGGTCACCAAGGCCCAGATCACAGTATTTTATGACTAAAAATAACTTGTGCGGCATAGATATTGGACGCCAAGGTTACCGACTTGCTCATCTGGTCGTCGTCATTACTTGTGTGCGTGTTTGTGTGTGAGGGGAGATGTGGTGAAATGGAAGATCGACAACATTTTTACTCAACACGTGTTTTTTTTATCGTGTCAACAACTTGAAGAAACTGAACAGGCAACTGAATCCATGCAAAGCACTGGATAGTTTAAGTCATGGACAGCTTGTAGATAATTGTCATTCATCCCCAGATAGACATCATCTGATCAATATGGTCTTGTACATTAACAGTGGCCAGTGATGCCTGCTAGTAACTTTCACTGAAATAGTCACGACGTGCAATCTATTTAATTCCTCTAAAGGGACACTAACTGTCCATTTCTTTCATGTAGCTCAAGCAAGTTTTTCTAAAACCTTGCTTAGGGCCACGCATTAGGATTTTGGTCTCTAATGTATATCTCATGAGAGAGCAGCTATAGGTTAGGATTCTGCACTCATATCTTCTCTTCTTCAATGCATCGAGATGGCTTTTTGTTCAGGCTTTCGTTTAAAAGAGATAGTTTGGAGTTTTTATTAATATTTACACTTCAATGGAAGTTAAATCTGCTTGCTTACCCTGCAGGGCTATTCTAGTATGCTTTGCATTTAGACATGGCTCATGGCCTAGATGGAAAATGCTGTAAACACATTATTGTGAGACTTAATGTGATTACAGATTCACTATTTTGCAGCGGACACTAATACACCATGGATCATTATGGTGGTGTGGATCATTTATGTTGGTCTGTCACAAGTTTTTTAGATGATATTTGAGAAGACCTGAGAAGAATCTTAAACACATGAGCATCATCATTTCCTCCACACAGGCTTTACACCGTAGCATTAAAACCTGTTATTGTCATACATATACAGTACACCAAATACTGCTTTGTGTTTGTTGTTTTTATTTGGTAATACTCTTGAGATTTATTTAGTTTAGGCATCAACTCCTTGCAACACAATGTTCTCCCAAACACAGTAACCCTTCAACTCTCCATGTATGCGGATGTGATAATAGATGAATTTAACATTCACTGACAGCCATAGTTTCATGCTTCGCTAACTCACACTATTATTTAGGACAGACTCATTGATTGACGTTTCAATGAACCAGGTGCTCGTGATCAGATTCCTGATAGGATACCTAAGGGGGGGAAAGTCTGTCTTCATTGATGGAACCCACATCTCGCAGCTCAGCAAATCACATTAGCAGGCTCCACCACACTAGGTAAGATGACTGGCTGGAGCAAAAGGCTTTTCCATTGCCCCTCATGTCCTCTAATAACTAACAAGCTTAACTCCAGTGTCTCTGATCCATATTCTGTGAGCATAGAAGGTGCTAAGCACTGAGGTGAAAGGGTTGTCTGATCTGCTTTGAACTATGGTAAACACTGATGTATATAAGAAATGTGTATAGAACTAGAACATTAATTGATTCCTGTGTATCTCTCAAGAGCATTAAATGTTTTTTAATCAAATCTTTATCTCAGGCAGATATTTAACCACTCGTATGTCTGCAGAATTTTAAACATGCAAGGGTCGAGAGAGAGCAGAAACATGGTGAAACATGATCAGTGTAGGTGCAGGGTGTCTAGGATTTGCGTGTGAATGTAAGACATTGTAATATGATGTATTCCTCTTTGGCGTGCTGTTTGAATCTATACATCATCTAATTGTGAAACATTTTTTATGTAAACCTCACTGAACCTGCTGCAGTATGTTTTGATTTCCCTGGATATAAATATTTTTTTGATAAATGTACTTTATGTATTAATTTAGATTTAATGTTGATTCATTGATTTCTATGATGATGATAATGTAAAATATCTCTGAATCATTAATCTTCCACCAATAGTTAGTTACTTGCACAGTGCATAGTTAAGAACATCGTTACATTGAGCCTTTTGATTAGATCTGTGACCAAGCAAATAAAATGCATATTTTATCTACGCCCAAATGCCCCTATTATATCATCTGCAGGTACCCTTTGATTATAGCTATTTCAATTAGCTTTTTTCTATGAATAGTGTGCTGCTTACCAAGCAAGCCATTACACAAAATGTCTAAAGCTTACGTACTGCATAACATGCTAAGTAGCTATTGATTTACTGTTGCTGTGATGTATTTTACGATTTACTTTTATTGTTATAGCTTAGTAGTTTACTAGATTGATGAATGTGTTGTAGCTCCTATGGTATAACTGCTATCTTTCACTGCTGGTGATACTTTGTTTCTTCATGGCATGAAGCACAATGTAACTAATTTGATTTGTTTGAGTCGTAATACACCAGAAAAGGACTAGTTTTCTAGAAATAGGAAGGAAACACTGTGTATAGCTGAACTCACATGCACACTCAAATAGGGGGTGATAAGCTTGCAATCTTAGAGATGGAGGACACATGTGAATCAGTTAAATATGGGGATAAAGATAAACATTTTTAGACAGTCTCCCCTGTAAGCCATTCATGTCAGTCTCGGGAAGTCACAGAAATTGTTGCTACACCCCTTATTGTGACGTGGGAAAGAAGTGGAGGGAGGGGGCATACTAAGCCAAATTAACTTTTACAACACAATTAGTCTATCTCTTATTTATGAAATCCTATTGTTTTCTGATTGGTAATCTCTATCACTGAATTTGTTGTCCGATACTCTTTTCCCAGTTGCTACCAACTGGCTGACTGCTGCCTTCAACCTCTGTTGGAAGTGCATTTAGCTCAACTGCATGTGCACCTACACACATGAGGGAAGAAGAATGTTATAGCAAATATTGTAATATGTAAATAATGGAGTATAATGTTATAATAGAAACAGACATTTTACCCATTATATATTATTTCGTTGTAATGATTAAAGATCCAAGTCAGAGATTCAGAACATGAAATAAATTGAAAGTCAATAATGATCATTAATTCCTCATGAGAGACAGAACAAAACGTTTTCTTTCACACTACAGGAATTGCTATATACACAGTATATTCAGGAAATTATTCAATGGTGGATTATTATTAAACATTTTTACATTATTTGCCATATAATATTACTATACGATTTTGATTGGAGATTTGAAAAGAAAATCAACACTGCAAAGAGTTTGTGTGCATTTGTTTGTGATAATATATGAGTTTGAATTTTCTCTAATCCAATGAAAGACATTTTCTCCCAACATTCGATCACAGAGGCTCAATATAACTATCAAGCCATGAATTCATACATTATATTAAACCAGTATTAACGAGCCATCAATCTCAAACTGGAATACAAAGAGTATTGATTTGTTGCCACTGAGGGAAAATAAAGAGATCAGAGCAGCTGTTCTATTTGGGGATGGTGTTTATTTTCAGTGAATGATAATGGACTGCTCATGGTTAAGTGTGAAATTTGACTGCAACAGCTGTGTCACCTATGAGAGGAGGTGTGAATTGGATTGCTTCTTGTCGTCTAGTCTGGCCTCTACCGGCTGATACAACTGGCCGGCTCTGCTCTACGGTTAATATGATTGACTGCTCCGCTGTCTGTTGACTAATGTAATTTACGGCAGCTATTTTGGTGAGGACGTGATCAGTGCAATTGGCAGTGGTTCCTCCTTGGTCACGGTAGGATCAAGTCACCTCCTGGGTTCAGACAGTCACAGCAGGCTCGAGGTGGAGCCGCCGAGTGGAGCAGCCAGATTGTTCGGCGACGGTAGGCCAGCCATACCAGCAGCAGCGTCCCTGTGACAAGAGAGCAACCAACCGCCAGGCTGAGAATGATCAGAACCAGGTCCAGATCTGCTGGGTCTGAAAATCAAACGGAGAAATCATCTGACACGATGAGGATATAGATTTGTCTATGCACTATCCTTGTGATGAAAAACTCACAATTTTCCATCCACCGCCACCTTCAATGAATTACAAATGTCTTTAATAGTGCTTCGTTCTGTTTTACAAGGACTTCCAACATTGTAGAATCCTCCCTTTCAAAAACATTTTAGAAATGATTGCACTCAGAAAGAGTGTAACATTTTGACCCAAAATAGAAATAGAATTACCACCTCACGGTTGTATGCTGCAGCCAACCACTCATGTTGCGGTTAACATCCATGTCTGTTCAAATTATCGCCATGTCATAATTTTATTTATTAGATATTTTTGCGAAATTGTTACAATTAGCATTTTAATTCTTGAGTTATGGCCAAAAATGTGTTTTGTGAGGTCACGGTGACAGTTCCACTCTGAGTGCAAGTGGATGCTTGTGCCAAATTTGAATGAAATTGTTCAAGGTGTTTCTGAGATATCGTGTAAACGAGAATGGGGCGGATGTCAGATCAAAGTGATATTCACCTTTTGCTCTTTGACCACCTAAATCGAATTAGTTCATCATTCAGTGCAAGTGGATGTTTGAACCAAATTTAAAGAAATTCCCCGCATGCATTCCTGAGATATGGCATTCACGAGAATAGACAGAGGGACAACCTGATAACATAATGCCTCCAGTCACTTCTGTCGCCGGCGCAGAGAAATAAAAATGTGTTTAAAAGGGAGAATTCTACCGTGTTGTGAGTCCTTGTGAAAAAAGAAAGTATCGTATTGACTTAGCACCTGGACTGAAAAGAGTAGCTTTCCATTGTAAAATCATGGAGATCCATGTATATTTGCACACAAAGAGACACTTATATGTCTCATCTTCTCACATGCTATAGATAAATGGCATGGTCATCGTTCATTTCCTATCTTGCAGGTTGCAGTTATTTCAGATTGATTGTTTGTGTTTTAAGGCACAGCTAATAATTACCTATCTTCTCTGGCAAGGTAGAATTATTCTCTTCTTTCAACATGGGACCAAAGGATATGCGATTCCTGAGATTAGTAACAATAGCCTCTGGACCCTCTAAGGGAAATACACTCCTCTGCTGAAAGCACTGCTATAAAAAAGAGAAGAGAAATGTGTAACATGTGAGTATGAAAAATGATAACAGGTAATTTTGAGGAAGGATGGTGTTCCTGTTTATCATAATAATAATGGGATTAAGACACAGAAATAGTCATTTAAATAGCACAGGTGCACCTCTGTGATAAACATGTCTAAAAACATTCTCCTTTGTTTTATTTGTTAATTAAATAAAAGGGCAGGGGCAGAAACATTATTTCAAATAGAGATCTGGAAATAGGATTTTAAGCTTGAAAGCAACATTCTTTTTTAAAAAACCTAAACAGCCCACTCTGAGTTGGAGCAGTTCAAACAAGGTAGTTGATATATATTGTAAAAGCTCTTATGTACAAAAAATTGAAATGAAAAAAGAATGCAGCCTGACCAACTGATCAAGTGCCACGAAAGAAACACCATTTTGAGGAATGAGGAAAAAAAGATAATTAAATGCACACGGAAGAAGAACGTGAAAATTCACACTGGTTATACAGGTGTTGCAGTCTTGCTCGAGCAATGCATCATAAACACTGCAAACACCTATTGTGAATTTAAATTGACTATTATTTACACTACAGAGAAGATCAATTTGCAATACTGGAAAACATGAGGAGACACCATGACAATCAGCGGAGAGCTGTAGAAGAGCTCTAGAAAGGCAGTCATCAAAATGAATCTCCAGAGTTTATCCTCTGTTTCACCTTTGCCCTCGAACACGTACTTATCAGGTGATTCCCTTTTTCCCATTAACTCAGATACCTCGTTCCCAGAACAGCAGGGCGACTGCAGGTGGTATCAGCGTCCTTTGCTGTTTTTCCAATGTATTCTGTGACCTTATCTGACCCTCAGAGTGCATAATGAAATGATAGATGTTTTAGGCAGCATGTCCTTGGCTGTCAGCCTCAGTCTCAGTCAGTTCATCTCACTCTTGTCACATGTAGAAAGTGCTTCATGTACCTATGGCAGGATATTTTATTCACGCCACTCCGTTCCTTTTCACTTCTAATTCAGGCAAATTATTTATCATCTTTCTCAAATATTATTTCCTCTCTTAGGTTTTCTACAGTATTCAGCCTCGTATTCATTTCCTCTCTCTTTGCTCACTTACCTTGGCCTCCCTTCCTGCTCGTCTCCCCAGAACATTTACATCAGCCTGTTCGCACCTCTTCTGTCTCCCTGTTTTCACAGTGTCACACCCCCGTGTCACTAAATTTAAATCACTCTCAGCCGCTCATTCTCTCATCCTCTTGCATTCATTACACCGTGCATCACTGCAGCCTTACCCTTTCACAGTCAGAGCGGTTCCTCAAGCAGACACTGAGATCACAGTGTAGGTACACTACTGAGTAATTAATCATTTGGAAGAGACTGATGGTGAAGCTGGCACTGGTTGACAGGGCACTGGGCAGCAGTATGATCCCTGCTGGCTCTGCAGCTAACCTGAGGCATCAACACAAACACACAGTAGAACCTTAGCAGAGTCACTTTTGCCTAGAAAGAAATAGTGTAATTTCTAAGCAAAATGGTAAAAATGTGAATATCCTGAAGGAAAAGCTCTCCATAGAGCTGACACAAGCCATTATATCTGTATTGATCAATAACCATGAAAGTAGAAAAAAACTGCTTGCCAGCTTTTTATTGAATTGAGATGAAAGCTTATGAGAAAAGAAATCATATTAGGTAAAGGTCAGCTTTCACTTAATGTCACTGTCAAATTAGTTTCATTACTCATGCTGCATAATATGAATATGTTATGTATTTATATTCGGCATTATTATCTATAATTTTTTCATCAGTATGCTGATGGCTAGTTTACGTTTATGATTTCAGGATGGCATAGAATTTGTTACTGTTTTCTCATCATTCCCCCTCAGAAACATATTAAAAAGATTTGTCCCGGTTGTTGACACTTTTTAACAAGTGTTCTGTTCAGATACACAGTAAAAGTCACAGCCAGTTCAGTTTTTGACATATTTTAGATGCATTTGCTGCCTCTCTAGGTGTGCAGGAGTACACTGAATTCATATCTACATAAGTGATGCTGGCTCAGGGAGATAACAAAATCAACCTACAGCAGTCTTCTGTTTACTGAGCAGAAAATATTCAGCTCTCAAAAATGAACTTGCAAGTCCCTGGTTTGAATTATAATGACACTTATTTTCTAGCAAACACGTTTGTAAGAAATGGCAGTCTTGTCAGGTTCAGTTAAGACTATTACAGAGGATGAACAGTTGCATTCTTCATGGATGCATATCTATTATATGTTTATAAAAAAATTTAAGTTGTTCCCATTTTTTTCGAAAACCAGCTATTTCTACAACATAACGCAGCATATGAAATAAAAAAGGTGAGGATGAAAGACTGAGTGTGACTTTTCTTTTCATGAAAGGCAGTACAGATGGCTGCCCATACATCAGGACATTTACTGTAAATTCCCCACTGTGAACATCCTGTATTTATTACTTCTGCTTGTCACTATTTACTTTTTATACAAACAATTTTTTTAGCTACTTTTCCTTGTATTATTTTCCCTGAAGTAAGTCTTTTTACCTTTAAATGAAAACAGAGCAAACCCTTCCTATTAACAGTTAAACAACAAATACATTCACAGAGTTTTTTTACTATTTTCAAGACGTTCCTGTGAGTACCTGGAGAAAAGGCTGGTGGAGTAAGGATGGTCAGGCTGGATGGTTGGGGACAGGCAACAGGAGATGACCTCAAGGTTTATCCGACTCTTGTTTGTTTTCAGGTTGATAACCACGCTGAGGTTTGCCAGGGCAGGCACAGCATCACCAGGCTCCAAACCTCTCCCCAGGTTCAGACTCATCTCTGCTGTGTAGTTCCCGGTACCACACAGGTCATCTGAAACCTCTGTTACACTGGCAATAGATTCATATCATTGCATTTTGCAAAAGGAAACAATGGTATGTACTGTTTGTCCATTCACCTGACATGGATTTTAACTAAAGAACCATACAGGCACATTGCTAATCACTTACGTGATCAGAGACCTGAAACTTGCTTGAGATACGTAATCCATCGCAGTGAATGCTTTCAATGCTGTGTCGTTTGTCAAAGTTGAGCAGGTACAGTTTTGATAACTCTCCTTCAAAAAGATGCATTTAAGGATGCTCTGACATCTAGCTGCCAAATAGCATCTTATTCAATGTAAAAAATAATCCACAGTCTTCAGTCGTACGTACGTACGTAAATGCAAATGTCAGAATGCTTACATACTCATAATGACAATGCCAACACACTGATGTTTTGCAAGTATAATGTTTATCATATTCAACATCTTAGTTTAGTGTGTTACCATGATAACATTTGCTCATTTAGCACTCTACGGCGGCACTTTGGGGGAAACTGTGGCCCAGGAGATAGAACGGGTCGTCACAAGGTTGGCTGTTTGATTGCCAGCTCCTCCTGTCTGCACGTTGAAGTATCCTTGAGTTGATCTGTGGATGCTTTAAAGCATCATCCAACACAATAACTCAGTGATGCTCAAACCTTTTTCAATAATGTAACCCTTTTGAAATATTTGTTTCAGTCAAGTACCCCTTAACCAGAGCAAAACATTTTTGTTTGAAAAGAAAAAAATGCATTTGTTGCGGCAGTTGACAGTTTATGGCAGTTAACTATTGTGTTGAAAAAAGGGACATAACTAAATAACATTTTTATTGAATTTATAGTATAATTATTTTACCATATGACAATATTAATTTAGGGCACATATAAAGCAGTTTGCTGTGATGGATTATCTACTTAATAACATAACTCATGCAAAATCACCAGTATAGTTCTTTAATTTGTTAACCCATGATTAACAGATAATAGTAGAATAATAGGTTTACACAATAAGATTACCCAGATAGGTACAGATGAGGTGAGGTCCTTCTCCGGTCTTCGATCCCTGGCAGATCTGACTCAGACTCTGGCAGTGATAGCCTGCTCCCAGACTCTTGTACTGCTGTTTTTCCTTTCGCCACAGCACGCGCTGACCTGGTGGCTTTTCGTGCCTCAGATATCTCAGCTTTGGCTGCTCCTTTATTTAATTGTGTTTTTATCTTTTTTTCAGTGTGCAGTGTCTGCTCAGTAGTCTTTACAGTGGTCTGCGTAGTAGTTGCTTCAGGTTCAGATAAAGTGACCTCTGTTGCAACAGCCTCCTGAGCTTTAGAGGTCTGTCTGTGAGAGTGCCTTTGTGTTGTTTTCTCTACAAACCGAGCCTGCTCAAATTCCCCACGTCTCTCCAAATGATCAGTTTCAACAAGTACTCTCCATGCTCTTGTTGAAGTTTCATCTGTCATGCTCTTGGCATTATTTGTTGTAGTGTCATCGACAGTGGCTTGGTCATGATCATCTGTACCGGTGGCTGTTGAAAGCGTTGCATAATCAAGGTTGGTGGGCTGTGATGTAGCCTTTCCGGGTACAGGGCGGTCAGTGCGACAGTTGCCATTTTCTGGTTTTGTGTCAGGAGTGTGCATTTCATCAAAACGATGTCCTCCTGTGTTTCCGGCCTGTGTTTTATACATTTTGTCTCGAACGGTATGATCAATCTCATCTGCTCCACTTGTTGTTTCATTTGTCTCAGCTGACTTAACGCAGCCAATTGTCCTACAGCTGGTTTTATTACCAATTTCTGGAGGCAAGATCCCCGTAGTTGGTACAGAATCATTCACCGCCCCAAGTATCACTTGACTTATTGAGGTCTCATATTGGTCTGCTCTGTCCAGTGTATGAACTGTACGAGTCATCTCATGTAGAGCATGTTTGGCTTCTAAAGCAATACTTTTTGTCTGTGTTGTTTTGATGCCTTTAAATGCATATTTAACTCTTTTAACCATAGTAGATGTTATGTCATGTGCCTCTCCAGCTCTGTGGGCAGCTTTTAAAAAACCTTCTTGGACACTATGCCCCGGGTCCTTAATATGATGTGTTATTGTGATCATACCAAGTGGGGCATGCTGGTTTTCTTCGATTGCCTGCACAAAAATGTTATGCTCAGACTGCTCCACACTCTGTGTTTCTGCTGTGTTTCTTCTCTTCACAGCAGGGAGAGGTTTGCCAGTAGTGGCAGTTGTGGGAGGCTCTCTCAGTGACAAAGGCTCAATAGGACTATTGGACTGTTCCATATTCTCTGCTTGTGCAGCCACAGATGGCTTTTCAATAAAAACTTGCGTACCAGTAGTGCTCTCAGTAGTAGTCAGCGGCGATTGAGCTTTCGTGGAGACACTAAGACCGTTGGCACTAGCAGATTGTGCCAGAGACATAAAATCATTGGTTTTAGTAGTTATTGGAAATTCAGAAGTAACATTCATTATCCGTTCACCAATCTGCTGCGCTGATATATTGGGGACCTTAAGGTCACTTCCAAAATGAATGTGTGGATCAGGGAGAGCACCACGCGGTGAGGACAGATCTTGTTGCTTTTCAGTTGTTGCTGCTTGATGCTCCATATCAGAAATAGCATTGTTAGTCCCATCATTAGCTTCCATTTGGGGTATTTTGTGCAGAATCTCTGGATCGACAAGTGCTGTGGTGCCAGTTCGATCATTTGTGTCAAGCACAAGTAAAGCAAAATCATTTGTGACAGGCCCAAAATCCTCATTTAATGCCTGGTCAATCTTGTGGGTGGTCTGAATTGCAGACATGATGGGCTGAGCACTTGTTTCATTAGAAGCTCCTAACTGGGAGAGATGATCGTTCTCGAGGGTAGTCTTCACTGTGTTGTTTACATCATAAGTGCCTTCTACATTGAACAGGTCATTGTGGTTGTCCTCATTAGTGTTTTCTCCTGCCAGTTTCTCAGTCTGTAATAAAGACAAAGAGTTGAATTCCTCAATGTTAGTAGTATGGTAATTACTCCTGCCAATGTTTTGTTCTATAAAAGGGGAACTGTTCCTTTCATTTTTGCTCTCTGCCATTTGCTTTGTGACTACATATGAATGTTTTACTCCCATGGTCACCATCTTTTGAACGTTGTCCTCAGTTTGATTTGTCTCCTCAGCAGTACCTAACAAGGACTCAGCACGGCCACTTCCACTATTTGCATGTTTAGCGCTGGCGTTGGCCCTTAATATTTCTTTTTCTGAGGCTGATCTTGTTAGCTGTGTCAGGCCGTAGGGACCAGGTAAACTGTCATCTCCAAACAGCATGCGATTTGGCAGCGGTGACATGCTGCTGAGAGGAAATTGATCGTCCTTTGCTTTAGGGCTCATCGATGTCATTAGGGTCTGCACAGATCTCTGCTCGTTATCATCAACAGGAGCATTCAAAGCATCTGAATGGGCTGTCTGCTCTGACAGTTTAAATGAGCATGGCTGGCCTGAAGTCATGTCAAAGGAGGAGGAGGCGGGCTGACTTGTCTGAGGGGCAGATTGCATTTGGTGAGACTGGCCTATGGAGGTGTGGGCCACAGATGACATGGCCGCGGCTGTGGGTGGCCTGGTAGATGAGTCAAAATCCATCTGCTGGGTCGGAGCCGGATTCACTAAAGGCGATGTATTTACTTTTTCAATCATGTGAGAGGTTAAAGGGTCCTTGGCACTGGAATCAAATATAGATGCAGGTATAATGTGTTCTGCTTGCTCTCTCTCATTCGTAGTCTTCTGTAAAAGTGAATTTGTCTTTGAAACTACCGTACTAAATTTATGCCTATGATCTGAGATGCTGTAAATAATTGAAACACTGAGAGTATTTACTGCAAAGTGGGGCTGTGCTCTCAGGAACTCTGCTTTGATTGCCATTGGAGGGTTAGTGAGTGACAGATATGTTGGCTTCCATGTATCTCGTAATTTTGAAGTGCTAACTCCAAATGCTTGAGAGACTTTTGGAACCATTTTTGGTATGGCAGTCATAGAAAACATAGCCTCGACAACTTTGCTCTGAGTGCTTTCTTTAGTAAGTGAAGACGTAGCTCTGTGCTTTGTAAGCATTGCCTTCTGGAAGGACGAATGAGGATTAATCTGTGTGTATGGCATTTTGGGAAAATATGTCATTATTGATAGCTTCTGGCTCTGGGATCGCAAAGTTGATTGTTGTGGTCTGTGATTGCTTGTCACTTCATAAGAAAATTGCTTATTTTTCATTTCTACAATTTGGGCAATATTTTTCCCAAGATGAATGCCCTTGT
Source organism: Ophiodon elongatus (assembly GCA_016806645.1). Classification (NCBI taxonomy): domain Eukaryota; kingdom Metazoa; phylum Chordata; class Actinopteri; order Perciformes; family Hexagrammidae; genus Ophiodon; species Ophiodon elongatus. The sequence goes on from JACSYO010002159.1 coordinate 7,182,214, forward strand.
TCTCAGGGGCTCCAAACTGTTTAATCAAACAGTGGCAGGAAGACAAGTCTGTATTAGTGTGTCCTTTGTCTCTGTTAAGTTCTTTATAATTAGTAGTAGGTCCAAAGGGAACATTTGTCATGTCCTTTCTACCAATTTCTCTGTTACGTTTAATGTCTTTCTTGCTGGCTGCTTCTTCTTTTCTAGCCTCTGCTGCTTCCTTTGTCAAAGACAAATGCTTTTCAGCATCTCCAACATCCCTGCTCTCCTCTTCTTTCTGCAACTTTAGTATCTCTTTTGTCTCTTTATTTTTTTTGCACTGCCTGTCTTCTGTCTTGATGTCCTCATCTTCTGCAACAACCTGTTCATTTTTATTCCCTGGCTTCAGATTGTGGACTTTGAGTGAATCTCTGATTAAATCCCTGTTATATTCTCCAAAAGATTGCAACATTGGTGCCACATGGTTATTGCTAACATCAAACAGCCGCTTCTGAGTGATTTTTGATTGACTTTCTAAAAGTCTGCTCATTGTAAGTCTCTCTGAAAATGAATTTCTTGATGGTGTTGTTAGAGTCGGCGTGGACATGTCATCATCAAAGTCCTGTCTTGATTTGGAAAGAAGCAACTTCACAGGCTCAACTACTTTTCTTGTTGTTGAGGTTGGAGTTTGTGGTTCTTTTATAACTGGTTCCATCGCTGGCCCTGAAGGTTCAACAAAATGCTGTTCAACAATGTTGTTTACACTGTTAAATGTCTGAGAATCCTGCTTATCCATTAGGTGTCTCTTTGTGGTTACAGATGTAAACTTAATGCCATAATTCTTCAGTAACAAAGTCAATATGGGTTCTTTTGTTGTAGAGCTTGGTTTAGCTGCTGTTTGGCTCAACACAGAGATCAAAGAATCAACTGCTGCTGTCAGAGAGTAAGAATCAGGATCTTTGACAACAGAAGTGTTTGGCCTACTAATGCTGAAGGATGCTATTGCGCTATGAGCTTCAATCAACCCCATACTTGCAGTTGGAGGTGATGCAGCGTTGTGGTCACTACCTTCTGGAAGAACACTTTTCTGACTGTTGTGGGGAGCTTCAGTGATGTCAGACGAATTGCTTACTGACCCACTGCTGACGCCGAAAAGTTGGTTTTGTACAAATATATTTTTGAAGTTTGCTGCGAGACTGTGGGATGCATTTTTGTTATGCTTGCCGAAATATATCAGTTTCGACTGTGGGTCCCCAGCGCTCATCTTTTTTCCAAGCGTCTCTTGTTTCCTCACAGTATACTTTGATGAGTGATAAAGCGCTGTGGTTGTTGAAATCTGTCTCCCGGTGAGTAAAGTTTCACTAGGATAGGTGCGCCCCGGTTCTTTCTTGGTGTCTTTTTGTGTTGCTGATGACATCTCAGCGAGAGGGCGCGTATGAAATGCAACCGTTCCTGTATTTGAGAGAAAAGATTTGATTTGGGAGTTATTCAAAATGCTTTGACTATGATTCACAGTTTTATTTAGGGATAAAGGAGGAAATGTCAGGTTGTTAACCAGTTTTTCCCTCATTCCAGATCCAAAAAGCTTGGTAATATTTGGCTGACTGATGTCTTTGTTCTGCATTTCTTCTTGTTCTCCCACTGACTGTTGATGTAAACTGGGTAATGAGGTTGTAAATTGACTGAAATCTAAAGCCAGCCCCTCTATACTAAGCGAGTCTGAGGAGCCATCAGGTGACCGTGCAGACAGAGCCACAGATTTCTCTGTGGACAGCGCTCTTCGATCTTTTTGGCAGGTCAAACACAAGTTTGTCAGGGTGTTTCCACTCACTGAATCGCTTCGGAAGATGGATTGTACTGTACCGAACATATCCTCATTTCTTCCCAGGTTTGAAATCCCCTTATCATCCTTGCCTTGAGATCGTTTGTTATCATTGTCATTACGCAGCACAGCCAGGTTATCAATTACATGAGGATGAGATGCAGATAGGATTGGAACTCCCGGCCCTCTGTCAGCAGATGTGAGAGTAATAGAGTCAGTGTTTCTCTGATGCCTGTTATCAAGCAGAGTGTGAAGCCAAAGAGAGGCTTTCACTGCCTCTGCAAAAGTATAAGCCTCTGGCTCAGAGTTGCCATTCATCATTGATTCAAATGCAGCTTGTGCGGAAGAGAAAACGATCTTGTTATAATTAGAAATCCTAGGGGTTTCTGATTCAGTGTGAATCCTCATAGCTGATGAATTATCTCTTGTTGATTTGAGAAAGTTTTGCCCATTGCTGGAAACAAAACCGCTCGTTGAGGCGATTCTAGCCGATGCTTTTGGTATTTGTGTTTTCTCAGACAATGGTATTGGTCTGGTGTCAAACAAGACCACCTCTGGAAACTTGGCAGTCACTGACACTGCAGTGTGCTGTTCTGTACTCTCTGTCGGTATTGCTTCTGTGCCATGACCAATTGTGTTTTCCTTTTTCAAAAGCAGATCTTTTGTGACAGTTGTGTCTTCTGTTTGGTAACCTTGGAAATATTCTTTTTCTGCCCGGACTACAAAGAAAAAAACAACACGTTACTCAAATTTCCTCCTCAAGTACTGTAGTGTACTGTACTGTACTGTACTCTCTAGTATTGTAGATCCATGCTGTGTACAATATTTCTTGAGTTGACACAAATTAATGGATGTTAAAATGTACCATTATTTAAGACATTAACATTTATTCACATTATACGCCCAGGAATTTAATTAAAAGGGTTGCAAATGATATTTGCTCCAACACATAAACAATACATCAGATACATTGATATTTAACTAATTTAAGAGTCAGGTCATTACACAAACTACTAACTCAATTTGAAGTTATCGGATGTGTTTCTAACACTGTTTTGATAATTGAAGGGAGCAGTCTTGCCTTTCACTTAATTTGTGCTCCATCAGTGACTGTGGACACATGGAAAGAGTGTTAGATGAAGAATTAGGATGCTCTCTAATTAGACAGTATTTTTAGATGTCTGAATCTGCATCAAGCATTAAAGCAACAGTACAAACAGTATATTCCGCTGGTAGACAGAAGGAGTAACAATACGACTTTGAATATCATGCATCCCCAAATTAAACAAACAATGTAAATTATAGCTGGGATTTTGCAAATGTTTCCTGTAATATCCTTGACAGATTGAATGGGAGCAAAACTGATGGTTTAGATTCAAACCTCCACAGGGTACCTTTTAATAATTTGAACCCTGTTGTGGCTGATGCAAAGTCGATGGAAAGAAGTTAATAATGTTGACACCCCTTAGTGTGTGACTCATGGCTAAGATATCAAATGTTTGAGTTGAAAGTTTTTGACTGTTTATTGCAGCACTGTCAGCCAGTTTTCTAATTAAATGACTTTGAGTACGTGATTTCACGTCTCATCATGTCTGTTATGAATTTAGATGATGACAACACAAGATACTAGAATACATATTGAAGACAGTGTGGGAGGCAACCAATTATATAAACACTGTTGTATGCGCTGAGTTTTTCTCTGCAGGATATACTGATATGACAAAGTGCTAATAGTAGTAGTAGTAGTAGTAGTAATACTTAAAGTTTTAAGTTTAAACTGCAGGTAAAATGTTTAAAAATAATCATATTTTCATGCAAATGACAATAAGAGAATTCAAAATGATCCTCAGTATTTTGTGTCACTGTTAGTAGATATATTATCAAACTAAGTTAATACTGTACTTTGACCTAAAAAAATAAACACAAACAATGAGCACATACCTGTAAGAAGGAAAAATCCTAGTGTGAAACAATAAAACCTCCTCATTGTTGTTCAGTCTTGTTACTATCACTCAAGTCCCAGTGAATAAGTGTTGTTTTTACTGGCAAATCCAACTGAGCAGAAGGTATCCGTTGTTTGCAGACATGCACAGATGGTGTCATCCCTTACAGGGAACGTTTGTCCTCTGCAGTTCATTTATACATGGATTGGATTTCTCACTGCAGGTACTACGTAGTCACAGATACACGATATCTGGAGAACAGGAACAATTTACCTCTCAATTTAATGTATTCATTTATGGTAAAACTATGATATTAATAAACTATATCAAAATTGGAACAGATTGTTCCTAACTTTACGGACATAAGAATTGATTCCAGGAGCTATTTGTAGGGATCTGAAAGTCTTTATGACGAACATCTTAAAGTGAGTTGCTGCAAAATACTTTTCATTTGCACCTGTATGCTTAAACTAAAAAATGATATGTAGGCATAGCTGAATGTCAACATGTAACAATCGTAGTTCTGCCTGTTAGTTAGATAATTAGTACCAAAGTACAGCTCAGGCTGATAGCAGTGTCATTGGTATTGCAGATATTTGCTCTAAATCAAAGTAATGGTATAATATTAACAGTTCGACCTGAAGATGATGCAAGAGTTAGGATGACAAAGTTATATTCATTCTGTGGGTGATATGAATGTTTGTACTAAATTGAATTGCAATCCATCCAATAATTACTGTTATTTTAATCAAAACCACTGATGAACCTCATGGCGGCACTAGTAGGATTCATCTTCTGAGGACCATGAATGTCTGTACAACATTGTGGGCCAAGCCATCCTGTAGATGTTGAGATATTTTACTGGATAAATGAAAACGTTTGATGTGCTAGATATAAAGGGAGGGATTTATCAAAGTCATTAGGATTCACCCGCTGGGCACAAAAGATATCTGTATGTCATGGCGTTTGTTGCGATATTTTACTAAAAAACTAAATATAAACCTTGTGTCGCAATGTTTTGGGATATTTTATTGAAATATTTATTTTTTCTGTACCAAAGTGCATGTGGAGGGACCAACAGAATGGAATTGCCACTCCAACTACGGCACCACGGCTAAAAACTCCATAGGGCATTTTTACTTAGATGTCCTAGGAATAACACGATGGCTGTAATTGTCAAGTGTTTCCAAGATTTTCAATGCCATCTTTTTCCACAGAGCTATCTACTCACAGCTTTGTGAATAATAGCACAAACACACACTGATTCACCTACAACCACAACCTCTACACTACCAGACCTTTTCATGTGGTGAAAGCAAAAATCATTCCAGTACAACTTGTCTCTCCTCGTACAAATCTGCATCACAGTGGGTGTGTAAACATTACAGAGTTATAGCTCTGACCTTCTCATAGTGGCCAGGCCTAACGTTCAAGTAGCGAGATCAGCACTGTAGTGCCGTGGTTAGAGCTGTTGTAGCACAGCAAGAAAAGTACCACAGTATATTCAGCCCTTTCTGTGACAAGTGATTCTCATATCTCAAAGACATGCACATGCACACTTAGTCTAACTGCAAACAGTCTTTAAAATGCATGCCCCTGAAGAATCCAAACACACACAACAACGATTTTATTTTTTTTAAATCAGTAAAGACTCAACTGCACTTTTTCTGGAAAATAAATAAAAAAATAGACAAACCAACCACACAGCTAAAGAACCAAAAAAATAAGAGCTATATATCAAAGGCTGACACAAAGCAAAATTATCCTTTAAGACACACAATTATATTAGAGCTTGTGATTATGGTTACATAGAGGTATAGCTGAGATTTGCCAGTAATACTAGCTGTTCGGCATGCAGTTTACTCCATAATTTCCATTTAACATACTTCTTCATGGTAAATAAGCGAAAGGCCTTCAAGACGGATGAGTGAGTGCCCCTATGAAAAGCCTTAAACCATATGCATGTGTCTCACTTCAAACCCCATCAGTATGTTAATGCTGCCTGATCAATATCCATTCTTCAGAATCCAACAAATACATTTATTACTGCACATGGACCTCCATCCACACAGTCATGGTAATTAACCACATAAATTCACATTACATGAAAAATAACAACACACAAACAGGGTTGCTAAAGTTTATAACTTTATAGATGAAACAATTAGGAGCAGAATATAACTCTAATACAATAGATATTTGGATATTCCCGAGACATGAAATCCATAATATCTGAAAAATGATATAGAGTGATTGGAATAGCAATTAATAACGAGAGTTTTTCGAAAATAATTAGAGAGAATAGAAAGGGGAATTACAGTATATGAGTTCAAGAACTGTTGGTTTTTTTTCATGTGGGTATATGTGTAAACCCAAACAGACTCCAGAGGAGAACAAGACTGATGACAAGCAAGGAGATCTACAATGTGCTATAGCGTCTGTGTGGTGAGCTTCATACAGGAGTGCAGGATCTCAAAGCCATGAAGTTCTCGAAGTTTGTTCATATGTCTGGAATTGAAGAAAGCAGTTTATTAGAATAAAACACAGTGACATTGTGTTCAGTGGGCTGGCATTCAATTGAAACAGCACTTGTGTGAACTAAAGAACACATCCTCAACACAGTCACCGCAGAGCTTTGTAGCCTGAAGGTAGAGTAAAAAATGTTCCTGAAAACAAAGAGACATGTTTGTTGCTGCCTTCTTCCATTATTCAGGACAGTGCAACACAACAATTATACTCACAAAATCAGAATGGTGCTGCACTATGGAAGATGGCCTACAGCAGCAAAACATCATTGTGTAGAAAACAATGACGTTCACGCGTGAATTTTACACTGGAGTACAAATAAAACCCATTCCGAATAAAAACAAGAAAGAGAAATACTGAACTTAAGGTAAGAGGAGCTATTATAAACTTGTAGGTAATGTAGACATGTAGCTTTTATGTATATACAGTATGTAGTTGTATTTTGCATAAGATGTTTAGTAGAGCTGGCCCAAATACCAAAAGGCCAAAGGGTATACAGTGTATTCAGAAAGCATTCAGACCCCTTCACTTCTTTCACAATTTGTTAATGTATGTTGCAGCCTTTGTGAAAATCATTAAAATATATATTTTTTTGCCAAATGTATTAAAAATAAAAAAACGGGAATGTCACACTGACTTAAGTATTCAGACCAGAGACATAAAATGAGAGTAGAATTGTTTGCCGTGGTCAGTTCACGAGTAAAAAAGAAAATGTCACACAGAACTATGCTTCGAGCATGGAAATAGAATGAGATAATGTTATGCCTATTACCTTGCATTAGTGTAGTTAGTCACACATTAGTTAGTCATCACATAGAGATGATTGCAGTAATCAAAGTGGTGGATGTTTGCAGGAGAAAAGGTTTTTATCTCATTTCAGTGAGGCATTTCATCTTGTCTGTCACTGCTCCTTCAGGCTAGTTTCTAGAATACAATCGGCAGCATGTGGTTTATAGAGTGAGGTGAGAGGGCACCTGGGCTCAGATTGACACAGCTTCCCCAGAGCAATCGCTGCATTTTGCCGCACAGCTGTCCTCTTAGCGTCCCCTGCAGCATGGCGCAGAAGCAGCAGCACAATATCAGTGCCCAGTAGGGTGCTGCCAATTCCCTCCAATTCAAGGCAGTGGGCCAAGCACAGGGCTGCATTTCCTGACACCATCTCATCACAGCTGGAAGCCAGCAAATGGCATAAAATAGACAGTTCTGTGCAGAATGAAAAAATAATTGGCGAATAAGCAAGGAATAGCATTTTTAAATGTATTAACATACACATACGCAATGACATGAAAATCAACAGATATGCTGCACACTGCACTCACATATGCAAATGAATGTAGGCGCACACACACTTCGTTTGCATATTAGGTCAACCCTAACATATTATTCATAAACGAATGAGAGAGTTTGTAAAAGTAATGCTAACATGTCAATCATGTCTCACTTTTATCAGACTTCACCAGCTCCTCCCGTGCCAAGTGACTGGCAGCAGTGCACACTGTCAGAGTCTTCATAGCATACTTGGTGGCAGTCTCCCCTGTTCCCTGGGTAGGCAGACACATAAATAACAATTACATTTAACAAGTTTACACTTGGAGGTCAAAAAAACTGAACTGTAGTGTAATTAGTCAAAGAAAACATACATAGCTACTTCAAATATTGTTTACAGTCAGAAATAACAATATGAGTTAAGTACTTTCTACAAATAAAAGTAGTTGGTTTTTCATCAGTATGTTTTTATCATGTCTTTCGATCATGATGATAGGCAATGTTTAAGGATATATGTCATCATGGCCATTTGAAGGATAATGAATCCACTTAAAGATGATTGGGAAATAGCATATCATTCCACAAATTAAATACAAATAAGTGTTGATGTATTCAAAGATACTTGGCTATGTGTACAGTTATGCACCTTCAACAGCAAGCGCATGGTCCGGATCGCACCCCCCTGAATAACATGCTGAACGGCTTCAGGGGACTGAGGGAGGACAGTGCTCAGCACGCCTGTGGCTCTCTGGAGGACAAGAAAAATGTTGGCATTAAAAGTGGAGATAACAGAAGAAAAAGAAAAGTAGAAGAAGAAAGACAGATGGGAAAACACAGCAGAGAAATAGGACAGGATAGCAGAGGATCAAGAGAAAACTGAAGAGGGAGAATGAAAGGTAGCAGAAAGGAACCCAAAACAGTTCCTACTGGACACAAATAATTGGATGGTGTTGATAGAAAAAGATGGAGGAGTAGGAAAAGAGAAAACTGCTTTTTTTAAGACGTGAAATCAGTAGGTGTTATGGAGTGTGTTTGCAGCAATAAAGGAAAGAAAGTCAATTGTATGATGGTAAGTGAGTTGCACCTAGTGAACCTATCAAGGACAAGATGATAAAAACAAAAGACGAGAAGAACCATAAGAGTAGAAACGAATATGAATTAGAGGTCACACATGGGTGCTTGCTTTGTCTCGCAGGAGGGATCTGTATATGAACAAAGTTCATATACTGTGCTGTGCTGTGTGAATGCACTACGTTCTTAATGTTACATTATACTTATGAATAGTATGTTAGTATGCGATTTTGAAAAAAGCCCTCCTCTCAAGAAAGCTAATGAACAAAAGTTCAAACAAGACATCCCAGCAGCAGTAATTGGGGCTTCAGGGCTTTGGCGTAAACTTTATGATGCTTTAAAGATGTAAGATAAATAAAGACGGGACAAGAAAAGACAAGAGCAGAGAAAAACATTGAAGATTTTTTTAAAGGATGTTGGCAGGTGACAGATGGGTGGAAGTGTGGGACTCTGAGGGCATTGCATAGGTAGTGTGAAATTGCTGTAGCAGCCATTATCACAGACAACAGCACCTAAAGCTGGAGTTTTAATCAACTGTAATGACGTATAGGATCCTCTGAACATTGTGGATTGTTGTTACCACCTTTTGGGGCACATTGCCGGTGAGCTTACAAGCCCTAGAAAAGGCTCGTTACTCAAGACGAATGTCTTTTATTTTCGCTGCGTTAACTGAAAGGATGGTTTAATGCCTTATGGTTTGTATGGAAGTTTGGAAAAACAAACAAGCGAAACTTTTCATCAATCGTCTTCAACAACTGTAGAAATTCTCTACGTACTAACATTTTTCAAACCTTTCTCGGTCCAACACACAGTATTACAGCCAAACATGAAAACCAAATGGGAGTTATGATACAGTAAAGCAACAACATACATGAAGTGTTGGGGTTTTAAACCCTCTTGAGTACTGTAGTGTAGTAAATAAGTAAGGTTCACTCACAGTGATCACTCCTCCATCACTATCCCTCAGCAGGCCCAGGCAGCAGTTGCAGAGTGAAACAGCATGCTCCTACAAAAGCAACACGGAGACGTGGCTCAACCAATTTTCACATTCATTTCACCTCTGAATAGGTGGCATCATGGTTCACACAAATGCTCCCTCTTCTTCCCTTGCCCTTTGGCTTTTTATATGTTTTACAATACAGAATATTTTAAAGTGGCATGTAGTGAAAGTTCTGTCAAAACATAGAATTCCATCAAGGTGCCCAGCAAACGGAATGACCATTCGGCTCAATCGTATCTAAGACACAGTGTCAGTTAGTACATGTCCCACTATTAAGATGACAAGAACTAAGACAGAAGTTTATTTTTACACTCATAACACACAATTATCATGCATCACCTTACTTACCTGAATGATTGGGGAGGTGATAGCTGAAAGGTTGATGATCAAACCAAGCATCGGGTAAATTACCTCTTTGTATGCACATGCACTGCACTGCCTCTGCAATGATAGCAAACAGATTCTACACTGAATAAAACGCATACAGTGAGTTTAAAAAACCAACGTTTTTATAATATCCATGACAGACTATATCTATAATGTCTAATTGTGTCATTCAGACTAAACTGTTGTGTTTTATGTCTTTATCCAGGTGCTGGCATCTGAATTCAAATCAATGAACAAATGATTGTACTTTTCTAGGCAAAGAGACCCGTCTGTAATGATACTGACAATGGCGACCACAAAAGCCTTCCAACATTCTGGATCATGAGCAAAACTGTGGCAGATGACGTCATCTCGAGCCAGACAGCCAATAGCCGATATCAGCGATGCAAGGACATGCCGATTGGACTCGTTGATATTTCTCTGACAAAAGAAAGAAAACAGGTGTGCACATTTTCCCACAAACACGCACATAAACACACTTACAGATATTCAGTGCATACTGTATATTAATATGAAACTTTGTGTCTACATATCTTACCAGTAATGTTGTAAATGGCACAATGACGGAGTTTGTCAACACGTCCCTTAACTGAATGCAAAATCTGTAAGAAAATAGGAAAATATTTCTACTGTACACGTAAGATAGACATACTATATATATAGGGGTATTTACGTATAAACATACACAATGGTTCAACTGTTAAACGTAAAACGTCATGGTCATTGTTGTGTTACAATATTGATACATGGGTGAGGAGGAAGTGAGTAAAGTTTAATCCTCAGTCAGTAAATTCTTCACAGCCCGGCATGACTACTGCTGTATCGAGCGAGTGAATACAACCAGTGCTGTAAAGCATCATCAAACAGACTTCATTCAAACTCAAAAACAAGTGACGATGTAACGTTACACAAGCCGTGGGCTAAAAGTTGTCGTAAAATACATTTTTTAGCAGCGGCTGAGTGGCAGCAAGGTACAGCCGTGTGAATACAGGTAGTTCTGTTCACTGTTAAACACACCGTCCAAAACAATAACAATGTGCAAACTGATTTCCCCCTGCTGTGTCTCTGGCAGCAGAGTAGCAACAGAGTAGCAACTGTCAACCGTCTCATCACTAGTGATCCCTAAGGGTGGTGAATGTGGAGTCAAAGTCAGTATAAAACAAGTTCTTGAACATGCAGCCATAACTGGGCACCCAAAATATTATAACGTTTGCTGCAGCAGAATGTGAGATTAGCCGTGAACAGACACAGAGGGGCACACTCACTCAGTCACGGACGCAGAGACTCTCACAGTTACACACACGACCGAACACATAACCTCTCTCCAGGCTTACACCTGGCAGAGATAAATATGCTGTACATTATAATAGTTATATATATACATAAAACCGTATGTGCAAATGTAAATACATACTGTAAATTATTTGTAAGATTTGAAATTAATATGGGATTTGGAACAGTTGTGTATTATTTTTTTACTCCAAAGATATCCCGAAAAAACAAACATTGATTCTGCTGAGCTTCAACACTATAGAGGATATAACACATTTCTGTTGAGTAACTCTCTTTGAGCTATAGACAGGGAAAATTGATCTCCCCATTCCAGTGCTTGACACCTCGACTTATTTCCCGCTGTGTCGGAGAGCCTGAGTTGTCCTTTCATGTCTTGTTTTCATGAGGAGCCAGAGATGAAAACAGGTTTGAGAACGGCCTTTTGCCTTCAAGTGACATTAACACTTATATAGCACATGTTGAATTATTAACGATGCCACACTTTCCATTTCCCCTACTGACATGATGTGACGATGGATTTTAAAGTACTTTAAATATATATGGATGTGATGTATGAGTTGATAATAGGCTGCCTGGAGGGTCAGAGTATTGGAAAATATGTATTTCCTCGTCCAGAGATAAAGATATATCATTTCCTAGGGTGTGAGGAGAGTAACTCTGGTGTTTGTGTATCAGTAATACTTGTTTTCTGCTGCAAAGTTCTCCAGAATGTTAACTGCTGTGTTCTGCTGCTCCTGCTTTGGCTTTGAGATGCACGCCATGAGGTTCCTCACTAACCTTTGGATCCAAATTAAGAATAGAGAGAGATAAAGAAAAAGAGAGGAAAATAAGAAGAGAAAGAGAGAGGGATACAAAGAAAAATATATCAGTACAATAACAATGGCAAAGACGAGCATTACAATTATTCATTCTTTCTAATTTTCTGAAAATCCAATTAGCTGCAGCTCAGATATTATCAGACGTGCATATGATAGGAAATCACTTAGGCCACTCAGTGTAATTGTTAAAACTATGTCCAACAGTAATGATATACAACATTTATTGATTCCTCTACCCTGAAATCTCATGAAATGGATGTGGAAATTAGACTGACAATCACAAACATATGGCCAGAGGGTGACCACTGATTTCATTAAGTAAAACGACTGGAAATGAAAATCATTTCAATACTCACTGGGGATTTAAGGCGGCAAAGGAAACAGTATTGTACATAATATGATTCATTAGAATGTATATAAAGCCTGCCATCGCTATCTACATACTACAGTGTATTTTTACTCTCTGTGATCGCGCTCATCAGTTGCACCAAATGACAACAAAAAGCAATGTCTTACATCGGCACATCCAGGTTGTCAATGGCCAAACGTCTTCCATGTGGCATCCGTGAGTACACAGATAGTAATGCCAGGCATTCTTCCTGCACGGCAACATGCTCTGATGTTATCAAGTGAACAATGGACTGTCTGGTGAGTGGGAATGTCAGCAACATTTTCTGGTTTTCATCTGGAAGCAAAAGGAAAACATGGTATCTACAAAGAATGAGCTCACGGGACACAGTTCCTTGTTTTGTTTCCAAAGAACAACAACATAGTGTGTACACAATGACATGAATATTAAGTTGCTATACTTGTGTTGATACTGAAGAAATGCTTCTTTTTTTTTCATGTGGAATTAACACGCGCACACAAGCTGTGTAAAAAAAGCATCAAAGTTGGCACTAGCGCTTGATGTGAGAAAGGTTTTTTAAAAAGAGAAGGCTTAAGCTGTGCTGTAATGACACAATGCAATAATAGGGGATTATATTATTTATTTATAATTTTTTCTCTTTTTCTTGCTATCTCAATGAGAGCAACTTGCTATAAATTAACAACATACCATTTCCACAACAAATAACCCTCCATAATTTTAGAGCAGACGCACACAACTCCTGGCTGCATGGATCCGTTGTTTTCTGCAACAGACAACTGCAGAGAAAATAAAATGCATTGGTATTAGCATAGTTATCTTCTAATTAACATAATACAAATAAAATTTAAATAATACTGTCAAATAATAAAAATATTACGAACATGCAAGTATGCCAATAAAGATGTATCTCAACACAACACAAAGGGTGGATTGAAAATTAAAACTACAATAACAGAACAATATATGTGACACAAGTCCAATATTTACTTTATGGTAAAGCATTTGTTAGTTATACTAGACGCAGCTAGCAATTAAACACAATCCACAAGACCAAGATGCCATTTCATTTTATTATGGATATTAAGCAATCTTAGTGCACCAGCAAGGCCCTGTTTTTATATACCAGAGGGCACTCTACTATCAAAAGTTAATGAATGAATACAATGTCTTTCAGTTAAGCTATATCAAGAAAATAAAGTCCAATATGCATGACCATGTCTATTACATGTTAATTATGTTTTTGTTTTCACCTGTATTAATTGTGTTTTCTGTGTTGTTTTGCTATGAGCAATGCTCTCTTTTTCGGGAACACCCTGATCATATTCACATCAACTACACATTCACACCTGGTGACTTCACTACAACCACACTGCAGCTCTACTGGAGCAGCTCGGGCTGAAGGCCTTACTCAAGGGCACCTCAGTGGTGGTAATGATGAATAATGGGACCCAGATTTATCCTGATGGTCTAGGAAATTGAACTAATGGCCATATTCTCTAACCTATAGGCCACCACTGCCCTAGAGGGTGCACCTTGAATTTCAACTTTTCCGTTTTTTGTCCAGACCCTTTGCTACTTTTCTTTTGACGAGGCTATTTTCATGAGGTTCAGATTGACATTTTGTTGCACTCTGTGTTTTAAGTTGAATAATAACAGTGTTAACAATGGACAACATGGAAAGTGTTAGTTAGACGAGACACTTTAATGATAACCTTAGTGATCTGACATGCGGGAGTCATAATTTGTATCTTGTAAAAAACATCTCTTCTTTCAGGGACAAAACACAGGACCTTTTCTCATTTCAGCACTCATCTCAATCTTCAGTGTGATCATCTTCTCCTGTCTGGGCTACCGCACAAACAACGAGAGAGAGAGAGAGAGAGAGAGAGAGAGAGCGAGAGAGAGAGAGAGAGACAGAGAGAGAGAGAGATGGAGAGAGATGGAGGGCGGCACGGAGAATGATCTCTCTAGTTTAGGCCATCATTGTGTTTGTATGTCCTCGTCTCTGGGTCCATCTGTCAAAGCTCCACTGAGGGCTGACAGCTACCTCTCCCTCTGGTCTCCTTACCTTCTCACCGTGTCATTGGTGCTGATGATACTAAAGCCATTGTTCAGTCTGAAAAGGGTCTGAGCTGTACCTGTTAAACGAGAACAGTAGATAGTGTAAGAAGACAGAAAACTACATATCATTTTAGTTTAGCTTACATTGTTCACTGGTTTACAGTCAAGGGCACGAGAGTAAAGAATATATACAATATGTTGAGAAAGGAAGGAACATTGAAGAATGGTGTATTTTCCACTTATAATGAGTTGGGAATACAAAAAGTAGAGCGGGGCAGTGAGGGAACCCTTTTAGGTGAGAAAGCCGGTAATGTTAAACTTTTTGAGATCCTTTCAGTTGTGAGTTATGTAAGTTTTGCCCTTTTCCATTGAATAGCACTGTGAGACAGGCATTATATCATTTGACAGTATTTTTTTATTTATCTGAATGGAAAAAAAAGAGTGATTGGATAAGGAATGTTTGCCATTCTGCAGTGGACAGCCAGTGCAAAGAATATGGATTGTTAAAAAAGTAATACAAGTTAAAACAAAATCACAGAGTTCGCATTAAACAATGAAGTGGGTTGTATATAGAGTTATGGTTTACTGAGCGACACGCTTCAAGCTTCCCTCGATCAATTCTATCAGTCTTAGCTGTGTGGTCAAAGTACCTGAAGTTATACAAGGCCTGTATACGAGCAGCAATAGGGTGCAGCATGTCAGAACTATTTTTTTTACAGCTTCTTTCTTAGCTGAAATATAACAAAATAAATACTCCTGAGTGGGCCATTGACCTTGATGTACTGCTAGGTTGTTTTACAAAAGCTGCGAGTTCTGCCTTTTGGCAATAGCTAAAGAGTTATATCAAAAGTGTGGAGTTTCAAAGTCATTTCCTGGGTCAAAAACATTTACAAAAATATCAGCAGCTGACGGAGGAGGGGTGAACAACCTGGTGGAGAGCAGCTGCAGCCTGTCTACAATGGCCCCTTTTCATACAGAAGAGGACTTGGAAAAATAAATATTGAGTAATATCTTGTACACAACAAACACAAGATCACAATTCTGTCAGGGCATGTTCCTGCTTATCCTGTTTAGTTTCATTCATCTGAAACATTTTGCAACAAGCACTGTGCTCGTTCTAAGCTAAAGCTAGACATGATTTGTTGCCTGCAGCCATTTCCTTCATCATGTAGCAGTATGGGATTTCCTAGCGCTTGTTTTTTGTGCTACTTTGATGAAAAGTTGTGGTGTGAACCAATACTCTTTTTCAACTAAGTTTAACAAAGTATTTATTCTTGATCAGGGAGGTTGCTAGAAAATAAAATATACAATATATAATCTTTGATAACCCCTGGCATGCTCCAGGGCCACCGTTCATCTGTAGGTCCTCAAGCTAGCCTGTCATAAATCTACGAAGCCAAGAGACAGGCACTAGCTGCACACTCTAAATGTGACAGGATTGAGTGCAGGTTCTGGAATGGACACCTGCTATCACAGGTGTTTCATTAAATTGCACCCAAGACTGCCCCAGAAGGCTTAATAGTGTTAGCTGTCATCCCATAAAAACAAAAACTATTTGTCTGCTCAAAAACACCAAATACAACTAACAACTCCTACACATCCCTTCAGTAAAAGCTATTACAAAACCTTAAAGTTCATTATTCATAACAACATCACTTCACCGATGGAACAGCTAATGCTGCTGGCTCAGAAACAGTCCATTCAGCAGTTTAGCAAGCAAATTACATCATAATTTATACACCGTATAATTCTGCTAATGGAGATGATCAGAAACAGATCACAAATCAAATCATACCAGCATTGGAGGTTTCACTCCTCTCCAGGCATTGCCAAATAGTAGACAACTTGTTTTTTGATCTGATTATGGAATAATAATAATTATTTTATAATAATAATAATAATTTTGTTCAGCACAGCAATTTGTATGCAGCTGTTCGTGTTCCATTGTCTTATGTATACCTGTCATCTGCACAGTGGCCAACCACACCAGGCAGCACTGAGTTTTTGCTCTTTCAGTGTGGCTTTATACTCTATATTGGAAATTTGCTCACTGTGACAAGCAAATGGAGCATGAAGAGAAATCAGTGATGGACAGCGTTAGGTCTCCCCTCTCTTCCATTGTCATAAAACTAGACATAAAACAATCACTTTTTGCAGCCCTGCTTGACCTGACACAATGCCTTAAAATGCTCACTGTGAGTTATTAAAGGAATACTTTACCCCGAAAATGACCATTCGTATGGTAATTACTTATCCTGTGTTGAATTTGTGACGAAAACTTCGTTTTTTTTCTTCACGGTGAACGAAGAATACAAAAATGAAGAAAAGTCCTGATGAACTGAATTAAATGGGGTAAACGGCAAAACTATATCAAAACATCCATTCATAAACTCTCAAACAACTCGAGCAGTATACTCTAAATCGTATTCATCCAGTCACGTGCATCTTGACTAAACCTTACTATTTAAAACAGTTTAAGTTTGTGCAGGTAAGTTATTCATCCGGACACGTGTAGTGCGCCTGCCTGTTTTAGCCTGTTTTAGCTTTAGTGAGCATACATACATACACTTTCATCAGTCTTTGAATTATTCAATCACCATAGAGACATGCAAGGAAAAACTTTTTCGAAAAGAATTCAAGATAACATGAGGTGAGTTATTAATATACAAATAGTCAATTTGGGGGTGAAGTATTCCTTTGAGTACTGTATCCATAACCTTCCGTAACCTTCCGAGCCTAAAGGCTGATCTTTTTCTGACCATTTTAGCCACTAAACTGAGAAAATACATTAAGCAGACCAGTGAAGCAAGTTAATGTTAAGTAAGCGTAGACACAAAGAGATTAAAGGAGAAAGAAAATTGTGCAAAACTACTCCCCCAAAGAACACTCACAGTCAGTAACTGCTTGTGACAGGATCTCCAATCCTCCACAGTAGTACAAAGGAATGTGGCCAGGCCTTGACAACTTCTCCAGAAGCTGGGGAACTCTTGGTCCATTCCCCTCTCCCTTGTCAAACTCTTCTCTTGCATTCATCTCCTGAATCTCTCTTCCCTCTTCTAAATCAACCTGGGTCAGGTATTCTGCATGGAGAAAACAAAGGCGATAAAAGAAGGAAAGAAAGCCGACTGAGATATGACAGAAAGTTTTTCCTTCGCAGCAACTGCAGTTTCCCTTTCACAGAAAAGAGACGGCTGAAAGTGTCATAATAGTGCAACAGCCATCCTGAGATGACCACCCCACTCGCCTATTGCCATAAACATGCACCATCTGTGTACCTTAGGCATGCAGGTCTTTTGCCTACCTAAGCAGTATTAGAAGTATTATAAATGTAATACTGCACCTGATATGACAATAGCAAAGAGACTGCACAGTGGTCGACATACCTTTCACTGTCTTCTCCATCACAGGTTCAATTTCCAGAATCTTTTCAAAGCAGTTTCTGGACTAAAAAAGGGAAGAATTTAGTTCATCACTGGTTATATGACGTGCTTCACTTTTAAATGGAAATTATTCTTGTCACTCCAAAAGACTGCAGTATTTCAGCACGAGAATGTGGCATAAAGAAAACTATGATGAACTTTACATCAGGTGTATTACACAAATATTTTCACCAGATATCAATATTAAATGCAAGCTTATGTTACTGTGAATGGATTGAAATACAAAAATAGATGTTACAGAAGATGGGTGTGAGACTGGGACAGCTTGTATGCTTGCTATGTATTCCAGGCATACAACTTTAATTATATGGCCATATTTCTACAATAGTTATATGAGATATTGTCTGTACATAAGAGTGACATGTAAAAAAACAGGATTGATAAGATGTAATGACAGTAATCATTCTTACCTCCTTATATTTCTTTGATGCTCGATATGCTTTCCCCATGTGTAGGTATGCCTTTATGCACCTCTCATTACACTGAGAGAGAGAGAAAATGATCAACACTAGCGGAGTAAGAAATAAATGTTCAATCTGAACTTCAAAGGCACCCTCCACTCCAGAAATGTGTTACAGTGATATGATTACAGAAAATCAACAGATGCTTTGTAGACAGACTTCCATCCAAAACTTAAGATGTAATTACTGTAAACTTGCATTTAGCTTGAGTGACGTAAACAAAACTCCAACAATCTACCAAATTTGAAGGAATTCATAAACACTATTTAATTTGTATCTACTATTATAAACACAATGTTCTCTCCAGAGAACATTTCTGCACTGCGGATGACCTGTATCCGGCATCTATACCCGATTCACTGCAGTGTAGTGTAGTATAGTGTAGTGTGTATAGCCCACTGTTTACCCACCCAACACATTTGCCTATATGTCCTCTGAACTCCAAGATTCACAAAGAACAGTGCCTCTGATGAAACTATGACGAATAAGGAAGCAACTGACTGACAATAGTTCCCAGCTAGACCTTACCTTCAGGGCCAATTCACAGTCACTGATAGCCTCCTTGTACCTCCCCAGCTTGATGTAGGCCTAAGTAGATTTATTAATTAGACAGGCAATAACTGGGCATCAAAAACAGAAAAAAATAAGTTCCAATTATAGGCACACAAAAGCAGATGTGTTTTGATTCCTTCTTCTTTTGTCACGTTTGCATTCAATCTGGGATCAATTTGTGGGATTCAATAATAAAAAATATATATATATTTTCTGTTAAAACATTTGAAAGATTAAGAACATAGATGGAGATATTCACTTGTGCTCGGTTGGTGTACAATGGCTGCATGTCTCTCAGTTCAGCCAAGCCATCACTGTAATACTTCACTGCAGATTCATAGTCTTCTTGAGCATACGCTTCATTTCCCTTGTCTTTGAATTCTGCAGTGACACAAACAGTGAAACATTTAAACGGATACATTGGAAGCCAAACAGAGCAGCAAGTGCAGCAAATTGTTCACCTCCAACAGCATTTTTAAAGAACAGAGAATAACACACCGGTTGCCTTTTTGGCTTTTGCAGTCCTCCTTACTCTCCTGTCTTCAGCATCTCTCTCCATAATCTTCATGAAATTCTCTGGTAAAAAAAAACAAAGTGAGATGTGTATACAAGAGACATATTGTGAAAACAGGTAACAAGCTTTTAAGATCACTATAGTGACTTCTCAGTTATTAGTGTGCTAAATGCTCACCTAGAGCTGGCTACTATTTGCGTGGCTTTTCCCACATAGTCCGATGTATTTCTATAGTTTAGGGCCTTGGTAGCTAAACAGTCAGTATTACAAGTCTCCTGTCCACTAAGCATTGTATGAGGCCTCCAGACAAACAAACCAACAAAAACACATCATTCACGTCCAATCATTAATTTCCTCTAACCCATAATAGAGCACTCCTTGCTCTGACACACTGACAGTTTGATAAGGGAGCAAAACGTCTGACAACTAAATTGACAAAGATATCACAAAAAGTGGGGGCATTTGAACTGGTCTGAAAAGGCGAGTGGCAGATAGCACAAAAGAGTCACCCTTGAAACTAAAATTCCAGAGGGCCACTGTCGGTGTTGCTTATGACACACCTCGTCTCTTCCTACTATAGCATATGGCGAGTCACAAACCTGCTAAACAGAGACAGTTGAATACCTAATTACTATATAATGAAAACAACAATCAGAAAAAAAACAGATACATATATTTATTGCTGTATTTTGTTTGGCTCAGAGAAACATTTCTTGGTATGCACAATGAGGACATACTGTATATGTCTGCTTAAATAATGTTTCAATTCAGTGCAAGGGACAATCAAATAACCTGCTCACCTGGACTGTCATTCTGCAGAGCCTGTAAAACAGGAAAATAATTAAAGAGAATGTTAACAAAAACCTACCAAACTACCTAGTCTCTACTACAGTACATTGCCTTCTCCCTTCTGACATGACCAGAAATGACGAGGTAGACAACACAACAAGAAGTTGCTGTGTGTTTGTGTGCTGTTTTGGAGCGAGAGAGACTGAAGTATAGACAGAGTGAGAAGGACGGAGAGCAAGAGAAGGAGTCCAACTGTACTTGGGTGACTTTGTGTGCATGTCTTTACCGAGGAAGGCTGAAGTGGGGGGTTTGTGTTGATTGTTGTCTTGTTGACTTTTGTTTTGCAGGGTCCATCCAAGGCAGCGATATAGCAATCAGCTGTCTCTATTGCTTTGTGCTGGACTTCGACATCAGAGGACTTTAGATCCTTCACTAGCTCACCTAAAAAAATGAATAACATATTTTACTTTGTACAGGCTTGACTCACATATTCAATGTACTGTACTTGTGTTGTGAAATGTCCAATTAAAATAGTTTGACTATCAGCATCTGAACCACGGCGATCATTTTCAGTGGGTTGGGACCGGTTTCTAAATTAGTTAGCTAGCTAAGCTAACTGTTACACGGCATGGTGAAACAATGGGAACTTATATCTAGCCCGTGTATAAAGCGTTAACTTCTCTGGTGTAGGTCGACACATAGCTAGACATCCCCTTGACGCTGCCACAAAGATGCAATCGTATTTATTAGCGAGCAATTAGCTGGCGTTTATAAGTTTAACCGCTCATATTACTCACTTATTTTGTCAACATTCTTCAAAAAACTCTCGAGGTCTTCGAGTTTGTCCATCATACTTTGCCCTTTCCGGCCTGCTTTTACTCTCTAGTGTTAATAAGGTAGTTTAGGGAGCGTTTTCTGTCTTCAACGCTAAATTTACTTTACTCTGACTTTGGTCAGAAGTCTCTGCGTCGAGTTGCCATAGTGACGTGATGCCTTCATAGCCACTCGTAAAGTTGTGTGCTAATCTTGAAAATGCACACTGACGATATGCAAACGTATATACAGTAGTAGATAATTTTTTTAATAATTATTAATTGTTTTTTGACTACCCAAGGTTGTCTACTAACGAACAAAACTAAACTTAATGTCGTTGTTGTTCATCAAAATGTGTCACTTACCAATTATTTGTCAGGTAGACATAAGTGAACTGAAGCAGAAACCTTTGTTTATCTGATCTTCACGAGAGCACTTGAAGGCAGCACTTCTCATCCTGAATTCGGATGGTCCCATTTTTCCCTCAATCCAAATCAACACAGCTGTCAAACTCATATTTTTAGAAATTAATATAAATAGTTTTATGGCTGCCATTAGTCTTATATAGTTTGTTCGTGATACTGTAACGTGTTTCAGCGGCCCCCTTTCCCTGCAAAGATATTCTGTGCTTCCACACTGTGCTGTGAGTCCCGTACAGAGTGTTTCTCCTCAACACTTCAATGAACTGGCTTTTAAAGTGACCATCTTGCTATAAGAGCATCCTACACTCGAACTTTCTCCTTCCTTTTTCTCAGTAATAGATCAACACTGCCTCCTTGTGGTTAAACACACATGGTAAATTAACATTTAATTTTAAGAAAGAGTAAGAGATGACCTAACTACATCAAAATATAAAAGTACACAGTGAGTAGATAAATAATTGAATATAGACAGAAAATGAGTTATTCTTATCCATTCCATTTGTTTTTAAAACCCAAGCTAGTTGGTCAATTTGGGCAATATCAGCCACAGAAAAAGAATATTGATACAAGCACAATGAGAAGATGAATATTATTTTAAAAATGCATATTTAATAATCAGTTGTAAATTATTTGAAAATGCCTAAAGGTCACTTACCATAGCTACAAGGTCTGTGAAGTGACTGCTTAGCCAATTGAAATGTTAAGCATCTTTGTCTCCCTGTGGTGACCAACAAGTCCCCTTTACAACCTATAGCAGCAAATTATTGAGTGATGGAAAAAGCCAGAGGGGCCCATCAGTGGAGGAACATAGTCTTTTGTCTTTTGTAAAGTTTTTGACTGGCACCAACTACAACACAAAATGATGATATGGTCCAAATGTAAAATGACTAATCTCAGGAATGTGTATTATTATTAACAGTTACCATCAAGTAAGTTAGTATCAAACAGTAGTATTTGTATAATCTGTTAGGTCAAATTTTCTATTTGAGTATTTCTATGTTATGTGCTACACATTTACAAATTACCTTTTCTACTTCTTTTAAAGCATAAACTCAAGATAACTTTGGATATAAACCACACACATGATTCATTACTGAGAAGAGTTGTACTGTCATTCAGATTTGATTAACGACGTTATTAGAGGAAATCTCCTCAAGTAAAGTTGTGGTTAGCTGTTGGATGAAGAAAGACAATGTACCGAGTAACTTCTTAAAACACACAGCGCAGAATAAGTATTGGGTAACATCATTTGGCACAACTGGATTTCATGAAGTGTCCTACAAAGCAATGGGAGCAATGACCTCATCCCTCAAAGACCACAAAGCTCACAGATCCCAGTCAACAACAACCCCAGACAGTGAGGCTCTTTATCTTCATTGACACGAAGCAAATGAAGATAAAAAGCATTCCAGCAAAAACAACACACTGTGCATCCTCACTTGCCATTCACTTGGATCTTGTTTTTGAGATATTAAGCTACAGGCAAAGAAATATAACAGCTAAATACTTAAACAGACAGAGAGCACATGAACAACGATATGGAGTACGATGAGAAGATACATTTATAGTTGCTCTCAAAATAAAACAAGAGTATAGAATTCAATGTCTAGCTGCTGCTTATGCATTGTGTGTCAGATTAATTAACAGAGCTTTGAAACTTCATTGTACATGTCAGCTTTTGAGAAACAGCTGCTACTCTGCAATATGTTTAGATTGAAGAAGGACAAAGAGTGGTTTCTGTGACGGCTATAGCAGGGACTTTTCTATGGCCAGACTCCAACTGCTGTGGATGCCGTAGTGTCGTGTCTCAAAGGACGACAGATGCAGGAAGCACAATGCTGTCACTGATTAATTGTTTCCCTCTTTATCTGCCTTTCCACAATACACTGGCTCATGGCTCCAGTCCTTCTTCTGAGGTTATCTCCAAAGATGAAACCCACTTTAAAACTGCACCACAAGTTAAAATGAGTTTCCAGTTTGGCTATGCTAACCGTTTTAAAACTTTATGCCAGTGAAGTGAACTGTGTACAGTGTCCTTTCAACAATATTTTTTTATCTGGTTTTGTCCAAAAAATTACAGGAAGTCCAACAGAAACAATACAAATGAAGCATGATGATCCTTCCTTTGATCACCCATCTTCTCCTTCCTCTTCTCCTTTTGTTCCTGTTTGTATAGACATTCAATAATGCCGAATTTAGGAGGCATTTATAGCATTTTTCCCTAACAAAGTTACAAAGTGCTTTACAAGGAAAGTAAAACAAAAAAGTAAAAGAGCAAATGCAAGTAAAAACAAGAAATGAAGGGGGATAAAAAATTATGAAATCCAACATAAAATGAAAGTATTCGTAATACTGCAATTTAAAGTCAATTTAAAGACTTAAGATTATTTGTCACATTTTAGGCTATACGTTAAATGTTATTTCTAAATAACTGAAGTCAGGCAACAAAGGGTAAGAAGGAAAACAAGGAGCCCTTTCAGAATCAACAGCAAGATCTTGAACCAGGTGAACCAGGTCTTAATCTATATGCCAAACTCAAACTCCCTGAAAGGAAACATATGGCTCTTAAAGCCCACTGTCATATGCGGTTCAGACATTACCTTGCACATCTGATTTACCAGTACTACAAGTGAGACATGATGAATGGATACTATTGCACTGCCAGTCAGCTGTCAGGGGAAGGCTGATGTAGTGTACTCCAGAAGGTACCTATTGTTACACACTTGAATATTAATTTCACAAGACAGCTGATTTATCAAAATATTCAAAATTGCTGTTGAGATATATTTAAAGTAAATAAAATATACTCAAGCAATAAAATAATTAACATAAATAGCATTGATTACAGTACTGTGCTGCTGTGTAGCTATAAAGATATGGATTTGAATTTCTTTTTAAAAACAAAACAAAACAAACAGCACAAAACAACAACACTGATGTTTATCAAGAGATTGAATGTACAGGGATCAAAAGTGAAATCACAACTACTGAAAAAATATAATTTATTTGTCAGATAGCAGTTGCACAGTAATGAAACACAGAAATGTTATTGAATGACATTATTGGACCTTCTATGAATAATCTAATGATAATCACTGCGACATATGTTTACCATGAGCAAACAAGTGGCATCATTATTGCCGACAAATCCAGCTGAATGAATGATTATAATCATGAGTATTATCTCCAAAAGCCGGATAATGCAATTGGCCACGTATCTGCGTGCATCCGTGCATCCTGCATCCGTGAGGGAGTATGTGAGAAAGTGAGTGAGTGTGCATCTTGGTGTCTGTCCACAGCTAACTGTGCCCAGCTATGGCTGAATGCGCAAATAACTGGTGATTGCGGTGACTCAAACTTCCTCAAAACACCTTTTTATTGTCTGTTTTGTACTGTTATTGACTGCCTGCTGACTCCTCACGCACTACTTTTAACTGGGCCCAAGGTTGGTAGGGGTCGCTAGTGATAACACAGCTGAGGGCATCTAAAACGAGATTCGCACTCTACTGAGTGACGCTTTCTAGTTTAAACTGCACTGCCACAACTCATCAGAATGCATGATGATGAGATGACAATTTTACAGAGAATGCTGAATGTTGTGGCTGATGGTGCTGAAAGTGGAGACTAGATGCAAGAAGTGCTGTTACTTTTAATTACTGTAATGTTCATGATGCCTGGCGCAAATTGTTTCCTTATGTATGGAACAAAGATGTTCTGTTGACGTTTGGTACAGAAATTACTAAATAAATGATCATCTGATGAAAAACAAGATATAAGCGGGGAATAGCAGGATAGCAAATAATGATTTAATAAAGGAATGTCCAAAACAAGGGCGTACAAAAGTAGGAACTGAAAATACAGGAAACCAGAATGGGCAGAACGATAGGAAATAGGAAACAAGATCAGGAAGGTCAGACTTGAGCACGAGGGATACAAACATCGCAGACAGCAGGGACCATACAGCCGGGAGCACGAATAGAAACAGACAAACCAACACTGGGGTAGGAGACAAGCAAGGTTTGAATACACTAGGGAGGTGCAGGTGATTAGACACAGGAGGATTCAATTAGGGGCGGGGCAGACAATCACAAGGACAGGAAGTGAAGTGAACAGAGGACACAAGAGGCAGGGAAATTCAAAATAAAACAGGAAACAAACAAAACAAAACCAAAGAACGTGACAGAGATAGTTAGAGGGTTTCCTGCCTGAGTACTTCAGGCTGCACAGAGGCTCAAAATTTAAATTATAAAAATAGCTTGGGGCCTCTCAGAGCCTCAAAATTAAACAGTTAAACAGAAAAAAACAAAAAAGAATAAGCAATGAGGTTAAAAATAACCAGCACAAACCAGTTTTAGTTCTGGGTTTTCCTCATAACTTTAGTCAAGTTCCAACACTCCAACCGCACCGCCAAGTCCACGTTCTCTCTACTCTCCCCTCCTCCTCTCTCTCTCTCACTTTTCCCTCTCACCTCCAGATGCCTGAACAGCGCTGACTAGTGGTCATAACTGTATCAGATCAACTTAATGTAACTAAATACTAATACTAAATATGTGTATATAAGATGATACACAGAAATTCAATATCATTCTAAACATATACTTTTTTACCTTACACAATGTCACTCTTACAATAGCTCCAAACTCTTGGGGAAACAACATTTTTCCAAATCGGAATGATTCATGCACTCTTTGAGTGTTTGACTGTACCTTGAAGATAAGTCTTTGTAATGCAGGACTGGAGTCAGAGCTCATGTCTTTAATCTTGACATGGGACAGACAGTGGAGCAGCAGAGAGAAGCCTCCAACTCACTGGAGCCTCTGCTTCCTGTCAACAGACCACTCATTTGCAGTAACACATTACAGCTGTACAAAGACATGCACATGCATGCAAAAACCAAATGCACTGGGCCACATTGATTTCCCTGTACAATATGGTTTGCCTTTTGAAAGGAAATGAAAGGATTAGTTTTGTATTCAAGTTTTATAATTAACTGGAATATATAAATGACAAATGTTTCACAAATGCAAGCTTTTTTTAAGTCTTATGTAGTGTCACATCTATGTGTACGATACAATATATGGCATAACATAACTAACTAAGTAAAGTATATCTATTGAATCAAACAGTTGTTATGCATCACAATTATGCCACTGAGCTTTCATGTGTACTGAAAGTAAAACAGGCAGCAAAGTTAATGACATACGAGGCCCCTCAAAGAAGTAAAAGTGTAATATGAGAGGTTTCCCGCCTCAGCCTAAATTCAAGCCATATGTTTAGTTTATCTAGCCAGTAAAGCCCGAGTTTTATGAGAGACCCAAAAAGCGTATTTTTCTCTCCTCTGGCTGCTCACATAGCTGTTAGTCGTATACCCTTAAACCACACCCATGACTGATAAAAGGCTGTGGGTTGCAACCACCAGCAGCCATTGGATCTAGACTTTGACCAACAAAGCTTACAGAGAGGAACTATGGAAGGAGTCCAGACCCGTGCTGTGGCTCCATCTTACCTTGGATGGTCCATCTTTAACACTTTGTGCTGTTGTCTGCCTCTTGGGATTGCTGCTATCATCTTTTCCTGTCGGGTAGGTAACATTTCCTGAACATAATTTTTTTTTCTATATCTGCTGTTTTGTAAATTTAACTAGCAAGCTATCTCATCTGTGAAATTTCAAGTTAGACTAGAGGCATCAAGAGGCTGCTTCGTAGGGATGAATGTTGACTGACATGCTCATATCGCAGTCAGATTCACTTTCATCACTTTTTTCTTGATGGGAGATTTGTTTCAACTGTAATTGATGACCTAATTTCCTCAGTCAAACAATTTTCTTTCTTGAAAACTAATTTTTATACTTCTTTTTAAAGGCACAAAATGCTAATGCTCTCGGGAAATCAGATGACGCTATGGATGCATCAAGGACAGCCAAGATCCTTAATGTTATTGCACTGGTTGTTGGAGTCATTTTGATCATCATAATCATCGCTCTCAAAGCCACTAACGTGCAGTGAGGACAACGTTGTTGGTGCCCGTGTTGGAATCTCAGTAAAGCTCTTGTTATTATGAAATTCCCCTCCCCCCTACAAAAGACCACTAAATAGGTAACAGATGTACCATGTGTGTGCACACTAATAGGTTGCACACGTGTTTGTGTATCACCCAGAAAACATCCCAGAAATGCTATTTGAATACACCGCTTGTGGTGGTGAAAGCCAAAATAAACAAGATTTGAATAAGGAGAAAGCTGTTTTGTTGTTTTTTTTTTAAATAAAGAACTCTCCATATATTTACCAAATTTAGCCTTTCTCTGTGGCTCATGTCGGACACATTACTTAGCATTATGATTGTAACACTTTAGAAGTAAACTGTGCTTCATTATGACAATAATATCATGATTGTTGTGCTAAATTTACTTTATGCTGGTTAATGTATCAATATGTTGGAACAATAGGAAATTATTGGGCGTGGATTGTGTGTCCTGCTCATGTGAAAAACAAGTTATTATCACACAGAGCATACAGCATGCTTATTTGTGGATGAAAGGTATAGTTCCTGCAACCAAGTAAAAAGATGTTGATTCCGTCTTCTCGGAGATAATTGATTGTGTAAAACATCTGCCACAAGGTGTGTGTGTGTGTGTGTGTGTGTGTGTGTGTGTGTGTGTGTGTGTGCGCGCGCGCACACACGTGCGTGCGTGTTTAGCTTGTGATCAAAATGAACTGCGCCTCGCCTGGAAAGTAGACGGAAGCAGCAGAGGGCGTTGGCAAAAAACTGCCGTCAACTCGGACAGGCCCAATCCCAATGTCCTG
Source organism: Ophiodon elongatus (assembly GCA_016806645.1). NCBI lineage: Eukaryota > Metazoa > Chordata > Actinopteri > Perciformes > Hexagrammidae > Ophiodon > Ophiodon elongatus. The sequence continues at coordinate 7,210,523 of JACSYO010002159.1, forward strand.
CCAGAGGCCTCAAACCCTGAACCCTCATGGGCTTACTGACGTCAACTGTTAAATGGTTCAGTGTGAGGGACTGTGAGGGCTTGAAATGGTGTAAATACGAATGGGACAGCACTTTGCTACAACATTACATACAACGTTACCATGACAACGCAGACAAATGTTTTGTACAATAGTGGGTATTTATTTTATACTTTTATTTTATTTTTATACTCTTTGTTTTCCTTTTTTTTTTACGGCTCCATGCTTCCATTGGAAACTGATTGATTGAAAACTTTATTAATCCCCAGTGGGGAAACTCATTTCCCACCAAAAAACTCATACGGACAACAATAGACTCAACAGACAAAAACACATCACAAAGAATAAATAACACCAGAAAATGCCATATGAAACATGATTAAACGACATCAATCTAAAAACCACATCTAAAAGGTGTTCATTAAAAAAATCTAACTGCTGCTGGAATGAAAGACCTTCTGAGTCGTTCAGTAGAACACTGAGGCACAGAGTCGCTCACTAAATGAGCTTCTGAGTCCATTAAAAACATAGTGTAGTGGGTGGCCTTAAAAGAAGAAATTGTTTTTAACTTGGCCCTTGTTCTTTTATTTACAGTGACCTCTAGTGAGTCCGGGGTAAGGCCAATCACTGAGCCAGCCTTTATGATCATCTTATTGATCCTGTTTTTATCATCCACAGTGATATGAGATGATTGGTGAACTTTCTTGGAGGGGTGGGGCTTTTTCTCAGGTTAAATTCCTTACGTAGAAACGTAGAAAGATAGCGAGCGGACGACCAGGTGCACGAAGAGTGTCAGGAGGAAGAGAGACCGGTTTGACCGGGCCTAGTAACCCCCAGTGACCAGAGCACGGCGGAGGATTGGTGCAGATGCAAATACGGACGAGAGGGAGCGGTGTGACTGGGCAACAGCTAAGCCAGCAACCGTCAGCTGCTGAACGTGGGTGGTGCAGCCGATGGAGAGATGGAAGAATTCCTCTCACACAGAGCTTTTCTCTCTCAAAAGTACTTCAAGATGGGAGAGCAGAGATGTCTCTCTGTGCTTCCTCTGTAGTTCCTCAACTTCCTGCTCCCATAATCACAAAAAGACACACAACAAGAGACATGCAAGAGCTCTGGTTATTCTCCGACTCACAAATAGCATTATGCAACTCTTGCACATTACTATCAATCACTAAGGAACAACAAAAAATGACATGTTTACAGTGCTGTAGCAAATTAATGTAATTGGATGAAATATTCTGTTCTTACATCTTCAGACAGCAATCCTCTGCTTGGTTTGTGAAACCTGTAAAGCAGGGAGGCCGCATGAGAGTCTGAAAGCGTCTCCTTTAAAACCCCCGAAGGGGCATCTTGGTCCTGTGACAACACACACAAATTGTCTTCCTGTCCAGAGGAAGGCACACCCAGCCTGGCCTGAAACAGCTCCCCGAGACATTCCTGCAGTATCTATGATATCCAATTAAACAAAACAAATAGATGAAATTGTCACAAAAGACTTCAAACTAAAAGTAAACCCATAAAAAAACTAGATAAGCAGGATTTATAAAGTTCAGCTTTATTTGAAAATAAAGTTGAAATCAAAATGTTCTCTCACATCTACAGAATTTTTCCAAACTGTAATGAGTCATGCACACTTTGAGTGTTTGTCTCTACCTTGAAGAAAAGCCTCTGGAAGGCAGGACTGGAGTCAGAGCTCATGTCTTTAATCTTGACATGGGACAGACAGTGGAGCAACAGCAGAGAGAAGCCTCCAACTGATTGGAGCCTCTGGCGACGGACAAGGAGTGTCTCCTCTGCTTCCTGTCAACAGACTGCTCATTTCCAATAAAACATTACAGCTGTACAAAGCTGGTTTCCTCAGGAAGTGTGAATATCCCTCAAGGAATCTTAAACAGCGAACAGTGATTCTGATTCTGATTCTGAAGGCTGTGGAATTGCTGTTTTTTTACTGATTTGATGGATCTTTTAGTCTGACCTCTCTCCCCTATGAGCTGAGGGGGAACAGAGTATTTTGTGTGCAGAGATCAGCAGGGCTGAACAGGATGTTCTATGAAGCCTTTCACTTTTGAGACTCAACCCTGAATTTCCCCCTAAGGACTCCAAAAATATGTAGCAGCAGCAGATCGACACAGCAAGCTGTTGTTGTGGTGTTGTATGAGCTGTTTGCCTTTAATGCATGATTGTTAAACTTTTCTTTGCTTTCTGCTGTATAGTATCCTTCTGAAATGTTATGAAGTATAAGCAGCATATATTTAAAATACTGAAGTGAACAAAAATTCAGTATACTACTGACAGTATTACAGATATGACTCACAAAACAACTTTTTAAAGCTCATACTTTTCTGATGTTAAATGGTGTTTGACTATGTTCATATTCACCAACGACATTGTTTCCACTCAATACTGTCGAACCAGCTGAGGGCGTTAAGCTGCAGGGACTAACATTCTCCAGTGAGCCTATAAACTAGTCATTCAACTATGACAACAAATACACTCACCACAAATACTTTGTTTATATATATATATATATATATATATATATATATATATATATATATATATATATACACACACACCTATAATAATTTACCCACAGGTATCAACAGACTATGACAGGCCCAAATCCAAGCAGGCGAGTATCTGCATACCATACAGAGAAAAGTTGATCTTTAAGCCACAAGATCACAACAACCTTACAGAGTTGAAGTGGAGAATATCACTAATATGCGTAGTGATGGTCAAGGTCCCCAATAGGGATAGCATAGAACACAATGTTCTCTAAATGAACTTCAATACAAGTGGCAATTCTGAAGTAAATCCTGGTGTTTGATGGTCTCAAATGAGCCAGCACTATTTCACAAAATTTAAAGAGTTGACATTTAACCCTAACTTTGACAGATTCTTTGTACGAGCAATGTTAAATATCTGTTGACCGCATATACTACAGTTTACAGATAGCTAAAAACTAATCTCCACAGTTTGTTTGGGTTTCAGATTTCCTAATCTACAGACCTCGTTATAATTTATGTGACACTAAACACAGCAGACATTCTTTTTACAAGTGCTTTGCAGATATAGTAGTATTACCCTGCACACAACCAAATAGAAGTACAGGCAATATATCATCTTCAAAAAGTCTGTGGTATTGAAAGTCTTTTTTACATCCAACTCTATGATATTTCGTGGGGTTTCATTTAATATGCATGGTTGTGTTTTAGTGGCATCACTTGTGACTTTATTAGTCAGTTCATTATCTTGTTTATATCAGTTATGTCACACACAATATTCACAAATTGCACTAAATTGTACTGAAAAACATAAGTTAAATCTCAAATTAGACTCTGACAGAAACAAAACTCAAATTTACCTGATAAAAGAAGGAATTTCTGAAGGCGTTATTGAAGTAGTTGTTGTTTGGGAGACTAGCTGCAATCTGAAGTGAAATGGCTGGAGTCTGTTGGAAAAGAGAACAACCCAAGCCTTTTTTATAACAACATTCTCACTGAAGCTCAGCCCATAAAAATAATTAAGTGTGTAATAGGGAATGACACCAAGAAAACACAACAAAAAGAATACCTGTGAAAGTATTTCAAGTATTTATTTCAAGATGAGATTTAAGGGATGACATCAGTCTGAACTCTTAAGGAAGGTCAGTTTCAAGCCCTAGCGCTCTCACTCCAAAAGCCAAGCCACCTTTGATCTTTCAGTGCGATACCGAGATAGTTAGAGGGTTTCCTGCCTGAGTACTTCAGGCTGCACAGAGGCTCAAAATTCAAATTATAAAAATACCTTGGGCCCAATCAGAGCCTCAAAATTAAACAGTTCAACAGAAAAACAAATAAAGAATAAGCAATGAGGTTGAAAATAACCAGCACCAACCAGTTTTAGATTATGCAATGTGTGCATCAGGAATAGTCCGTGCTGGTAGACCAAAAACTCTCTGGGGTTAAGGACTGACAGGTCCAAAAGGATCAGCTCTCCCTCACATTCCCACTGAGCATCGAGGACGTCTACGAAACTCTTGCCTCTGTCTGGACAAAACAAAGAAAAAGACGGTTGACGAGAACTAGTACAGGCCATTATTTACTGTACAGTAATAGCTCCAGACTCTTGGGGAAACAAAATTTGAAAGAAATAATCTAAATTCGACATTTTTTTACTGAACATATGCTAACTGAGTGATTCAAGTAGAGGCAAGGCGTTACTGTCACCTTTACTTGAGTTTGCAGCTATGACTGTCTTCATTCAACATATACAGTACAGAACCTACAGCATGACCCACACATCTGTCAAATCTGTTGTTTTGCAAAACACAACAAAGTTAACATTAGAGATGTCTGGTTTTCTTTTTTTAAGTGTTTGGTCCAAAAACCACACATCTTTTAAAGTACTGACAAATACTTGAAAGTAATATTTTTTTGTGTTACACATCCAACTATTTAAACATAAGAGAGTTATTGCAAAAATCTCCCCATGCTTATGTTTAGCAGCTATCAAGTTCAACTGAGTTTGGCTTAGTTTCACAGGTATTGATCATAACATATTTGGCAATTTGATGATGAACCTGATAATAGCAGTAGATGAAATGTTAAGGCATTGTCAAACATATTTCAATTTATCCAGTGCGTAACGTTAATGTTCATAGCAAATTTAATGAAACTCTATCCAAACAAGACATTTCACTTAAAACCACAAATGCAAAACTTGTGTTGGCATTAGAGTAAAAGTCAGGGGATCACCAAAGTCAGTAGACTTCATTCTATTAGGACTGTGAACGTATGCGCAAAATGTCATGGCAAGTCATTTAATATTTGTTGAGATGTTTAAGTCTGGAGCAAAGGTGGAAAGACAGACTAACACTGTTTTCCATATAATCAGACCACTAGTGTTTCCAATAAAAAACCCGCTATATAGTTACACCAGGATCTATTTTCTTTAAACTAGCATACACCTAAACACTTGCGGTTCAGAAAATGATTACCATCTGGGCTTCATTAGTGCTCTGGAAGCAAGAAAATAAGATGGTTACAAAAACATGCAGGCAGCGCAGAAATTGAAATGCACACTTCTTATACAAGCTGCATGAACAGAAACATCAATTTACAAACGTTAAATATTGAGGTAATATGTGTAATTTCGTTAACTGTTGTGACAGGAACAATAATCTTCCTTCACACTGGGACTCTGTTTACAGCCCTGTGCAGATTATCTCACTCTTCATACTACACAGTTGCTCTGACCGTTTAATATTGACACGGGTGGGTTAACATTAGAGTTAGCTGATAGCCCGGTGCATTGATATCAGATGTCGAGGGTCCACTGATCAACCATTGGTATTTGACAAGTTGGGAGTGAGGGTTGAATATGCTCTATTCACAAAAGTGCACCATTATATAATGGGACCCTTTTTCTTTATGCATAATTATTAAAAAGACACATTTCAAGAAATCAAGCCTATCATTTTCTCCAGGTAGGTTTTATTTGGGGAGAAAACAGCTCCGGTGTTTTGTGTTATGCTTGATTGAATACCCGATGATTACGCTGTGGTGTTATTTTTATTTTGTGCGTGCATATAGATGTGACTTTCTGCATACATACACTCAAAAATAAAAAAATAACAACTGTGTACGACCTACCAGCAAGCTCTCCTCGAAGAAGCCCTGCCCCACAGGCCCAGCCCCTCAACTGTCGCTCCATCCCCTTTAACAACTGGAACAGAGGAGAGAGCTCCAGCAGCTTGGTCCACTCCTCTTCTAAGAAATAAAAGGAACATTGATGTATAACGTAAATGTGACAAACCACATTTCACACTTAATAACTATATGTTATCTTATGTCATGACGTTACCTGGAATTGAGGGGACAGCGATACTATGTGTAGGCTGAGCAGACTCTTTTATCGGCTGGCTCTCTGTTAGGAAATCCAGATTAAAATGACTAATTATTATTCGGGGAATAGTTTTTTGAAGGTTAGCATAGCTTATCGCAATGACTGGAAAAGGAGGAAGCAGCTTGGCTGCCTCTGTTTGACAACAACAACCTCTCAAGATCACAAATCAACTTAATATATCTCCTTCATTTAAAACCATTTAGTTTTAAGTGTGTTATGTGCAGAAATATTTCATAGGCAGTGGCCAAGAATCGTTGTAAAACCACACTTTATTTTACACTTTACTTTTACACTTCATTTCATTAAATAATCTAGATATAATGTGTAAATTAGTGAGCTTCTTGTTGCTTTTGGACAGAGTCAGGCTAGCTGTTCTCCCCTGTTTCCAGTCTTCATGCAGAGCAGTGCTCACACACAGCACTGAGGCAGAGCACAGCACAGGACAACACAGGGTGACAGGGGTGTTACATTCAGTAATACTGAATATAACAATAATAATAGTAATAATAATTTGTTTTTCCATCTCACCCTGGGAGTGAATGCCATAAGATGCGGTGTGTCTCTGTGAGTTGTGTGTCGGCGCTGAGCTGGCCTGCAGACCAGTGTCCTCGCATTGAGCTAAATTGACAGGCTCCCTCAATGACTGTGTAGAGATTCCTTGAGAAACACAAACAAGCCAGCCGGATAAATAGCCAATTCATGAAGAAAAAAAATCAAAGTATCCCCTGAAGCAGTGGAAGTTCTCTTCTGATGCAAGACACATTATTTTGACGTTGCATTTAATTTACAGCCCAAGTTTTGATAGAAGCATTTTCTCATTGTAAAACTTACTCTAGGGATTTTTGTACCTGCCATACTGTACATATACAAGCTATATCTTATTTTCAACACTTGTCAGAATCATAATAATCACCTGATTCTTCACTGTTTTCTTACATCCTTTTACTATCTTTCATCTCCAGATACAATAAAGAAACTGAACAACACTCGCCTGGAGCTATTGATTTCTATCTCCGGCAAACATTGATGACAAGATGCATTTTCCGGCACAGATGTTTCCCTTCTCACTGCTTCACCCGGCTGCATTTTGATAATGAACATACTTCATAATACTTCTACACATTCTCTGTACACACACTCTCCCTGCACACCAATACAGAAATGTTATCACAAAGCTTGAGTGGTTTGAGAAGCAAATACCTTTTACCACAGGCACAGAGGCCGTCCAGACTCTAGAGGCTATCTCCAACCCATACGCCTGCTTTGTTGACAAACCTGAAACCCATCACAAATCACACTCAAAGGGCAAGCTTGCCAATATTATTTTTTTCTTATTGTCAACAAATCCCAACAAGGAATTGATCCCACTAACATATTGTCTATTGAGTCAAAGCCTGATACATGGTTAATTATTCTGCGGCAGAGCCTCAATCCCACATAGACTACCCTGCTGCTGTAAATGCTCACTAAAGCATCAAAAGTCTTGAAATATAAATATATACACAGAAAATAGTTGCCAACAATTGCACCATTTGATCCTGTTTTATGTGATGTTTGTTATACAGTCTGTGTCTACAGAGCCCAGTGTTTTGTGGGAAATTAATTAGCCTTTTTGAAAATTAAACATTTAGGTATTATGAAGTAATTATTGGACACGGTTTTGGTCTTTTCATGGGATTTGTTGACAATAATAAAAATGTAGAATAGCACAATTCTTATCCTTTGACCAGAGTAACAGAATGTGTGGGGAAATTTAGATAGTGGCTTCAGATCTACAGATTTGCAGGCTCACAGAGAGTGCAAGAACCAGGAAATGTGGGCTGCAGCACTGCAATTTAAAAGATTGTATATCAAAACTGAAAACAGCAGAAATAGTATAAATACCAAATAATGCCATTGCTCAATGAGGGCTTGTTCTTTCTCTGGAAAATACTTGACTGCTGTCATGTATTTGTACTCTTATCATTTACTAAATATAGTACCCCTGGTACCAGAAATGTGCTGATTGTAAGTGTTGGGAGAGAAGCTGGCAGGCTGTTTGTCTTCCAGGAGCTGGTTCAGTCTCTCCAGCAGAGGCAAAGCCATCTGTTGAAGTAAACCCCTGTCCTCCACAGTCGGTCTTTGTCCACTGCACTGGACCAGACCATATTCCTTATACCAAAAGTTCCCACACAGTACTGCCTAGACAAACAAAGGATGTAGCTCAGAATAACATCAATAAATATAACCAAAACAAATATTTCTAAACTTCTTGAAAACTCTAATTAAGCACAATGTGCATTGGTTGTTCATTTCAGGTTTAAATAAACAGAGTTAATGATGTTAAAAGACATACAAAAAGAGCTTTATACTTCCCTGCATCATATATGTAGGTTTCTTTATATTCAGTGCTGTGTATGTGGTGTGTCTGTGTGTTTTGACCTGAGAAGTGTCAGCACGGAGGTGAGAGAGGTGTCTGACAAAATGCAGTGCATTAAGAGCAGCTTCCAACTCTGTCAGTCTGGAGCAACACTGCTCCCACAACTCTCTCTGTCTCAGCTGTCTGTCCTGGAGGATAAATAAACACAGGCTTGAGAGAGAAGAAGCATGAAGTCTTATTTACATATGTATGACAATGTTACAGTGTGCATCTTGGCTGGCAACAAAGTTAAATCACTAGACATTTGAAAGCTCTCTATAGCATTGTGAGTCATATGTATTGTATATAGAACATACAGAGGGAAGAAAACATCTGACCTAACTGTGTCAGTCACCAATTAAGCTACAGGGCCAAAAAAGACCAGAAATGCATTACCCTGACCATAGCATGGAGGGTTGTAGCCCAGTCTCCTCCCTGTGCTGTCCATTTTTCTTGGTCTTGTTGCAGCTGCTCCATACTCACATCCACCTTATCAAGGCCTGCCACAAGCTCTGAGTGCCACACACACTGCCGATCCCACTCTGGCTCGTCACCTAAACAAACAGACAGAGATGCACAAAGACATGCTGCCAACCCCAATAAAATATTGAACATTTAAAATGATGTAAATTACTCTACAACTGAAGGGTGCTATGAGACACTGGCATGAAGAATCTCTCTTTTGGCAAGCAATGAATGTAACCACGGGGCAGGTCATGAGTGTAACTTCCGTCATGCTCTTCATGCTGCCAGCTTGCCAGCCAATTTACCCAGTGTGAGGATGTGTAATACATGCGGAGGCAAGACCAGAGCCAAGTGGGAGCGCTGAGCTGCTCTCCTTTGCGCCTCCGTCTGCGCTGAATCCTGCATCTCCACGGCTGCTTCCTTCAGCTGCCTCCCTGACCACTGGACCTGCAGCAGAGTACACACTTATACTTGGTTTGTGAAAAGTGGAGGCACATATTTGCATGCTGACACACAAAAAGACACACAGTCAAGGGAAGGAACAAAGGTATGGGAGGCACTCACTTATACAAAGAGATACAGGGACTTTGCAGTTTGTCCTCAACATAACCAACTTGCTTACTTGCAGTGTACAGCAAGATATGAAAACCTTCTCTAGAATTACTTTCCAATGCTGTTTTTTCTCAGCATTCATGAAATCCCCTTAGTCATTTCTAAATGTTTAAAAGGCTCAACCCCTTTGAATTTGACCTCCTTTTCTCAGAGGGCAGGCTATATAAAATATTCACAACCAAAACAGCACACTGCACCGCTGACCTGATAAGACTTTGTTTCTGTAACTCTAAAGAGACACTGGAAGAGAGCCGAGTCCAGATCAGAGAGAACATCTTCCTCCCGTTGCCTCTGCTGCTGCCAGTAAGTATTTCGCACACACACTTCCCTCTGCAGCGCCTCCACCTGGCATACAATAGCAACAACAAAAAGAAGCACATCAAGTTCTCTGAATACCACTTAACTGAATTCAATGGGCTGCAAAATGAAATGCTGGAGGATTAACATAACTTCACATCTCTTAACATAAAGACTTAAATCACTTTTATCAAGTTCACAAAATTCCCTCCTGCTGAATTCATTAGGCTGAAAAATTAACATCAGGCAGAGAGTTGCATCACCACTGTTCTCCGTGGTCAAATGAAAGTTTTCTTGTGTGTAATCCTTTATGGAAACATCTCTCTGAACTACTTCCCCACCTGCACACTATCAGTTTGGTCGGCCACCGTTAGCCAGTAGGAAGCTGTGACTGGTACAACGTTTTTTCTGGACACATCCAGCCTGGCTCCAACCACTGGGGTCAACACCCCAGTCACTGGGTCAACAGTCTGAGATGCGTAACAGATAGCCACTAGGCCTGTGAAGTGCAACATGGAAAAGGGTACAGCTTGCTTTATTCTGTATTGTTTAATATAATTTAAAAGTGGATTAGATTAACTGTGTCAGGTGACCAGTGCAATTGTTTTCTTTCTTACAGTACCTTTTCCTTCAGGGTCCTCCATGGTCCCTGCCAGTGGTATTATTCTCCCAGAGACCAGGTCTGTCTGACACCCCAGCACAGGCACACTCAGACCAGATCCCATGGGGTCAGGGTACTCCATCCCCAGCACAGCTGGCACACACATATCTGAACCAAAGAGAGGCATCTCTCCTGGTTTGAACAGCACAAGAGAAGTCAGAGAGTTAGAATGGAGGAAACTAAATATTAAATGGTGCTTGAATATTTATTTCCCACAGTATTTCTGCAAGGCTTTATGGGCCAAGACATTTCTAGCAAGTTAGATAGTCTCAGAAGTAGGTCACAACTTTTCTAACCAGTAGAGCAAAGACTTACAGATTTTACATTCGATTGAGTTTACTTTAGAGCTACTTTTGTGTTTATTTGGCTCAGATCAATCAACCTTTAAACAAAAGCAAATGCTAAAAATAAATACAGAAGTACATGAAACAGGATTGTGACTGGAAGGCACATCTGGCAAAACATATTAAACACTATCAGATGCAAAACTAAGAAACAGATGATCAAGCAGAGCACCAACGTCAACATAACCCAAAACAGCTGAAATTATGCAGAGAACACAATAAGCCTGTCATGAAGGGCGGATTGGAAACGGCCTCGAGCAGATCAGCAATATTTCAGAACCGAGACAATTTGACTATTGATGAGTATTGTATTCTGAGAAAAGTTCCGGGGAGACAAAGGACTTCTTGGACCGAAAGTTATAATAAAGCATATTTAATAAAGTGAAAAGCGTTGTGATAAAAGAGTAAAAATCTCAGCTTATGGATCATAGGCCACGGCAGTCCACAGGCCAAACAGTTGCCTTTAAAAAAAGCATCCTGAGAGAGTTGGCTGTCTGTGCTGGTGACCTAAGAGAGCTCCGAACTGACCAGTACATGTGATTATATAGTTCAATGAAAATGTGCATCGTCGCCTCTCATTGGCTCAGTTTTACAACCTATGGTTCGGCTAAAGTTTCACATGGCTAGAATCAGCATTCCGATTGGTCGCTCCAGCTCCTGATGTCATCACTCCCCCTCCCACGGTTTAGCAAAGCATCCCCCCTCAAGTGGAGTTATTTTATTGCCCTTTGTGTGTCTGTAGGAGAATTCAGTGAAATCCATCCCCCTCTCTCTATCTCATTCCATGCATACCTGCTAAAAGTCTAAGTAAGAAAACTCAAAGTGGCCTTCTTCTATGTCACGCATACTCCTTCCCATAAGGCTCACTATTCCTTATTAATTATCCTTTTTTAAGTATCGTAATTTATACATAGACATTCTTTATTTACAGTGTAAGTCATTTTATTTTATTACAACCTAACATGAGTGACGAGCTAAGACAACTAGAAATAGATATAAACACTGTGTCTATGGTGCAATTCATGTTTAGATTAATTTAATTATTGTTAGAATTATATTAAACTTGAGGGTGGTTGCCTTTGACAATTAAAGGCCATGTGAAAAGTCATTTGAGATAAGAAAAATGTCATCCACCTTAGGCTCATGAAACCTTTCCAAAGCTAAAGAAAAATGCATAAGTAATTTTATGCATGAAACTCTTTTTGTTCTCAGTTTTAGAAGGCACCTAAGGATAACACGGTGACATTTGGAAGTGGCAAAAAAAGTGAAAAATCTAAAATGTGAAATGCTCTTACTTTAAAAAAAAAAACAAGGGCCTTCAGTAAATTAATTTCTATTCACATCTCACAATAAACAAGAAACAGATAAGCAAATGCAAAGTGCCATGTTTTTTTTTACTCAGCAATGAGCAGGTTTATGGCGTTGATGACAAGCAGAGATTAAAATTCAGCTAAAAAAAAAAGGTACAGAAAAAAGAGTGCACCTCATTTACAGCAACAAAAGGAGGAGCAGGAGAGAACCAACCAACCCAAAGAAGGAGAAATTTCAAAAGTGACTTTGTGACATACTGCTCACAGGAGACTACATCCTCTCGCTGCAATATCCTCACCCAGAGTCCCGCCATTCTTCTGGAAACCTGCAGCCCAGTCCAGCAGCATACCCAGCCTGGTCTGCAGCTGCAGCTGGCAGTGCAGGCTCCGCCCCCAGGCCTGCTGGAGCTCTTTGGCTGCAGCTACGAGATGATCTTGTCGACCGCTCCCTCTCTCGCTGCAATGGCGCTGCAAAGTTTGGTCTGATCCCCACTCCTCAGTTAGCGGCTTCAGGAGCTCCAATACTCTGAACATCACTGCCAGAACCTAGTCGAGAAACGTTTTACTTTCACTCAAGACATTTGTTTTGGTCAAATATCTACTGAATGAATCTGTTTTCCCGTGTCATAACTCGGTACAACACACATACATAGTATTCATTTATTAAAACTGTGCATGCATACCTCCAGAAACAACTGCTACATAGACTTTGTGGTGACATAATTTTGCCAACTGCTGTTTTCAAAGTCAAAAATGAAATTTGGATCTCAACTTAGACGTAAAAAAAATTGATTTTTTTTTTTTTTTTTTTACAATTCATTAATTCAAAATGTAGTCAAAAGCATGTAATCCAATCAAGCACCTTGCTCTCTAGAAGGGCCTGGTATCCGCCTGCATTAGGCAGCAGTTGCCCAGCCTTTAAACTGGCACCTCCCACTCTCACCAGCCGCCCACTCAGAGGTTCGATAAAGGACTCGGCCAGCAGAGCTCCCCCTACTGGCAGCACGGCTCCTACACAGAACACAGTTAACTCACTGAAGGTGGGGTAACCTCGACACAGGCTGTTGTGAGGACTCACCAGTAGCACTAACCTGATGCTGGATCTAGACTGACCCCGACAGTGAGCACAACATTCCCTGTTCTGGAGTCTAGCATGGGATAGCCAGTCTGTATGGGCTGCAGCAGGCGGGTGAGGGGACAGACGTGCACCCCTCCCAGTGGGTAGACTAGTCCTGTCTGGGGGTGGATGGTTACAGCCAGAATGGGCACTGGGACCCCTGTGTCAGGGTCCGCCATGGGAACTCCCAGCTGCAGTCTCTGGCCTGGTCTGAGGCCTCTGAGCCGAGTGTTGGGTAGAGGTTGGTCTGAGTAGCAGGAGGTTGGGTAAGGAATAAAAGGAAGGAGGGGACTGTCCCACTTCCTGTTGTCTCCTGAGAGAAACACAGGTTAGTTTGTTAAAATGTCCACAAACTACTGTGACAGGTGCAAAAGACCCCAGTGACCATCTACCATATGTTGTGGTCTTGCCCAAAAGTCTCCCCTTCTGGTCATCCTCTTTTGATAACATTTTCAAGACTTATAACTGTATATAATAATGTATATGTATATTATAATAGTATGCCATTTCCTACAATTGCTATTTTAGGTATATGCTTTGTTCCAGATGACTCCAATGTCCTGCTCACTTAAGGAAGGTTGTTGCCTTTTCATTTTCTATCAGCTATACGCTTAATTTGATTAAAATGGAAGGATGTAACCCCTCCATCACACAATCCATGGATCAAAGATGTGATGTAGAATATCAAGCAGGAGAAAATAACATGCATCCTCAATAGCTCTATTAAGAGATTTTACAAAACCTGGAACACATTTGTTTCTTTAAAATATTATTTAAATTTTATAACTTGAGATGCTGTATGTCAATGTCTTGTCAGATAAATGGAAAAATTAAAAATCGTGTAAATCATGTAAAAAGAAGTACACCAGTATTTCTTCTTCCATCGCTGAATGCCTTTTTTTAATTGAGTTTTTCCCTACCCCAAAAGAAAAACATACAAACACCCCTGATGTTACCTGTATATGAGTCTGTTGTGAAAACTAGAGTAGAACTTGCAGGATCATAGGCCACGTTGCCAACTATGGGCATAACTCTGCCGGTCTGTGGGTTGAGGAAGAAATCAGGTGGCACTGCCATGGTGTGGCCACTGCTCAGCAGCATATGGCTGTGAGCATTTGGCCTTAAGAGGCCTGTGACTGAATCACAATGAAGTGCCCGGCAAAGACGCAGGGATCCATCAGGACCTGGAGTGAGGCAGGAAAAGATTGTAAAACTGTGAATGATTATGACAGCCACATGCAGTGTGGACAGCTTTTCATGCTGATTTTTTCTTACATGGATTGCTGAAGTGTAAAAACGTGAAACAATTATGTGTCTTTATCATTTACGTACACCTCTAACTCTCCCACTGTTGGAACATCCTTCTTTAAAATGCTAATATTCCATCTTATGAGCTAAATGTTGGAGTATGTTTTTACTACTGTGAACATTTTATGTATGTCCCTAAATGGATGTGAAGTGAAACTGGGAAAGTGTAGGTTTATCTGTATATTTTAATGAATATAATTGTGTGATTTTGTTCTTGTTTACTTAGACTATCTTGTTGTTGCAGTGCACATTTTTATGCAACAGATGGTGCTGCTTTTCTAAGATTCAAGGATATAGGTTTTAAAATATTTAAGTAATCTAACTCAGGAGAGTTGGACTCACCAAAGATGTGGTCCTTGGTCAGCACGGTTCCAGTGTCAGGGCAGAGCAGCTTGGCCCCTGTACCCTCACCCAGAAACCCCCAGGCTCCTTGGCGCTGGCACTCTGCTGACACCAGCTCTCCCATTTCCTCCACCAGGGATGTCAGCCTCTGGATCAAACTGAAGATGGCAAACGACAGATGGAAGATGACAGGGGATTTGCTCAATTGTGCTTGTTGTGTGTGTCACTTTGCAAAAAATATCTGGAAGCTTTACCTTTGTTGGAGGTTGTTGTTATAAACATTGGAAAGTAGTCTGCTGCACTCTCTGAGCTGAGCTGTGAACACACTGTGAACCCTCTCCTGGGCCTGCTGCTCTTGCCTCAGAACCTGGAGAAACAAGCATAACAGTCACACCTAATGAAATATACTAAGTCATCTGGAGCTGATACAATTAGTCGATTTATTGATAATTGGAAACAGAAAATGTATCAGCAACTATTTTGATAATCGGTTAATCATTTTAGTCCTGTTCCATTCTGTTTCATAAAACCAGCTTCTAAATATTATGTCAAAGTAAGCTGACATAACTGGTCTGTTGCTTGAACAAAAGAAGTAATTTGATGGCCTCACCCTGGGCATTTTCCATCATTTTGGACATTCCAATGACCAATCAATCAATTAATACCAAAATAAGTTACAGCCCAAGATAAATTGTTGTCTCTTTAAAGCCTTCTCTTTTTCTTTATATTTCACTGTCCTTGTTATTAAAAAAAATATTTTTCAGAAAAAACCCAGCCACCTAATCTTTATAATGGGATATTAGAGGATGTACAGATGTGAATGTCATGTAAAGTAAACCTGCAGCTGACTGTCAAGCAGTGTCCTCAGCTGTGAGGCCATAGTTTTCCGTCGCACCACCTCCTTCTCCACCTCCCTCCTCATCCTCTCATAACCCTCTCCCATTCTCTCCTCAGTGATCAAGCGAGGGTGGAGTAGCTGCAGTTTCCCAAGCACTCCCTGATATAGTTCCTTCACCTGGATACACAAAGACAGGAATATGAAAACAAAGTGACTGCCACACAAACATCTTCATATCGTGGTAATCAGATCACACATCCGACCCCACCCCAATGCAACTAGCACGCATCTAACGCTGGTAAGACATACACGTTTGTGGGATGACACATGGGTGTGATGTGTGCCATCTCCACTTACATCTTTATCACCTCAGCTGTCCTGAGGGCTGTAACAACAATCTCCGTCTCCTACACTGCAGCCAGCAAATGCAGTTAAACTTTTTGCGTGAAGTGGGGGATTAGATTGTCAGAAAGGAGGATATATGAAGTAGACTAAGTCAGGCTAGAATATAAGATGTGTTTGACTAGAAGATCAATATCACTTTTATATCTGTACGGTAAATATGAAGCTACAGGCAACAGCTGGTTAGCTTAGTTTAGCTTAGTGAAAAATTTGGAAACAAAGAGAAACAGCTAGCCTTTAAAGATCACTGTAAGAAAGTTTTTACCTTTTTAAAACCACAAGTTGTTTCTACACTGTACTGGACAAGTAGTGGAAGGTCGATTTAGTTAACTTCCGACAGAGCCAGGCCAGCTGTTTCCCTTTGTTTCTGGTCTTAAAGTTCGCTATGTTTAACAATTGCTGGCGGTAGCTTTATATTTAGCCTACAGACATGAGTGGTCTCAATCTTCTCATCTAAAGCTCAGCAAGAAAGCATATAAGTGTATTTCAATGAATGTAGGGTGTTATCCATCCATTTAGAGTGTGTAAACAAACGCTATATATTATACTTTGCAGTCTGGGGCATCCTCCGGCATTAACTATTCAGAAAACAAGAATTTGTAATATAGGATATTAATGCATGATCATATGTGTGAAGCAGTCCAAAGGGGAATACTTTCTGGTGTCCCAGGAAAGGTAAGAAACCGCAGAGAAAGAATGAAATGAATCAGAGAAAAAGAGGGAGTATATGTCAATCCTTTCACATACTGAATGTTTGTTTTTTTTGCATGTAAACTAAGAGCTACAGGCCTCAGTGGTGAGATGTCCCAGTCGTGTGGTGACAGACAGACTCTGTTTGAGCAGGAGGCTGTAGAAGGTATTGCTGCTGAATGCCTCCAGATCCACCTGGTGTTCATAATCCCAGAACTCTTCCAAGGTGTCTGCACAGATTGTAAAGAAAGGGACAAAGGGAGAGATCATTAAAATATAAAGAACACATCCCTCAAAGCAAACCTTTAAGAGCGAGCACAATGTGCTGCCTGTTGAAGATCAATGAACTTGGACCGCGTCACTCATACCTGCATGTTTTGGTACATCCTTTCTAGCGTTAATTTCTGGTGCACGCTTTTCTTAATGTATGCACATCAGAAGCTTTGATAAATAATGTCCCACTTTACAAGCGAACAGCTTCCACTTGTTTCTCCAAAGGCCATTTTGAAAGGCCCTTTTTTGTCCAAAGCATTTTACAAATAACTGGCATAAGGGAGGAAATGTTACATGTTCTTATTTTAATAATGGCCTATGCCTTCTTAAGACAATATTGAACAGTCACATGATAACTCTATGTAGCAACGTTAAATACTTTTATTGTGGAAATTGCATAAAAATGCAACAATATAGTCATTGGAGGGTCCTGTGACATTTGGAATGATTGTCATTTTTACTGTTTGTCACTGCACATGATATCAGGATTGTGACAAGAGCCTTTTCAACAGTAATTTGTTGGGTGGGAGCAATACCCAGGGGTCACTGTTACATAAGAAATCACAAGGGTCTTCAACCCAGTGTCAGTCTTGTACTTGTACGTGTGTGTGCGTGTGTGTGGGTGTGTGTTTGTGTGTTGTGTGTGCACACTGCAGGGGCATTCATTGATGCGTTGCAGATCAGGTTTGAATGTAAGTTATGTAACATATTGGCCTTTAAGCTTTTAAATGAATGAGCTGAGAGGTCGTGTGTGTGTGTGTGTGTGTGTGTGTGTGTGTGTGTGTGTGTGTGTGTGTGTGTGTGTGTGTGTGTGTGTGTGTGTGTGTGTGTGTGTGTGTGTGTGTGTGTTGTCACAGCCACATTATTGTACCTGGCTGAATGGAATCTTGTGTCATTCGAGCTTGATGGTTTCGGTGAATCTTCCTAAGTGAGATCACCCTTGAACCTTTTGACGAGTAGTCGTCCATGTGGTAGGCCATCTGCAACAAGCGATACTGCGCTCTGATTGGCTGCTTCTCAGGCCATCCATATTCACGGAACAGAATCTAAATATAGGATAGATGGATGAATGTGAACAAGTGATACTTTGAACATGTGATAGTGCGTGTGTTTGTGTATGCACACGAACCAGCAGTGTAACACATATACAGAGGATGACCACAGCTCCAAATAGTAGTCCTCCGGTCACCAGCCAATCTGGCCTCAGTAACAGGTTGCGTCTCCTACTGATTCCCACCCTGGTCACATGACGAGGGATGGTGGGGAAGAAGGGGCCGGGCTCATAACATTGGCCGCCTGCAGGCATCACCCGCACATACTGAGTAAGAAAAGTTAGAGAGCAGAAAGTGAGGGAAAATTTGAATTTTTTTTCATTATTCAGGTGTTGTAAATTCACATTAATGTAAGAATTTGCTTCAGTTAGACCTAAATTAAGGAGTTTGTCTGTTCTTTGTTTAGTGTTTATTATGACTATAAGTGGACAGACTTAAGTAAGAGTGCTTATGTCTTGCTAAGACATAAACAAGTATCTGCACTCTTGCAGATACTTGGTTACGTCTTGCTAAGACATAAACAAGTATCTGCATTCTTGCAGATACCTTGTAAAGATGTCTTGTGAAATGTTTGAACACTAGTGGTGCTGCAGAAAAATATTTTTGCCCTTGCAGGTCATAGGTAAATTGACTTATGAGACTTTCGTCTCAAAATGTTGTTGTTAGGCATCAGCAAAGCAAGCAGTTATATTATTTAAAATTCAGTTACCAAGTGTTTGTGCTGATGGCTGCTCAGTGTAAAAACATATACTCCAGGCTGGCTAAAGACCACCGCAAAGAAGCTGGGAGGAGTCCAAGACAGACTCAGCTCTTCTTTTAACCATCTGAATGCGCCCCAGTCGAAATCGCTGTTTGTGTTGTACAAGTTGTCACTGCAAGATATGAAATATGAATGTAAAGTAAGTAGAAAACGCAACAAAAATGTATCTGAAAATATTGTCTGCCTAGCATTTAACCTACAGATCATACTGAGGAAAGAGACGTGTGTCCACAGTGAAGAGTATAACGTCACCCAAATGGAGACACGTTGTGGGGTTCAGAACTCCAGTTACACTTGTGTCTTTCACTTTATCCTTGGTATCACTCTTGTTTCCCTTCCTGCTGCTGGAATTTATTTCTATTCCTTCGCGACTGATATTTTCAACTTCGGTGACCTCCCACAGAACATCAGAACCTCTTCCTAAAAAAAACACAGCACAGGACCATCATCATGGATCATTCATTATTATTTCTTTTAATGCTAAAAAAAAATATGGTTTTCTTTTGACAAACCAGCTGAGCTCTGAGTGTCCCACAGTGTGTTGACAGGAAAGAGTTGTTGAAGTTCTTTTGGGAGGCCGTTGAGAAGGCCGAGGAAGCCTGCCTCTGCAATCAGACAATATGTGTGAGACAAGTGGAGAGAGAGAAGAAGAGCCAGACAGGAAGTCACTTTCTGTGTCTTCACCTGTTGTCTGAACAATGTAGACAGCATGTGAGGAGTTGAGATGACTATTACACAGAGGAGTCCCCTGGGAGTCCGACTGTTTAAAAAACATCTCCAGCACGCTGCCTGAGACGCCTGTCACCTGCACACACACACACACACACACACACACACACACACACACACACACACACACACACACACATATACACACAATTACAGTGTTTACCATTTATAGGTAACAGCAACAAAAGAGACGCTTGTCCTACTCCACTCCTTGTGCGATAAAGACAAGAAGGTTTTTGTACACATTGTCTGGCCAATGTCACTCTAACTATTCTTTGTTTTTTCAATGACAATACTGTATGGATATCATAAGTAGAAAGAACACTTCTCGGATGCAGTGGGTTTTTAATTGACCCCCAAGCATGCTTTTTTTCTATAATCATTTTTCTTTTGTGCATTAATACGTTTCTGTGTGTGTTTATATAAATTAGCAACTGCCTTTGCTAACCTGACTGTCATAGCTCCACACCAGCTCCATGTCTCCATTGGACTGGCACTTGAGCGTTAGCTCAGTAGCTGGCCTTCTCCTACAAAGGCCTCCACACGCAGCTCTTCCAGGAGGCTCTCTGCAGACACACAGACCCAGCTCCCCATCATAACCCCGGTAGTCCTCTGCAGATTGACATACCTGCAGGAAAGTGCAAACCATTGCAAAGCTAAAATCAGCAAAAGGCTTTATTAGTCAACTATAATCCTTTTTGAAACAAAGCAAATATTGCTATTTATATATTATAAATAGTAAAAATTACTAAAAATATTATCTTTTCTCTGCTTGGACCAGCTTTTTTGAGAGTTTTTTTTATTATTATTTAGAAATCAGTGGCGGCATTTTCAACTCGTGCCCGGTTTTAGTGTGTAACTAGGTGTAAGGTCATTTGTACCAAATACTGCTATGGAGGGCAGTGACAAAAATAAACACTGCATGGGTAGTACAGTGAAGGCCTTGCTAACTGAGTTGACAGTTAATGGTTAAATATTAAGTGGAACTAATACAAGCCCCTGCTAGATACACTATTGTCAGGTTCATGGAGGAAAGGGCAAAAACATCTAGGTTGTGCTCATTATCCTTGTCTATGATTGTAGAGTTTGTTTTTTCAGTGTGTTCCGTAAACAGATCACAGTCTGCAGTCTATCAAAATCCTCAAGCCTCATTCAGTCAGATCATCAGGAAGAGTTTCCTGTTGTTTTGTGAAAGAAATGCCAATTACCTTTGCTCTACTTTAGTGTGTAGGCCTACTTCTGTGTGTGATACAATTGCACAAATTCTGACCTGCTGCCTGCAGTGAAGTGACCACTGATATCTGTCTAGACAGTCTCCATACTGTGTACGAGTTCTTCCGTCTCTGCAGACATAGTAGAGTTTGTGTAGACACGCATCTCCTTGGTTGGTAGGTTGGTAGCCGATGGTGCAGTGGCATTGCCCATCACTGGTCTGCAGAAAAGGCAGCAGAGTTCAAGCATCGAATCGTATAATGCTGCATGCAGTTCACAGTGCGGTACATTTGTTACCTAATTTGCTAATCTGGTCATTCATTCATTCACTGACAAAACATATCAAACCATAAATATCTGTCTTCCTTCCTTCCTTCTTTCCTTCCTTCCTTCCTTCCTTCCTTCCTTCCTTCCTTCCTTCCTTCCTTCCTCCTTCCTTGATCTCCCCATCTGTTTTTCCTTCCTTCCTTCCTTCCACCATTCATTAATTTATTCATTCCTCATTAGTTCCCACAAACACCCATGAAAAAAAATCAAATTATCCTTATTAAGTGCTGATTAATGGTCTAATCACCAGTGCAAGCTGCAACAAACTAGGAAACAAGACCCTACTGCGAGGTAATTTGATCTAAGGCTCTTTCAGCTTGAAGCAACAGATTGTTAAGTCTAAAGTTTCCTCTCAGTGAGAAACTACTCTCCCATTAGTGTGCACAATGTTTCTTAGGATGCAAGACTAACATAAATATTTAGAGAATTGAGGAGGAGATTAGAGAACAAGTGGGTGAAGTACGAAGCGTTGGTGTTGATATTAAAATGGTCACATAAACACACTTTAGAGAACACACATGTTGCAGGGGGTTGACTGGGTTGATCTTATCGTACTATCAAGTGAAAACCCTTTTTCACCTGGAAACTCTGTCCCTCTCCCAGACAGACACAAGTGTCGTGACCAGAGAGAGGCTGCTGAGCCTCAGGGCCACAGGGCAGGGAGGCAGACAGGCCTGGTCTAGGACAGAAGTGGTGAGGAGGACACTTCAGACAGCTGTCAATTGACATAGCACCAGAAGTCGGCCCATAGGTTCCCCTGGGACAAGGGACTGGAATGAAGTTCCCCAAAGGGCAATAGAAACCTATCATAAATAAATAAATAGATATACATACACAATACAAATTCAAGAAGTACCCAGAGAAAGTATACGGAAGACATTTGTAAAACTATTTGGTAACATTTTCAAATAAATGATGAAACGTATGCAGAACAATACACATGTTTGTCTGATGGAATGCATCAAATGCCAGTAAATGTTTTGCCCAGTTAACAACAGGGTCAAGACAGCGTACGGTCAAGACAGCATACCTGGCTGGCAAGATGGCCTCTCCTGGAACTGTTGACTCAAGTTGTTTCCATGGACCAGAGTAAGCACAGCACTCAGCCACCACACACACCTGAAACTCTCGCATCTGCATGTCCTCAGCATGGTTAATATGTCCACCAGCTGAAGTAAAGGGCTGGTGCACAAGTAACCCAGCTCTTTTCCAGACTCAGGGAGACATTTTTAATTCTTCATCCAGGTTCTGTAAATAGTCTCTTGGTTGCGTGCCTTGTTTCGATCATAGCCAATAAAGTAGTTATGAAGATGGTGTAGCAGCCTCACTCCCTTAATAAGCCTCCCCTGTCTGCTGTAGTCCTGCACACATGACCTGATATGTCTGTTGGTAGATAGAGCTGCGAGTTAGTGGGCTACTAGACTGCATAACTTTCAATGGCCTGCTGAATGATGGATGAGGCCTGTGAGGTAAGGTGACAGTGACAGTGGAAAGTAGCGGGAAAAACAGAGAGTATGGCTACCTGGTGCTGCCAGGTCACATTACTGCATTTGTTCTTCTCAATCCTACCGTGAAACTGATTAAAGATTTGGCTTACAAGATACATCAACGCAGCTTTGCTTTAGAGGCTTCTCAGCATCACAGCAGCTGCTGAATTCATATTGAAATTCGCATATTAGTCTCAGATATCTGCTCTGATATAGTACCTGACTTTATGCAAGCCAGCTGCAACTTTAAACACCTATTCACATAATAATAAGACTTCTGTCAAGTTATGTGAGGCCCACAACTGACGGGTCATTTATAGCAATTAATGTCTGTTTTATCTGTAAGCTGATTGTGTATATGCAGTACAACGTGCAAAATGCATAATGTATGCATTTATTTTTGTAAGTGTGTAATAATCAAGGTGATATTGTTACCCTTTGCTCCATATTCAAATCAAGCAGGAGACTCAGCCCTGTAGTTTATTGTGAAATAGCATGTATTATGCTGTGCAGTCATTAGAAATATCAAGAGTTGTGGTAATATTTTCTACAACCAGATCTATATATTCTATAGTTCTATATTCATGTGTGTGTACAACAAGGCTTTCTGTGGGCACATACAGTATGTTAAAATGAATATATGTTCAACAATCCAAACCTCTTACTCACTCTGTTATTGTATTGAAATAAATGTTGGACTTTGGATAGGTTGAATAAGGCACATATTTCATCACGGTAGCCATGGACTATGACCCCACAGTGACGTCTCATAACTTACCCAACTGAACAGGATTCAACTTTCACCCACACGTCCACATCACATCACACTCACAAATACTCTCCAAGTTAAAGAGATCATGGACAGTATATCATTGGTAAAGCCGTTTTATGCATTTTGTCTGCATTACTAATGCAGACAAAATGTAGAAACGTCACACTGTAAATGAGCATTAAAACTCAATAATGTACTCAAAGTTGTCTTGTAAATTGACTTCTTTCTTGAAGTCAATTTAAAAAGAACACAGAAAAAAAACAAAGTTTTGCATAATCAGCAGTGTTTACTTGTGCTGTTTCGAGCTGCTCCGTCCTGATTTGCGGCACAAACATTTGTAAACTGTTGGTTGTCAAGCATCCAGAACAAGCCTTCATAACCAAGGCTTCAAGCTGATACAAAATTGTATACACTGAATTCTTACATAATTTAAAACATACAAAACTGAAAAACCCACTTCAAATCTTGTATAATGCTTAAAGAGCCACATCAGGCACTGTGGGTCAAACAAGTGACCCCAGTGTAAATACTGATATAATTCTGCTTCCTGGGAAAGTGGGTCTCTGATGTAAAAAGCCTGAAATCCAGTCACATTTCTAGTTGGCTGTGGACACACAAACTTGAACTTGTTGAACTTTTTGTCTTCGCTCCAATGAACTTCTACCTCATTTTTACACAAAACCGTTGTTGAGTTGGCAGCAATCTTTCTATATCATTGTTATTACAGTATTCTTATCTTATGGCAGTGTTGTTATGCTATCATGCTTCTCATCATATTACTTTCTCCCTTTGACACACTATCTTAAAGTGACACATCCTTATTGACGTGACATAAATCCCTTAAATCAATGCTGCGAGAATACTGTTAAGTTTCAAGGTTCAATAGTTGACGTTATTGGCATGGCATGACTGTGTTTGTGTGTGTGTGTGTGTGTGTGTGTGTGTGTGTGTGTGTGTGTGTGTGTGTCAGTGTAGCTCTGTGTGTGTATATATGTTCTGTCGTCAGTGTGACCCTCCACGTGTTGACTGTTGACACAGGCAGAGTTTGGGCAGGCTCTCTGATAACAAGGACCTATAAGTTGGATGAGAGGAGAAGTCACTCTACAGACCCTTGATTCTCAGGTAATGGCTAGCCACTTCTTCACATATTGATCTTTTCTTGTCTTCTTTCTTAGACAGAGAAGGGAATGTATATAAAAAGAATTTAAGATCATTTATTAATCCTAAAATGTTCAGTATTCAGTCATTTGTTTGTTCTAATGTGCAATACTTATGTAAGTCTTTTCTTCTGTCCCTACAGAGAAAGTAAAAAATGCATCTAAAAGTTGTGATCTTCGCCCTGTCATTCTTGACAACTTCAGGTATACACTGCTCCTCAAATGCTGTTAAAGAGCCTTTATTTTGCATTTGTATATCTTTTTTGTATTCATTTTCTTTTCTTTATCTGCAGCATACCGACTCCACCGTGACACCAGAGAGGCAACCTGGACTGATTTAAAGGCCAACCAGGCTCATGACAAGACAGGACCCACAAAGGATGTGAAGTAAGTTAATTAAACTAAGCAATGTAAACGAGTTAAAGACCATAAATAAATGTGCATCCATACACTTAAGTCAAGGTGAAATATCTAAAGAGAACAAATATCAAAACAGTTTCTAATAGAGTGCTTTTGTGCCCCTTTGCTCAGTCAATCCTACAAGACCAACATTGACAGCAATGACCTTTACGACCCAGATGATAACAGCAAAAACCCTGTGGCAGAAGAGATGCAACGCAAACTCAACATGGAGTCGGAGCGTCTGCGTATCCGTCTGCGCCAAGAGCTGGCTGAGCTACGAGAGAGGTTGTCCTCATCTCCGGTCCACCTCAGCTCTACTCTGGCCAGCATGAGGGAGCGTTTGGCTCCCCTCACCCAGCAGCTCCAGAGCTCTCTCAGCAGCAGCACCAAAGATTTGTGTGGCCAGCTGACCCTCTATCTGCAGGGCCTGGAGACAGCAGAGGTCCAGACAGAGGCCAATCCGGCTCTGTACCAGGAAGCCTTCTCCTGGATGAGGCAAACCCTGGAGCACAGCAGCGCCCATGTGACCGTCCTCATTAGCGACTTCCATACTAAAGCCATTGGGGTGATCGAACATCTGAAAGAGAGCATTGCTAGTGAGCAAGAGACAGCTAAGTCAGAGCACTGGCAGGAAATCATTTTCAGGTTGGGACAAGAAGTGAGTACGCTGAGGATGGAGGCACAGAAGAGGATAGGTTCTCTCAAAACAGAGCTTGCTGCTCTGCTAGAAACTGTACGGCCTGGTAAGGCTGAAGTCACAGCCAGTATGGAGCGGTTCTGCCAAAATGAGGCCCTGCAGAGCCAAGTCTTTCAGGTGCGAATGGAGAGGTTGTTTCAGGGGCTTGAAGAGGAGTTGCAGGTCCAGGGAGCCGCCAGCCTGTCTCCTGATTCTTCTTCCTCCTTGCAGGAGGATTTCTCAGTTAAATTCTCTGCTCTGATCCAAGACATTATGCACTCAGTGCAGTGACAGACACCTGTATTTTTTTTACACAAAACTACCAATTACCTGCTCTGCGTTCCTATTAAAGTGTATAATTTGACATGTATTCAGCTCCATACATTTTGTCTGTTGTTTGCTATTGTACCAGCAAAGTAAGTAGCCTGTAAATATTTAGTGTTTGTTTTTGATTGATGTACTCTATGTACTATGTACTATTTTTTTCATTCTCCATGTGAATGTGTAAATGTCAGCAAATGTCAGTATATGTTTACAGTGCATGTAATATAAGTGCTGGGCCAACCAGATTTCAAACTTTATTTTTAATATGTACAAAACAGATCTGACTTGTATACTGTAGATTATGCCGTATGTGCATTGTGCTAAAAAATAAATGTGTTTATATGTATATAACTGTTTTAAGCAAGAGGATTCTGTACATGATACCCAAAATGTTGTAAGACTGTCAGTTGGCATACTTGCAAACCATTATAAAAGAAAATCTGTGATAACATAACATATTAAAAGGACTGTTCTTTAAATGCTTACATAGTTAATGTTTATTTTTTAGACATAGTTCAGGTGTGACTGTTCCTTCATATCTGATAAATGACTGACGAATGCAAATGCAGCAAGTATACAGAAGGGGTGTATATTCCATGGTCACCTGACAAGAATATTTGAGTATTACTGACAAATCACAACCATATCAGATTTTATGTTCTCACAATAAACATACAATTACAATATGGTATGAGGCGAAGCTAATTTGCCAATTGATCTGTCAGTTGAAGGCATGGGGTAATCCTCCAGCTCAATAAAACTTCTTCAGGGTGAACCAGCCTCCCAGAACCAGCAAACCAACAGCAGCCGAGCCGAACACCAACCCTACGACTAGGACCGTCACATTCACATCGTCCCTCTCTGATGCCACGTCATTACCTGATGCACGCAGGGGGAGATTAACCGAGATTACTTTTGGTGTTGTCTTCCCAGATCTTCCAAGATATTCAAATGTATTTTTAATGATAAATTTGATCAAAATATACTTACTGTAAGCAGCTGCATATGGCCTGTCTTTAGAAGGGGAAGATAAGAAAGAAAGTCAGAGAAAAAGTTAACTTTCTTATCATGGTTCACTATAGTAGTGTTTTTGCTGGGTCTTACCTTCTCCGGCAGCAGTGTAAAGAGGTCCAACTGAAACAGTGGCAGATTCGCTGCCTTCTTCTCCAAAAGGAGTTGCAGATCGTTTTCTTCTGTTTTTACAGGCCTGAAAAACAACACACATTCAGTTGGGTTTAGTTTGATCTATGTTATATGATGTAAAACCATGGCTTCTCTCTAAGTTTAAGAAATAACAAGTGATTTGTTTTATTTTATGATAAAATAGAAGAATTTACCATGAACCACAACGTCCCCGATTCAGTTATCAAAGTAATTCAGTGTGACTTACTGTCTGCTCAACACTGTGGTCAGAACATTTTCTATTTCTATATTTTTAAAAGTATAAAAGTTATATACACTGTGATACATGTATCATACAAATCTCTGCCCTAGAAATATTGGTACGGGGTACCTTTGAAAGTTGCTTTAGCATTTTTTTTCTTTGATTTGTTTTTGACTTCTCAACTTACAGACACGATGTCTTGACATTTGCTGGGCTCACAGAGTCTCAGTATGCAGTGCAGATAGATGCTGGACATTGCCTGGTCGCGGTCCCGAACAAAGCGGAAGGCCTCAAAGTTAAACCAGGCAACTTTGGAAAGGCCATTGCTTGTCACAGATGTCTTTTGGTCGATTGAACAGCTAGCAGAGAGCAGAATTATTTAGATATAGTTTATATTTTAAAAAGTTATGTGGAAGTTAAATTATTTCCCCTATGTAAGAAGCTATACTATGGAAGTGTGCGTCCATACCCTGTGAAGAAGTTGTGCTGCTCACTCTGCAACATGTTGTAAGCAGTGGGAGTACCAAAGCAGTGATCAAGCAGTACATGGAAACTGAAAAGAGGACAGTGGGGCAATGACTTAATGTTTGCAACAAGAAAACTCTGTTCTCGTTTTAATGTTAATATTTATTTTCTGATTAGTAAATTCACTATAAACATCCACTCATCCAAATACTAATTGCTTACTTTCCTGTGAGGTTAACAGCCTTGACCTCCACATAGATCCTGGTGCGTAGCGCAAGTCCTGTAGAAGGTACCACTAACGGGTAGCCATAGTCAGAGTCCTGGAGAAATAAGAAATCAGAGTAAAATAAGTCAATAGAAACAGCTCTATAGTATAGTATATCTAAGGTAACCTGCCAGAATGCCAACTTACATTAAAAACACTCATTTTCAGTGTATCAATGAAGGTTCCATTATTATCGCTGGTCGCCACGGAAACTGAGGAGCTAAAAAATAATGAAAAAGAAAATTACAGTCTGTCATGTGTTGCCTCAGACAAAATGTAAAAAGGTACAATAACATAAGGTAGTCACAATGGGCCCAGTGCACGCTAATGTGAAGCACGCATGCACACACACTGCACCTCCTGCACTGTCTATATGTATGCCTCTGATAGGATATATAAAAAATATCCCTAAATCTCTGCACAATGTAGGCTCATTTTAAAGGAAGATTCAGTTACTCACGCCGCAATCTGTGTGTTGTTGATCAGGTACTCCAGCGGGTAGCGGCAGGAGAAGTGATAGTAGAGGTCTGTGGAGTAGCTGATCAACCCCTCGTCAGATCTGGGGGTGTCAATGAACCCGGTGATGATAACTGACTGGATACTTGAGAAGCTGCTGAATGGACCTGTGGGGTCCGGTGCCTCATCCACAATCTGAACAACACAACAAAATAATCATTGCATGACCTTTCTCTATACTGCCATATAACCCTAAAATAAGTGTTGTTTATCTAAATCCCTGTTGCAGTAAAACCACTGGAACTATGTGTCTATTAATTCAACATTATTCTACATCCTCCACTAGACATTTTCTGACCTGCAGAGACTGGCGGCAGGGGTTATCCTGACTGTGGTTAACAGGAAGCTGGTAACGGATGATTGGAGGGTCCACACTGGTGTCGATAGAGCCGTGGCACTCCGTAGTGTTGTGTTTCCCGTTCAGAGCCAGGTCTGTGGTGTTGAAGCCTGCCCACTCAGCCGTGCACAGGTTGATCTCCAGGGTGATCGTTCTGGCGCCACAGTCAACTATCAAGTCTGAATTGTCTATGAAAGAAGGGAAAGGAGAAACTGTGAATGTTTTGATACTGCAAGTTTTTTACCCTCATTGGAATCAAAACTACAATATGTTCAGTTGCTGCTGCAGAGACAGATATGAGTAAAAAGTCTGCTCTGATTTTTTGCAGAATACTCATATAAAACAAAACCATCTGGCTAGTGAAGGTAATAGTTAACCTACCTGGGATTCTCTCATACACGGACGGGCAGTTGTAGAGACACAGAGCTGGCTGCAGGAGCACAACCAGCAGGGGGAGACAAAGATACAGCATCATGCTGTCTGGAGGATGCTCAGTTCGATAGATAAATCCTGTCCTCATACGAAGAATAAAAAACAATATCAACAATAATACAAACACATGAATGACACTCAAATAACTAAATCAACTGAGTTAGAGCAGATGTGCAAACAAATTATATTATTTAGAAAAGCCACAAATTGGTGTATGTGACTATAATTTTCAGTATCAAAAAGTTGCAAATATTTTGCTAAGGGGAAACTGTTTATGTTTATCCTAACATTATACGGTTTAAAATCAATTAATTTTGGATATCGACCCATGAGACAGTCTTACCTTTGCTGGTCCCTGGTGTCTCGTGTCACAGAACAAGTTGTGCAGTGTGGCTTTTATAGTATTTGATAGCCTCAAGACACATAAAACCAGAGAGGTGTGACTGTCAAGCCCTCCTTTCCACACTTTCTTTACGTTTCTACCGTGACTTCTCATTTGGCCGGCATTAGCTCCTGGCAGGGTTCATTGTCAGATATAAACTCAGTAGATTAATCTGTCAGTGGGATTTGACATAGATCCCTTGGGTTAACAACAACTACTGTTTCAGGTTTCTTTCCATCAAAAATGAATAATGAAGATGATAGTTAGTTGATTGCTGGTTGTGTTAAGGTTCAAAGTTGTGTTAAGGAAAAAAAACAACATTTTGAAACTGCATTTCATCAAATTCAGGCCACTTTCCTAAAATCCTGCAGATTAAATTCATTTTATATTATTATATTAATTCTGATTATACTGTATTAAAATCGTATAATAATAAAGGATTCAATTTCTTGAGAATGAAACACCTTGAATGCTTGAAAGGTGATCACGCTTGCCACAAGCGATAAAGTCCACAGACAACCAGGATTAACCTTAGATAATTTCCCTTGTCAAACCTCTCCTCTATTGTTTCCATATACTTGCATTACAGGTATAGGTCTCTATAGCTATAGGCTACAGCTGCTGCTGCTCAACTGAGAAGCCCCATTGTTCCTCAAAGATATAGAATGAAAAGGAGCATCAGTGTTCTTGCTGAAGTGCCCATGGTGAGAGAAGACATTTGTTACACTATCCATAGATGCGTCACTCTTCAATCTCTGAGTCCTCATCTGCGTTTACCTCCTAGGACACCTGCTTGGAAACAACTCGTCTGCCATTCTTCTGCATTCCAATCACATTCTCCATTTCATGACTGTAATCGCTGTGGCTGCAGGGTCAGAGATAATGTTTGGATGGAGATGTCTGGAAAACAACATTCACCTGTCCATAGGTCGTTTGGTCTGCATAAACCATAACAAACGCATAAATTAAATAATCATGTAAACTAATAGCACATAATTTATAGCATATTGCATGTAATCAGTCCCCAATGAAACCCATATATCTCAAATGTTAGGGATTTTGATTATTTGCTGGAAGGATTAAGTGCTGAGAAAATATTCTTACTTCAGATAAGCTAAATGTATCTTTTTTTTAACACCAGACTGCCGGAGTGCTGCGATAATTATTAGTGTACATATCTTCTGGTTTTCACCTAAAAGCGACAATGGTTACTGACATATATTCACATGAGAAAACAATGAAAACAAAGCCCAGGGCAAGATGCAGATTTAGTTGTGGAAGAAAGAGGATACACTGGGAAGCTTATGATGACATACTGTACTCTGTGGGCATGTACAGTAAAGACGGTCATTAGAGTAGCTCATAAACATTCAGGGTGTGAATGTAGCATGTCAACTAACTCATCAAAAACATTTTTAAAACAGTTGTAACACTCCAAAGTTGCTGAGGAGTTTTTGTCTGAGCGTACATTGCGTGCTGGCAATAATTAGCTCAACATATTTCCTCTTAATGCATATGAAATATAAATCAGTGAATGCCATTTGATGGTACCAAAACCGCACTGTAAAGATATTCCACTACAAGTAAAAGTCCTGCATTTAAAATAGCTTCAAATAGCTTCATTCTTAGGCTGAGTAAATTTATTATAAGTATTATAGGCAAAATGTACTTAAAGTATTAAAACGTATACTCCTAATGCAGAACAATGTCCCTTGCAACTATAATATTTGTAGATACGGTATGGCAATATTATAGTTTTAATACTGATGCATGCATGCATATATAGCATTTTACTTTTTGTAGCTGTTGTAGTTACTTTATATAAGGTTGGTTATTTCAGTCCAGTGATTCTCATCCTAGGGGACTTGTTTTTATAAGTGGTCACAAGACAAAAAGATTGGGAACCACTGGTTAAAACTTCAAAATTGTCTTGTATTTTTAAGGCCGAATATTTTTTGTTTTTTACTTAAAATCTTAAAAGTAATCACTAACTAAAGCTGTCAGATAAATGTATTGCAGTAAAAGAACAATACTTGTGAAATGTCGTGGAGTAGAAGTATATCATAGAAGAAACATAAAGCAAAGATATTCAATGCCATTACCTCAAAATTGTACGAAAGTAGAGTACTTGAGTAAATGTACTTTTCTTACTTGTCACGAGTGGTGTCATTGGACAACAACAGATTCATTTCAAAAGCAAATGGGAGTTGCTGCTCGGCCTCAGTTCATCAGTAGTTTGGTGTCATCTGCTGGCCAGAATTAGACAGAGCTCAAATGCCTTGTTCTCTGAGGCTGATAGAATCGCAATTCACCAGCGGTGAGGATTGCAGGAGACACAACTTCCTCCTCAATGAACAGACAGCATAGCAACACTACTGAGTACTAAATGGAACAAGTACCAGTTTACTGACATATAAATGTACTTAAAGTATTAAAACTTAGCCCGAACAGGATTGGGTCTCACAAACATGAATACAAACAGCAATGATGTGCTGCTGTCAACAACAACTGCCATTCAAAAATAACTGAGGCAGGCCGCTATTTAACCTGTCAGCCTTTCAGTCTTACGGTGGACAACTTAGTCTGAGGATTTTTACTGGATTCAACGAAGTAAAATTATTTATTTTTTAGGCTTAATCCATACGACTGCTCCAGACTTTCACAATCATTAATTTTCTGGAAATGAAACTGCAATGCCTGGGAACCAAACCAAAGCAATGGACAGGAAGTAGGGTTCTCTAAAAAAGTCCTTTCCTCTTCCTCCTCTGCATGCTTTCCTGTTCCAGTCTTTCCCTCTTTATCTCTTATCAAGTCCCTATCTCACTTTCTGCCCTTGCTGTGTCTCTCCAAATGGTGTTTTCACAGTGAGTCAGTTTCCTTTTAAACACTTACACTTGCTTTGTGTGAGATGTGTTTTAATCAACAGCCGCCTCAGACATGTGCTGTATAAACTGAATCACATGACATGAGACCAGCATGTTTACCAGACATAGAAAAGGGAAGGTTGAGTTGTACTTTTAGCATGCATCATTTCAGTTTTTGAAGTCTTGCTTGTTTCTGCTTTCTCACAGACCGCACTCAATCACTGTGTGCGTGTGTGTGTGTGTGTGTGTGCGTGTGTGTGTGTGTGTGTGTGTGTGTGTGTGTGTGTGTATGTGCGCGTGTGTGTGTGCGTGTGTTGTGGAAAAAGAATGAGAGATCCTCATTCTTTATTTTAATACAGGGACCATGATGCAGAGTGTTAGCACAAAGAACTCCATTCATCCCATTATAATGTCATTACTAGATGTGAAATGGGATTTTGCTAATTTAGTAAAAGACACAGACGCACTAATGGATACCTCAGTGGTTTGAGTTTACATCTAGAGGGGGAAAACAACAATAGCTAAATCTTGGACTATCTCACTCTTGTTTTTTTCCCCTTCAGCCAGACGCCATATGCACGCCTCCACCAGACGACCCA
This sequence comes from Ophiodon elongatus, assembly GCA_016806645.1. Lineage (NCBI taxonomy): Eukaryota > Metazoa > Chordata > Actinopteri > Perciformes > Hexagrammidae > Ophiodon > Ophiodon elongatus. The sequence goes on from JACSYO010002159.1 coordinate 7,243,629, forward strand.
CTTAGGACTGGACTGCCTCTATCCTCAGTTTATCACAGCGTTTGAAAATCTCTAAAGTCTAAAACTCGTTCACAGGCTACTTGATTTTAGGACTAAGTGTGCATCACAAGCGGGTGAACATGTAGAAATGGATTTTATGAAGCTGTTTGGCACCGTTATCGCCGTTTTCTTCCACCCTGGATCCGCGTCTAAAATAAATGGTAAGAGTTTACTTCGTATGAACGAAAACTCTCGAACTTTTTAAACTCTGACGAGACGATGTAATATTGTGTTTCTTACTCAAAGGTAAGACTTCAACTTGTTTGTTTGTACCGAGATATTTATTGTTTTAAAAAGATTTTTAAAAGTTTGCCTGCAGCGCTGTACGAGGCTTTGCATTTATTAAGACGTATTTTATTGTCGTGTTCGTGGATTAAGGGAATGAGGTTGATACCAGAACGCCCGTAATATAAAGAAGCCTGACGCATACAGTATGTACGTTTCTGTAATTATAACCAGGCTGCAGTCACACAGCAGCACGTGATGTGGTGGGAAATGAACATCAACAAGGGGTTTGCGATTCAGCTGATTTGAAGTCAAGGGATTGCATAGTTTTTCTAACTTTAATGCTATATATATATATATATATACAGTGTTTACTTGCCTAAGTATGTACTAATATGATTGGCCTTACTAATAGACCCAATATTCACCATTATACAACAGACGCCCTAATCGTTAAACTGGCTCTATTCAGTAAGGTAAAAAAAAAAAATAGAAATGATAGAAGCATTTAACAGAGATAAGATGTCTGATATTTTTGTCATTGTATTTGTTTATTCTTTTATGCTTTTTTCGGAAAAAGGAAAATCGGTTCTCTCACATCATAAAATCACGTCTTAACTCTAACATGATATGATTAGATTAGATTAGATTAGAACACTTTATTAATCCCTAGTGGGGAAACTCATTTGCCACCAAAAACTCATACAGACAACAATAGACACAGTCCACAGTACACAACAGACAAGTAACACATTACAAAGAATAAATAACACCAGAAAATGCCATATGAAACATGATTAATTTTCAGAAAGATGCTAAATCTAAAAACCACATCTCAAGATGTTCATTAAAAAATCAAACTGCTGCTGGAATGAAAGACCTTCTGAGTCGTTCAGTAGAACACTGAGGCACAGAGTCGCTCACTGAATGAGCTTCTGAGTCCATTAAAAACATAGTGTAGTGGGTGGCCTTTAAAAGAAACGTTTTTAACTTGGCCCTTGTTCTTTTATTTACAGTGACCTCTATTGAGTCCGGGGTAAGGCCAATCCCTGAGCCAGCCTTTATGATCATCTTATTGATCCTGTTTTTATCATCCACAGTGATGATTTTGTGTTGACGAGTCATAAGCAATAACAAAGTATGGGAAACCTGTGGTTTAATCTATTGCCTGTCTGCCTTTAAATTGGCATATTTCTGGAGAAAAAAAAACTGTAAATGATGCAGGTACAGGTGCCTTTAGACAATCAAGATGCATTGTGTGAAGACATAATTGTGCAAACTCAGCAAACCACTGCATTTCAGACTCACATATCTTTAAATCTGTTCCAGTGCACCACATCATCAAAACTATTTTGAATGAACAAGACCAATCTAGAAAAAACAAACACATCTTTTTTAAGCCTTTAAAAATATAGGTTTTACACTATAATTTATCTACCATATGGTTTACCACTGCAGGAACATGTGGGAAGGCTTTGGCAAAAACAATTCTGGTTTCTAATTTGTCCGTGATGCTTCAGGTTGTTTATAGTGTTTCTGCCACGTGGGTGCCATTGGAACGCTTCAGAAAACTAAAACAAAAATCTTCGCTTGTCATCTTGTTATCTCCCTGATGCTGACTGTGGTGTCCAGGCCAAAGGATCTGTCGGCGTGGGACAGAGCGCCCGTGCTACAAGGTGTCCTACATCCAGGATAGCAGGCGGAGGCTGACCTTTGAGGATGCCAGGCAGGCCTGCAGGTCGGATGGAGGCGACTTGCTCAGCATTGAAACTGAAAGCGAGCAGCGACTGATGGAGAGGTTCATACAACAGCTGCAGGCTGGAGATGGAGACTTCTGGATCGGGCTCCGCCGCAGCCCACAGCTCTACAGGGCAGGGACCACAAACCCAGGTTGCCCTTCGCAGTACTATTGGCTGGATGGAAGCAAGGCCAAGTTCAGGTCTTTCTCATTTTAGAAAAGATTATTGGATTAAATTGTGCACGTGTGGGAGTGATGGAATGTCTGCAGTCCTTTGCAAGAATTTGAGAATGAGAAATTCAGATATGAAGTAAAACTGTGCATGCAATAATGTACATTGTCCAATTTAAATGAAATACGAGTCTAAACTTGTGCCTCTTCTTTGCCGTAGGAACTGGCATTGGGATGAACCATCGTGTGGTGTGGAAATGTGTGTGGTTCTGTACCACCAGCCCTCTGCACCACCCGACGAAGAAGGTCATTTCCTGTTCCAGTGGAACGATGACAACTGTAACTCCAAGAACAACTTTGTCTGCAAATACCGAGAAGGTAAGCCAGTAGATCACAGACTGCTGGGAATTATTAACAGTTGGCACTTTTGGTTTTATTTGGTTCTTGAATCCACAAAATCTGAGACATTGTCTTCCAAAAAACAACTAAAATAGGGCCAGCACTGTCAACCGCATGCACTAAACAAATAATCTACAATTTTAATGTTAGTTGCCTAGATTACTGTAATGCTCTGCTCTCTGGAAACCCCTGAGCAGATATATCAGCCATGTGTTTAAGATGTACCTGATGTCTACATATTTGCTTTAGAATTAAAATATTGTTTTTAAGTCCTTTAGGGACTTAAAAACAGTGAAAGAACCCTTCAAAGAACATGTGTGCCAGTTTGTGGACATTTCTAAATAACAATCATAAGCATCATGTGAAACCTGTGAATATTTTTCAGGGCTCATTTTATGTTGTGGAACATTTTTTACATTCTATTTCTAATGATTCTTCCTGTTTTTTGTCTTTTCTTTCTCTTTCGGATGGGAAGCGGATCTTGAACGCTTGCATATATTAATCTCTTTTTCTTCAGCAGATTGAAGTAGCATTGATGACATCATTTTACAAGGATTGAAGGGCTGAATTAACTACTTTTCTCTGTTTTTTTGCAGAAAAACAACCAGTGTTTACAGAGAAAGGGAACAAAGCACATGCAGGTACAACATGTACTTGACTACCCCGCACATACTGTCCTTGCATGATGTTTCTATGGGGTATAGATAACAAGCGACCGTAGATGTGTTTATACTTAGATCAGGAAAAGTCAGACTAAACCATTGCATCACTACTTTTTAATCACATACTTTTAATGTCAAATTCCCTTTTGGGTCAATGAAGACATCTATAGTAGTGGGCAAAATGTATTAAAGGGGACATATCATGCTCAGTACCAGGTTCATACATGTATTTTGCATTTCTACTAGAACGTGTTTACATTCTTTAATGTTCAAAAAACACATTATTATTCTCACACTGTCCGTCTTAATATACTTGCTTTGAGATTCATGTGATCAAATCATCGAACGACAATAACATTTAAACAGGGACATTCAAACAAATACGCACAGAACATGGAATTTGTAAAACTTTCTGCTTTTAATATTTCAAATCATACTCTCACATATATTTGTTTATTGTTTCTTTGAATCAGTTAGAAATCTGCAGTGGTTAGATGCCACGTGTCAAAGTTTTTCTTTTCATACTCAACTGATTATGTTAATTTGTTTTCTGATTGCTCTAGTTCCATCTCTAAGGCCAAATGTGTTCTCAACTACAGAAAGTGATGAGAGGATAAAAATAGGACTACCTGAGTCATCAGGTAAGAAAAGAAAAGAAAAGAAAACTTAGAGTTAAAGCCCTTTGTGTTTTCAGGGAAACGTCTATAAACCAATGCTTTAAGTAGTGACAGAATTGTGACGTGCTCTAACTATTCAATGATTAAGGTCTATATTCTAAAGTCATATTAAAGGAAGTTATATGCCAGTAATATTCTGTCCTTTGCAGTATCTCTCTCAGACAACAACCTCTATGTTTCCTACATCCTTTATGCAACTATTCCGGCTCTGCTGCTGCTGCTGTTTGCAGCTGCTGGGTTCTTCTGCTACAAACAGCACGCTAAGAGGTAAAAGAAGAACACGTTTCTGCATGCAAGTTAATCAAATGATATTTTAAGAAGCATTTTTGAAGAGATAATGTCCTTTTTTTGCAGAATGTTATTATTTTTTAGAAGAGTTAATATATCTGTGTAAAATGCAATTATTGAATATATATAGCACATCAATGCAACTCTTCTCCAAAAATATACTCAGTTTTGGCCAATGAGAGACATTTCATGTGCACACACTTCCTATTTGACTTATATGCTTCTTTTATCTTTGGTCTTAGAAATGTTTGTGGTTCACAACATGTAGGGGAAATGTGTTTTTTTACTTTATGTTGCCTTTAATAAAGAGGTAATTTCACTGATGAGCAGCATGCTTTGATGATTGTATTGAGCTATTTAAACATGATGTCTTTCATATTCAGGAGGAAAACAGAAACAGAAAGCTACCCCAGCAGATCAAAACCGTGGATGTCAAAAACAGCTTCACCTAATGCCGTACAAGGTCCTTACGCCTTTAGTGACATTAACAAACTGCCTCACACTGCTCTGGACAGCAGCATGTCGGCAGACGTCATGACGAACTACTCCTGTGCTCCTTCCCAGGACTCCCAGTGTGACGATTATGAGAATGTGTCATGCGTGGACAGAGAGAGCGGCTTTGTGACCAATGACATTTATGAGACCTGCAGAGCTCAGAACCGGCACACTGGTTGGGTGGAAAATGAGATCTATGGATAACACTGTTGATGCCTAACTGATCTCTGTGAGTGTCCGTCATCCTCTTACCAGCTATCGAATATGACGCAGTTCCACAGAGGAACACAATGTTCTCCATCCCTTTCTTCTTGCACACCCTTCTGGTCACTTGTGTTGTACAGGATTACTTAACACATGGCTGTGTCGTCTTGGATGTAGACATATATTCCAATAACTTATCACCTGTGTATATCTTCAGTGTGGCATCCTGATCATCCAGCATCCGAGGCTGCAAGTCAGATAAATGCTTAAAGCAGGGTTTCCCAAAGTTTTGTCACCTGTTAGATAACATTTAGGCCCCAAACTTCCCATAACCTCGCCATTAGAGAGTTCTCAAATCGTTGATGAAATTGTGAATCTGTGCACGGCATATTTTGGATTCAAGAGTAATAAATGAGTTATATAAAAAGTATAATATATTTCAAATCCTTTAAATAAATAACAAGATCTAAAGTCTTGAGCCATGCTAGCAGCTCTATGAGGCTGTGCTCAGGCTCAGCAGTGTTTTTAGCTGAATGCTAATTTCAGCATGCTAACATGCTCACAAAAGCCAATGAAAACATGTTGATCTTTAGCAGGCCTTATGCTTACCATGTTCACATCATAGTTTTGTGTATTAGCATGCTAACATTTGCTAAAAACGGAGGGGAATGCCATTAGTTTTGCAGATACTTGGTTTTAAGTATTAAATTATTTTTAAGCTCGGGGAAGGCAGAAGTAAGGGGATCCAATCCAATAGTTGTTAAGACAGTTCACTCAAAACCACAAATGCCAACTGTATGTTGGCGCTATAACATTGATATGTATTATCCTGAACAAGCTCTCTGATGAATTATGTAACTTCAATGCAGCACAAAGGTTTTGGTTTTAAAGAGGCATTAATGAATTCAAATAAGCATTACTGAGTCAGGTCAGGTAAGCGGTGCAGCAGGGCTGCTATATTTGGCATAGTGGATTTCACTTTTAACCCTGAGAATTAGAGCAAGTTTTGAATAATCAAGCAAGGTCACTCATCTTGTAAACAATCCAAAATTAAACAGCCATTTTCCAATCACGTCACTAGATATTATGAGACACAAGGACAAAAAGATCCGCTTGCGTCTCTACAGCGGTGTAGTTGTCCTATTCAGGGACTATTCTCACCCTTTCGCTAAACCTGAAGAGCGCTGTCAGCCAAGTGTAAGGCTTCCTGTTTGGACTCTGATGTCAGAGAACAGGACTGCACATACGGAAACACTGATGACAGAACTCTGCTGACCCCAGTAAACCTTTAAAGCTGTGGCCTTTCTCCGACTCCACCTGACTGTGTGGGAAACTCAACCCTTCCATTGATCTGACAGTACAGAGGCTTTTTAGGAGTGACCAGTTTTGAATATGTCATGGATTCATTCAACAGTGTTTGCTTTTAAAAGCACATGCATACCTTGTAAATCTGTAAAATATTCATGGATATACATTGCTCAACACAAATGCCTGTGTTATTTCTGAGTGGGCTGCTGGGTCTGCATCTTGGAAAGATGTAGCAAGCCCAGTAAGGAGAGGCTGAGCGTGTTCTTGGAGAATGTTAGACAGGAAATGCCAAAAGCACATCTGGAACTCTTACATTCAGGAAGTCTATGCGTGACAACGGAGGCCTTCGGAGCGCTGCTCTCCCTGCCCGCTTAGTAATCCTCTGCTAAACTGTCACTGCATGGGCTGAAGATAACAACTACTTTGTGTGAATGTGCAGAATCTCAAAACATGGCATGATCTTTGGGTGTCAAAAATAGTTTGGGTTCAAGATGTTGTGGTTGCATTCCTGATTTAATAATAATAATATGAGTATATTCAAATGTGTTTGTAGTTTTAGGGTAATGCCTGTGTGACGTTAGATGTGTGTGAATGAAAAATGCCTGTTACTAAAGTACAAAAACTTACTGTACTGGGAACAGTATGTGTAGCCTTGCTTCAATTCTCTATGTTTTCCAATAGATGGCGCTGTTAAGTCGCTGACCAAAGTGTCTTTGTTGCTGATAAAATGTCTAGTTTCACATGAGGTTCTGCTATGTCACATTATATAATGGCATATATATGATATAATATGGGATTTTTAATACCAGTTCCACATTTTTCTGGATTATATCACTGAAAGTAGATATGCTGTGCAAATTATTTTTCTTTTAAACGTTCAATACTTGCATACTATTGTGTTTTTTAAAAAAAAATCCCTTTCATTCTTTGCAGAGCCATTACTGTGTGCAAGTCAAATGGGCAGTTTCAGGCTGATTTATAATTAATTTAACCCTTTTAAAAAATATATATTTAACCCTTTTTTTTCTCCCCCGCGTGTTTCACTCTCATCCTCATAAAAAGCTTCCTAAACACACCTGCGGGAGGGAAACTTCAAAGTTACCTGTGCGTGCAATGAAGCAGCACAGGGCGAGCAAACAGATTTCAGAATAGCAATTTCACCGGTTGACGTAAGAGGTGGTTCTGGTTGTCCCGGCAACCAATTGGCACTGGAGTGTGCAGCGGCCTCGTGGCCCCGCCCCCTGTACAAATACCCCGATGGCTTTGACGTCAATACACGTCAACCGGAGAACACGATGCCTCCTCGCGAGTCAACTCGTGCGCTCTTGTAGCCGACAGAGGCACCTCGAGCCCGACGTGTTACAGCGCTATTGTACCGGAGGACGCGGTGTGACAGCGGACGGCCTGCTCCGGGTCGCCGCGCTGACGGGAGAGTGTCGCCACATTGGCGTTTTCAAGCTGGCAGAAAGCAACTTTGTCTATTTTTTTAATGGACACGCTTCGAGCGGCGGCGGCGGCGGCGGTGGCAGTGGGCGGTTTGTTTTCCTTTCGTCTTTATCTGTAGCTGCTCCAGCGAGCCCCGCGTGAGCCCCCCTCCCCTCGTGTGGTCCCCCTGCTCGTCTGGCTCACCCTCCGCTCCTCCACACAGCCAGGTCCCGTTGAGGAACAGCATGGTCATGGCTGACAGCGTGCAGAAACCGCTGACCCGGGGTCCGGTCCGAGTGGGCTTCTACGACATCGAGCGCACTTTAGGAAAGGGCAATTTCGCTGTCGTGAAGCTGGCTCGACACCGAATAACCAAGACCGAGGTGAGTGGTGTGTCGCTGAACTGGTTAGCCTGAGAGCTAACTTGGGCTACTGTTCGGCTGAGTTACATAACTTTATTGCACTAGTTGACACTCCAGATATTCACAAGCAGATACCGAAAGGCTGTCCACATCGTGCGCTAATAGAAACTTGGATCAGGTAACTGTGAAGTGCCCCGGGGCCACTTGGCTGCTCCGGTGCGAGCAACAGCTGGTGTGTTTGAATACCTGCAGGTACAGGAGCAATGTCTCACTGCACGTTCACCTCCCTCAGCCGGCAGCACTGCCAGCAAAGAGGTCTGGCCACCAGTGCTGCTGGGAAACACGAACCGTCAATATGCACGCTTTCTTCTCCTGCGCCAGACCAGCATCATACACCTGCACTCCTTTTTGGTAATAACCCAGACAGTGCGACAGTGTACCGACCCAAAAGTCTGTCTGCTGTTAACGTCGCTGTATCTGGGGCACGCATGCAGCATGGGTCGGTGGTCCCATTATGTAAACCAAATAATGATTTGATTTAGTGGTTTCTTGTGCCAGCAGTGCCAGAGCTTTTGTGAGGAGGAGCAGGACGTGCCAGCCAGAGCTCTGTAATTGGAAAGCAAAGTGTTCTGCACGCATGCATGCAGACAGCAATTCCCTGACACTGCTCTGGGGGTCTTCACTTAGTTTGGAGAAGGTTTGATTTTTGCAAACACTGAACACTCTCAGGCGACGCAGCATGAGCATAGAAGGAACAGGGCTCGGATGTGTCCGATAGTTTTATGTCATCTCTCTACAGAGAGGCCTTTCTCGACCAGTGTCACTGTGTGCCATGCCTTTTTATTGTCATGACCGAGACAAAGGGAGCAAATGTAGACTGTCCAGTCTGTGTGTGAAGAAGACAGAGGGAGTGATAGAAAACACAGTTGCACACTTTGATCTTTGACCTCACAGAGCCTCAAACTGTTTGTCGTTGAACGTGAGCAATCATCCTGCGCAGGAAAACAAAGATTTACATCATCCAGACGAGGCCCCTGGTTTAATCAATGTTTAATGAATAACAAGGCAGGAAAATGCCTCTTAAGACTGTTTTGGGGTTAATCTGGTTATTAGAGCCTGTGAAGTGGCGCAGCGTCAGTCTAGCCAGGTAATCTGCAACCGTGTGACACTAAGAGCTGTGTGAATGCAGGTTTTAATTTCCACCAAACGTGACACCAGGTGATTTCACTAAGTGGTTGCACCTCTCCCTCAGCTGGTGTGGTATTTGGGTTGAATGAAAACATGCACGTTGATGCTGGTTTTTAGGCCACTGGTTTGGTAGAGGTCACTCGGTGCTGGTCGCTACAGAGAGCCACTGCAGCTGCTTGGCTCGGCCAGGCCCATGGCCGTAGCCAAGCTGTTTGTTTAAGTAGCCAAGGTCAGCTGGAGAGGCTGGCTATCAACTTTATGTGATGCCATCTGCTTTGTAAATTTGCCAGGGCAAAAGAGATGTTAACCTGGAACGTGTGTGTGTGTGTGTGTGTGTGTGTGTGTGTACGTACGTGTGTGTGTGTGTGTGTGTGTGTGCGTGTGTGTGTGTGTGGAAAAGCAGCGTTTAATGATACATGAAACGGCAGATCTGATGTGTCTTTGTGCATATTCCTAGATAAGTGTATCTGTGTGCATAACCTACTTTTTCTGCTCATGGCTCCTGCGTGTTATACTGACCCATTCATCCCATTATGTACATACTGCAGCTTGAGGGTTCACATAGTGCTGGCTCATTCCCGTGGGGTCCTGCCTGTCAGCTCAGTGGGTCGGACTTTTATCCATCTCCGTTCACAGTATTGTCCTGTCCAGCCTTTCTGCGCTCATTACTTAATGTATGAGCTAAATTCTCCTGTAACGCATTGTCCTCAAATGACCTTGTGCCAGCCGAGTACACAAGAAGTCTTATGTTTTGTGTGTGTGCGTATAAGTATTGTTGACAATGTAATCAGTTGGTTGGCTCAGATCTTTTCATGCTAAGTACCCTGTAATCCAGTAGGCTAGCGGTTTAAAATTTTATGCCCAAGAGGTCTCGACTTGTAGCTGGAGTGCCATTAAAAGATTTAGATTTCTTCACAGGATACGATGGCAAATTGCATACCTGTTTGTACTGTGGTTAGGGAGATGATAATGGAGTGTTCAATGTATTGAAACACCCATTACTGCGCATCTGAAAGTGCTAACTACAAATATGCTAAATAGGATTAAACCGGGTGCCAGTGGAATTGAGGTGTCCGACTTCACTTTAAGATTAAAACCAAACAAACGGCTGTCTTCAGACTATTTGTACCACTGTTTTAACACAGCAGGAATACCAACTGCAAAAATACAGGACTGTCTCGTGGAAAACATTGGCTGTGGCTCAACTTTTGCAGTAGCACAGTGTAACGTTAGCTGACGTCAACGCACTGTAGCCAGTCAAATATAGGCCACCGCACATTGTAATATGAGAAGGGTAATTCTGATGTTTTTGTGACGTAAAGATGGAGGATAAAATCATTGTCACTAGTTTCCAGAGGAAAATCCTGTGTCAGACAGTATTTAATTATATGTTTTGGCAACCTATAAACCTTCAAGCTCATGGATCTATTAATCAAACCTGCCTTCCTGGACCCTGTTTTATTATCTGACCTAGGGCTGCAGTTAACAATTATTTTCGTTATTGATTTTGCAACTTTCCAAAAGCCCAAGTTGACCTATTCAAAAAGGTTGTTTTGTCCGACCGAATGGTCCAGAAGTCAAAGACGTTCAGTGTTTTACAGAAGACGGAGAAAACCATCAAATATTTACATTTAAAAAAAGCTGGAACCAGATACTTTTTTTTGCCATTTTTGCTTTTCAAAAACCTATAAAAATAGTTGTGGCTTTATTTTCTGTTGATCAACTAATCTATTAAGTGACTGATTATTAAAGCTCAAGTCTCACCAGCGCCTGAAACAACAAAGCCCCTTACAGATCTTTTAATACAGCCCTGTTTTCAGTCTGAACGCTCTCGGTCAGAGTTTTCTAACTTAATTGAACAGTGGTGCGATTTGCTGAGAGGCGAACTGGGTTCTCCTGTTGTTTACTCCTCCAGCTTGGCTCACAGGCGCTTGGAAACACTTCAGATCACACTGATGAAATGTTGTTTATGAGACAGTCTGAAGGAAAGATGTTAATATTGCCTTGTTACCCACCGGACATCATTAATCAAAGCCAAGAGTGTTGAAGTTTTGAGCGTGTGATTTACACATGTACGTGTCGTTGTGGGTGTTTGTGTATAACCAACGGGGTCTGCGTCTGCTGTACCTTCATGTGATATTTCATCTGTGCTCAAATTTCAAGGGTGTTTATGATGAAGGTCTTCAGCACGAGCTGTATTTAAGTATCTTGTGGCTCAAAAACAGTTCTCTGAAAAGGACAGACTGTCTGTCTCCCTTTGCTTCTTGGAGAATATTAAATTGCTGTCTCTACTTGTGTGTATGTGAGTGTAGGGAGTGTGGTTCTTTTTGCTCAAGTCTGATGAGGCCAAACAATGATTCTATTGTATGCTATTGAGAAACTGACTGATGGGAGTTGTATTGTTCTGCAGGTGGCTATTAAGATCATCGACAAGACCCAACTGGATGCTGTCAATCTGGAGAAGATCTACAGAGAAGTTCAGATCATGAAGATGCTGGATCACCCCCACATCATCAAGCTGTACCAGGTGAGTCTCTAGCTTCAGTACCTGTTATCTTTTGACTCTGGCATGCAAGATGTGGACAAAACTAATCTTTTTTGGGGGCTGGTTTAGTCTCTGAGCTTTCACTGATTTAGATTGCAGTACATCATGGTTTTATCTGGGCTCTTCTGGGCTATATCTTTGTAACTTGTTATTCCCTATGTTGTAATGCTGTGCAAAGATAAATGGTTTAATCTGATTTTGTTCTTATTTTTTGTCTTTCAATCAAGAGATTTTTAGGAGATTTATTTCTGTCCTGGGTGCTTCAAATCAAACTTTTTCCCCTCTACTGTTTGTAGTCTGTCGTTGTTGATGTAGCAGTGATGTTGAAGAATGCCACCATTCTATACATTTACTTCAGTTAATATACAACACACACAAACTTGACACTTCTAAAAAATGTTTTACAATTTTTAGTAAAAGCAATAATGCTTCGTACCAGGCCAGTTATAATTTTGCTCCGATTAGTCTAATTGCAGGTAAGACAGTTTCACAAAAATATAGAATCACTTATGGATAAAAAGTTGGCCACCTACCCCCCAGGTTATCTTAATGTTGCCATAGTAACTAGCAGCAGTAGCAGCTGCTGACTGGTGGCAATAAACGACAAAAAAAGTTTATAATTTAGCATGTAATTGTAATTTGTTTCTTGAAATGTTTTGGAGTAAAACATTAGCCTGTTGGAAATTTAGTGAGCAGTGAGGACATTGTCAGTCTTTTACGTTTGCCAACATAAACTATCCTGAGCCTATCTTGGGTTTGACAAGATGGTTTGAAAAGGGTGTATTAATGTAATATGTAACTACGTTGCAGTGGGGGTCCAATGTAACATCTGTTGACGGGACCTAGAATTAGCCATGCCTCTCTGGCTAATCTGGGAGCAAACCAGTTTCCTGCAGCAGAATTCTTGATTTTCTTTGCTAGTTCTTCAGCAGTCAAGGTGTTGAAGCGCAAGACCAATCCAGGTCATTTTCTAATGCATTAGCAAACAACTACTGCCTAGCAGAACCTGCCACCTCTGGGTAGTTTATGATATGAGAGCATAGTTAATGACTGACTGACATTCGGCGCTGTGTTCATCTGTATGTGTTCTGCTCCATGTGAAGTTGCTGCTGGTATGATTAAAACTAAATGTTAGTTGTTTAAGGTTGTATAAATTAAATGTTTTAATATTGTACTTGGACATCAGATCTGACCTGCACTGCAACATCAGGCTCTAATTTAGCCTGCATTTTAAAATTGCATATCTATCTATTCCACACTTTTTATTGACTTAAAACATCTAATTTAGGCCAGAATGGATTCATTGCTTGTCAGAAACAAGTATTAGTTCTTGTCAGTGCCCCTGACCTTTTGGGACCTTCAAAAGGTATTTATTTGAATATGGGGACACAATATCCGTGTTTATTTGCACTATAACTTAGCAAAAATGACCCAACTTGAAAGTTATCAGCAATTGTCCAGAAGACATTTTCTATAAGTATTCTAAGGATGTTATAGTTTCTAATTTGTATTGAACTTAAGGGCTCTGTTTTTGTGGCTATACATCAACCACCACAAGCAATGCTTCAGCATGAGCAGTGTCCTTTGGTCTTCTCCTGCCCAGAGGGCATTACAATCCGATGGGAGTTTGATGCAGATGAATCAGTGCAAAGCAAGTTTAAAAAAAGTTTCTTATTTTCTTATTATTCTATTTCTTGTATATATTGTTCTTACCTTGTATGTACAAATGCTGCTGCTGTAGCGAAAAAATGTCCCCTAGCAGGATTAATAAAGTATCTATCTATCTAAAACGTAAAATTGAGTGTGTAGTGTGTTACAACTGCATAGTATGTAGATTTTGTGTGTGTGAGAAATGCCCAGATATATACAGTACTAGATTAGCAAGAGTTTCTGTGTATGAAGTGTGAGCTTAATGGACACACTCATTCACCCCAAAATGTATTGCGGATCTTCAGACTGTTCAATGGCGTACTGTGAGACAGACGTTTTAAATAATCAACCGTTGGATTAAATAATTACAAATGATGGTGAGTGGCGTTAAGGTACCCATCATAGGAAAAACGCAGGAGCTCACATATATAATTTCCTGTTGAAAACACATTTAACACTTAAATATATAATTATTTTAAGTTACCTTAAAATTAGACTGGGTAATAATAAATTGAGTTGAAGAGGTAATGTTGTTTTCCATTTGTAATAAACAATTTTCATTAAACATTAGCTTGGACCATTGACGTCGTGATCTATACAGTCATGTGATGCAGAGAAGACATATTGCTTGAGTTTACTTTACAAACAGTCTGCTGGTAATAGTAATAATTTTTCTTATCCCAAAATGCATTGCCCACCATGGTTTATTTCTAGATTGCAAAGATGTCTATCATGGTTAATTCTGGAAATGTATTTTTGTGATATGATTTCATACAGCAGAAATGTGTTTTTAATTTCTTAAGGCCAAGAAGAAGAAACATCTGTCTGTGTGGTGGACCTTAAACTTGTGCTATGGAAATAAAGTCAATCGTCAGTAGTAATGATGTGGGCTAAAAACATTGTCACGCCACCATGACACCTTTTGTATAGTAGTTGTATGCATGTCCAGTTGTGCAAGGGCAAGTTCACATACATTTGTACGTGACTCAAAAATAAACTTTTATCACTTTGTTGCCGGGATGTCTGCTGTCTGCCACAAAATAGCCTAACTGCCAATAACTCAACAATTTGGGTGATTCAGTTGTATTACATAAGCCTTTGGGGTCCTGTTAGTTTGTTTAGGGAAAGTAAATGAGTGTTCATTATCATTACACAACCAGGTGGCACTGCTCCAGCTTTCGGCTGTGTTATTTTGGTGTGTATCATTATTTCCAACAGCCCATCCATCCAATCAGCTCAGGTCAATTAGTAATTTCCTTTCTAGTTTCATAAACTGGGGTTGGCCCAAAGGAAAACCTTAGCTAATGAAGACACACATGGACAACCCAACGGTGGACCCCAGTGTAGTTTGTCAAGTGTTGTGTGAAACTCTTTGCTCACAGTCTGTGGTAATTTACTTCACATCCTTTCCGCTTTTGCATCTCACCATCCTCTGACTCTCTTAGGTGTTCCGTTTTCTCTCTGTACAAAGATCAATAAATACAATATAAATATAAAAAAACAGTAAAAATCACCACTAGATATTGTTTTGATAATTACAAAACCACTATCTGGCTATCAATACTTTTCAATACCAAATGAGTGCCCCATTTGAATATCAATCATGTTCCAGCAAATGCTTTAATAAATTGAGGATATTGGATGGATCATGACCCTAATTCGATATCCTCCACACTACAATGAATGACCACATTGGTAAAACTGTTAAAACAATTGCATTTAGATCTACAAATTATGCATTTACTGTATTGAAATGAAACATGAAACAGACTGGCCTGTATAAGGCATGTGTTTCACCACTGGGACTACAGCTGCTCTTCCCAATGACCTAACATTCAGACAGATCAGTCAAATGCTTTACTTGCGTTACCTAGATTGGTCTTCAAACCTTTTCATCAGCAATGTCAGACCGCATGAAGAGCTAAACACAAAGTGCAGCTTGCATTTCTTGGTATCTGGAATTCAGACCGTATTCACTGCTATTATGATTTATTACATGACAGAGATTTGGCTTCAGTTATTTCCCTCATAGCAGTTTTTCACAACTACTTTGGCAGAAATGCTTAATCAGAATATACTTGCAATATAATACTATATGCCACGTATTATATCTGCTGTATTGAAGTTGTGTCGTAATTATCGATGGTGCACGAAAGGCATTTACTGTTAAGGAACTGCAGATGTGAAATGTAAATGGACGTGTTATAGTGTAGCCAGTGCCACAGGGCCTGCTGTAGAAAGGTCTTAAACACAGTATTAAGATCCTGTTGAACTCCTACTTACTTCATACAAGCGCATGAGGCATCATATTTGCTTGATACTTGACTTTGCAAGAAGGGTGGGTATCAAACCTTTTTTTGGTACCAACCGAGTATTTACAACTGTCATGTATCGAAATCTGGTTTGCAAATCTGTTAAAGTATTCTTGTTGTCTCATTTGTTAATAGGAAAGTTCCGGATTAAAATGAGCAGCTGCTTGTGTTTTGACTTTGGCTTCTTTTTTACTTCTCAATGTAATGTAATCAAAAAAGTGTTCGGTATCTGTATCGTAGAACATCAACCTGCAAAGGGACTACACACTATCTCACATCATATTGATGTTAATTAATGTGTGTTGTCCCTGATAAACAAGTTAATAAAGTAAAAGTAAAGAAACTCTGGTATTGATAATAATATAAAAAACGGTAAAACAACACCCAGCACTACTTTAAAGCTGGAGGGCTGTACTTTTACATATGTCGGTTACATTCCTTGCCAAACGAGTTTAAACAATGCTGATTAAGTATATGGCCGCCAGGGAAAGCCCTCTGTGTTTTGCATCATATTGGAGTTGTGGTGTCTACGGTGACATTCTCACGCTGGCGCACGTATGCCTGCAGGTGTGCTCGCCACATCGCCCCTGACCCCCCCAGGAGCGCTCTCTTCAAGTCCTCCCATGCAAATCTTTATGGTTTTTGCGCCAGTGACAGCCTAGGCTGGTTTGTCCATCCATACTTCTTTATGAATGTCCATCTGTCCCATATCTTGGGAACACCTGGAGGACTGAAATCAAGAAATGTAACAGCAACCTCACCAATGGTTAAAACGTAAACCAGCAAAAAAATAAAAATTACCGACATAAAACACCTTGTTCCGAACAGACATATTTCAAACTGACACCAATACAAATAACATTTGCATTTTTGAAAACTGCAAACCTAACACAATAGTCAGACCAGCACTCCATGATGGGGAAGGTGGGCCGTCGCTACACACATGCTGGCTAGAGGTGGTGCATCCAGAAACCAGCACATCTAGTGCGCTCGCTTTCAGCTCAGCTGGTCGACGCTCAAAGCAGTCGACCAGTCCTTTTCCGACACAGTTGAGCCAAACACAAGGCTATGAAAGACCATATAGACCTATGGTTACCATTTTGTTGAAATTTACTGTTTATTTAGCCTATATCTTCCCATTACCGTGGGCGGAGGAGAAAGAGAGCACTCGGACAGCTTCTAGCTGCGCCGCAGATCTCAGTCCTTTACAATTGTGCTACTATGATATTGGCGGTTTGCGGGTGGGGTTCTCATAAGGGGTTTGGTGAGTGCAGGTATTAAAAAGCCCTGACCCGCGCATCATGACAACACACTCTGCTTTGCCGGTTGCAAAATGTGGATAGATATATCATTACATTTGTTATTTTAAACCTTGCTTTTATGCTTGTATAGATTAAACAATTGCTTCAGATCAGGTCTTGGTTACGTGAGACACAGTTGAGAATTAGCCACGCAGACTGCTGGCTGCACTGATTAAAATGGCAGTGGCTCTGTCGACGAGGAAGTAAAAAACACTTCTGACACGCACGAGCTGGACAGGAATGACAAAAAAAAAAATTTTTTTTACTATGTTTTAATATAGGGGCAACATTTGCAGGGATACATTGGTTTGCGACTTAAAAAGAAAGTGTGACAAGGCCTTAAAATGGGGGGTCAATGATCCCTTGGCCCCCTTACTTCAGGTACCCATGTCTGTCACACACATCCATTTCGATTCAAAGATTAACTGATTAGTATCTAGTTTTAATCATGACAATTTCACGTGATGACATTTTTGACAGACATGGATGTTAACTGCATCTTGACTGGTTGGCACAGGCATACAACTGCGAGTTGGTAACTCTAGTTTGACTTCCTCTGAATGCCAAGTTTCTTTTTTTTTTTTATCTGGAGCATTCACTCCAGAAACCTTTCTTGGACACTTCTAATGATTTTTGCACCATAGCTCCCGCCATACTCCTAGCTGCTGCTCCATCGCTACGGTCTGTCTCATATGATAATTACTCTCACTGTCAGAGGGGGGAGAAATGTTGCCCAAAACATCTGCCTTGTCTCCCTGATTTTTGCCCAAACCTTCCCAGAGCTGTATATAATACGTGTGGAGGAACAGGTTAAGACAGCTAATAGATCCACGACAGACAACATATGAAGCCAGTGAGCATGTAGCGGACTGTAAGAACAACAAACAATAGAAAGATATCCACCATGAATTGAAAATAGACATGTCTCATGGTGGATATTTTGTCTTGTCAGGGATAACTAATAACATTAATAATGGCTGCATTTCACGTCGGTGTGTCAGTGCTAGGGCCCTGCTATTGTACATGCTGGATTACTGGCACAACTGAATGAAACAGAGCCGTCGTTAATACTATAAGTTACACCTGTGCTTTTACTGCTGTGACAAGTCAAAATGTCCGCTGTGAGGGAGGTTTATTTCTCAGATTAGGTGCTGTATTGGCTCACCATGCTACTTGTTTTGATTGATGAATTAAGCCTGGGTATAGGTACTCGGTATAGTTCAATCAGTTATATTCCAGTTCCACATATAGAGAGGACAAAATGTGCTTATTACACAACCACAAAAAAAAAAACTGGTTTTAATTTCCTAAAGTTATGAATCGGTCAATGTAACAGATGGAAAGTTGATCATAAACAATGAGCGTGGGATTTCTGCTATGAATGTCTGGCTGTGTCTGATTCATCCTCCACCCTCCAACTGATTACCCCCTCCGCATTTAATTCTATTCATCTCCTGAGTGTTTCTGCTTCTAAATCGGTTCTCCTCCTCCTACACAACACAGCACCGTGTGAGGGCTGAAAGGTTTTAAGTACCATTCAGATATACTCGGCAACACCAACTGTCCACCTCCATTCTCTTACATGGATACCATTTTTAGACCCTGGACCATTCATGCATTTTGTTTTGCTCATGACTCTGTTGATGCCAGACTATGCAGTTGAACCTCAGACAAAACCATGTGGACAATTGTGTAATATTTGGGTCATTTGTATCTGTTGTTACGGTTTCCTTTTATTCTAATTCTCTCTTGTTGCAGGAGACATCTGGTGATATTGCTATTGAAAAGTGGTCTTCTGTGTGTATTCACTCTCCCACTCTTTTCTCCCCTCCCTCGGCCCCTGTTCTTTCGTCCTCTCCCTCTCTCAGGTGATGGAGACGAAGAACATGCTTTACTTAGTTACGGAGTATGCCAAGAATGGGGAAATCTTCGGTGAGTGATCTTTTCAAGTACAAGATCAATCTGACCTCAGTTTCTTTAAAACATAGCTCCATCCAATTCATACACATGATCTCTGCACAAACAAAGTATCCACTCCTGTGACAAACAAGGAAGTCTCAAAGTTTCATTGAGTTTGCATTGTTCTTACACTTAAGCCGGCCTCAATCTCAAAGGTCACACGATTGAAGGAATGATTCTGATATGGCCCTTGTCATGTGCTGCTCGTGATTGCTGTCTGTAATGTGCTGACACCCACTGCTTGTGTAAAATGACAACACTGAGGCTGTGAGTGAACCTCAAAGAGGAAAAAAAGATTGATTTATTACCATATGGGTTTGCAGAATCACTTGTTTATTACTTGGATTATGCAATATTACTTTCCATATGCCAGTCAACAAGGTCATTCCTTCATTTTCATTGACACTTACAGAGCATTTGGATTAAATTCTGAATACTGTCTGTTCAACTTTTTTTTTTTTTTTTTTTAACTTAAACTGTTGAAGAGCAGATCTCTAAAGTAGAAAGAAAAATAACCCATCTTTTTAGCCATCATTTCACAAATGCATTTGACATTTTCTTGAACAGGTACAGCTATTTGTTTACTTTACTTTACTTTCATTTGCACTGTACAAACAGCATTATAGCCCATTACAGACATGCAACACGTGACAGGAGGAGTCAAACTGTAGGTGGACCTTTCCACAAATCATGAGTCTAAAAGTATGAATGGAAAAACATGAGTTCACAAAATAGAATACACACAAAGTCCAACAAAGTGAAGGAAAACATTAGGCAGAACATGAACTGAGCAAAGCTGCATCAATCTGATTGTAATAAAACAAATTTAAAAAGATGAATTAGCTCTCAGTATCTGTGCACCACAATAACCTAGGCAATGCTGACTGTCTGATTTAGTTAATGTGTTTATTAAAATGTACGGCTGCAATTGCAACTAATGTTTATTTTCATTATTAATTATTAATGTGCCTATTGTTTATTGATTAATCAACTAATAGTTTGGTCTTGTCCCGTCTCAATTTGTTTTGTTCAACTAACGCACAAATCCAACAATAGTCAATTTACTGTCGCAGCACATCCTCACGTTGCGAAGCTTGAACAAGGGAATGTTTGGCAGTTTTATTTAAGAAATGACTTAAATGCTTGATCAATTATTTAAATTTTTGCCAAATAATTTTCCTGACAATCAACTTATCGATTTAGCAATAAAACAGATTGGGTCAAGAGGAGAACACAACAAATCTAGCTGAAGGCATGAAAACCTATTTCAGTATTCTTGACTTTCCAAAATGCAACAATCACATTAAACGGTATTCTGAAACTCACTATATGAAAGGCAGCCGTCCTAATAGAAGCCAAAAACATGCATAATCAAAGCATCTATGATTCATCCTGGCTGCCTGGAGGTCTGTCATAATCATTTTAAATTACCAGGTGTTACAGTTTTGACGGAAGCAGATCAGAGAGAAAAACACACCTTGCCTCTTTTGGACCTTTGGGACAGATATAGAGGAAAAAAATTATTCCTTCAGTATAGACGGTATAGATAATTTCCAGTCAGTCATTTACCAGGTTTTTATCAGTCAAGACAGAACCTATATGGAAGTAGGCTCAGACTTGCCATATAAACATAATACAAGTTTCTAAGTGGACAATTTTGAACGGGGGTTTGCACACTGCCTAAGAGTGAAGCCCAAATGAAGGACAGAAAAGTCAGAACATGGCAAAAATAGTACATGAAGATAAGAAATTATCTTAGTGTGCCATAGCACTGCATGCACTCTTATCGCTACTTCACATTCATAACACATACACACTACATGTGTACAATGTGTACACACTGCGTCCTCAGTCCAGTCCAGTGGACATGAGCCAAAAGAAATGGCCCGTGAACTGCACTTTAAAAAAATATTATTTATTAAATATATCAAAATTACTCAAGCTCTGAAAAGTCTGGCACAAACTGCACCATACATTCAAATATTTCAAGAATCTGATATGGGCAACCTGCAAGTGGCTCACAAGCCACATAGATTATTGGACTCACCTATTAGACAGTCTGAGAATGTTTGCACAGTTTCCGAGAGGATAACTCTGGCAATAGGATACAGTAGTGTGTGTGTGTGTGTGTGTGTGTGTGTGTGTGTGTGTGTGTGTGTGTGTGTGTGTGTGTGTGTGTGTGTGTGTGTGTGTGTGTGTGTGTGTGTGTGTGTGTGTGTGTGTGTGTGTGTGTGTGTGTGTGTGTGTGTGTGTGTGCGTGCGTGCGTGCGTGCGTCTTTGTCTTTGTGAGGCCAGTGTTCCACTTGAGATGTTGACTTAGCAGCAACTCCTGCTCCTGTGACCTAGAGAGAGCTGTGAAGCAGACGCAAGAAAAAATGAATGAGAAAAGAGTGTGGTTAAAAATGGGAAGGAAGTAAAGAAGTGCACAGAGATGAAACGGAAAGACTCCTCTGTATCTGTGCATATGTTACTGCCCTACAGCTAATTGTAGTTAGACCAAGTAGTGGCTTCTGTTGGCCTCACACTGTACAGTATATTCTGAAAGAGATAGTTCGACATTGTGGGGAAAATGTTTTTTTGTTTAGATGGAGAATTAGATGAGAAAATCGAAGCCATTCTCATAATTGTCTAATAAATATGAAGCTACATCCAGGAAAAGCTAGCTTAGCTCAGCAGAAAAACTGGAAGCGAGGGGGAAACGTCTAGCCTGAAAAATTAAATCAACCATTTTTTCTATACTGTTTTTTAATACAGATTTGATAAATGAGATATGCTACTTAGTGAGCTTTAGAGTTGCTGGTAGGCAGATTTTTTTAAACTTTTGAACTGATCTACGCTAACCGTTTCCTCTTGTTTCAAGTCTTTTGGCTAAACTAAGCCAACTGTTCCATGGCTGTGGCTTTATAGTTAACAGATATTTATGAGAGCTTTATTGATCTCATCCTTTATCTTTTGTCAAGATCGTGACTTTCTGTATTTCCCAAAATGTTAAACTATTCCTTTAAATAACCAATAATGATTGGTCAACCTCATCTTCCATAATCGATAGATCTTTCCTTGGATCATCTCACGGTATGATAAAACTATTGTGTCCTGATTCCTCAGACCCTACTGCCCTGATTGCACAATGTAATGCAGTTATGTAAGACATTTATATGTCATCATCTGCTGCAGCAGTAGCAGCTCTGACTAAGCCAGGCGGACAGCGACTGTTAGCTGCAGCACCAGAGTAGTATTAGTGTGTCCAATCTCACAAATTTAACAATCATTTCTGATTTCCAAATACGCTTTCTGGAGCTAGATCAAGTCTTTCCGTCATGTTGCACTCAGACCAAATGGATAAGCTGCCAAGCCAGATCTCCAGCCTCCTCCTCCACTAACGCCCTCCAGAGAGTTGCCTATGCTTTTCTGACATGATGAATTTCTCAGGTCTGATCCTGGCCATAGGTTACAAATGGCGGAAGATGTGAAGTTGTTGTGAATGCTCAGCAGCCCACCCTGTTTCAGTGAATCAGTGAGACAATGGATGAGCCTCTGATTCTCTCTTCAGACCAAATGGTGTTTTGGAGGAGCAGGAGGCGTTGTGTATGTGTGTGTGTGTGCACGTCTGCAGCCGTAAAGACAAAGAAGCGGAGCTGGATTTGGCACAAGGAGGCGGAGAGTGACTGGTTCATTTTCGCAAAGGGGTGGGTGGGCACAGTAATGGGCACAGCGGAGGCATCCATGCCAGCTTGTTGATGTGCCTTTGTGTCTGTCTATCTGTCAGTCAGTCTACCGCTCCACAGTCTGCCTCAACACCGCAGTATGGATCAAACCTGGAAATTGGGTCAACCACAAATAAATCGGAGTTGCGGAGAGCAGAGGCAAGAGGGGAGAGAAGGCAGAAGAGAATAGAGGCGAGAGCAGGGGACATCCATTTGAATTTGGAAGGTGGTGGGGAAATGTAGGGCATGCATATTTAAGAAAGCACTGCTGGAGAGAGGGAAGTATTATAGCTGGCAGTGAGTAGAGTCACTCATGCAGATCTCTTGTCTGACTGATGGAAATGGAATGAGACAGGGAGACTGTTGACTTCAAAGAAATGCTCAAGCTGTTTTTTGAGACAGATTCTTATTTACTTAGGATGTCAGCTTCTATTTCACCATAAACCATCCTTCATATTTACTGGGTAAGTTTTCTGTAGATCGGTCAGCCAACAAGGTGTGGCTGCTTTGACTTTGAAGACCAGTATAAATGTATCCATGACTCACCAAATCTCATTAGATATATTTGACATCTTCATTTTTTGGTGATTTTAAGGAAGCAGATTCCCCCCGATTCCCCCCTTTTAATATCTACAAAACATGTTTTCAGTGGAGTGACATGCAGCATCTTACATGGCAGCTCTCAATGATCCACCTGCTGAAGGAAAAGATTCAGATGATTAGATGTCTGCACAAAGCATCAGTCCTACAGTATAATAGATAAACTAAAGTGAATAGGTAAACAGAGCTATAGCCAACCTGACATTTTTTTGTAACATGCCTTTTAATTCTTTAATATTTCTTTACCACCACCCTGGTTACTCTGCTGGCTCCTGGTTGTCTTCTGCATTGACCTCATATTGTATAAAAACAAAGAGCCAAAGAGTTTAAAAAGATTGTATTGGCTGCATTGGCATTGGCATTTATCATCCAAAAAAGAAGAAAAAAAAGCTAACCAGGGAAATGTAATCTACATCAGTGGTTTTCAATCTTTTTCATGCCAGGGACCACTGAATTGATACACATTGGGTCACAGACACCCATTTGATAAGATTTTGCTTCAGGGACCGCCATCTGAAAAATAAGTTTGGTTGTTAGATATGATCAAGACCAGAATTACAGTTGAGGAGATGAAATCTATGATCACAATAGTCACTCTTATGACTCTTACTCACATTGGGCTCTCTGTTTTACTATCACACCCACAATAGACATGAGATTATTACATAACCTGATTACCCTTTTTCACCTAGAAAAAATACAGAATCAGAAGTTGAAATGTCTGTATCTCCAACTAAATTACAATATGTTTTATTGATAGATTTATGTTATGGGTCATTTAAAGGTCTTCCTCCTCAAATACCCTAAACATCAAATAAATGCAAATTATTAACCCCTGAATGCAAATGATTAAAAAACTTTCATAAGCCAAAATTATAGCCTCCACTACCCAGTGGGACAGACGCTGTTGAGATGGAGGCTTTCCTCTATGAAAAGAGGCCCAAGATTCAAAGAGAATAGATGCAAATAGATAAGGCCGTTAATTAAGCCGCCTATCGCTCACTTTGGCAAAAGGCAGGGGGTAAAACGCTAGCTCCTCCAGTGTGGGACAGCTATAAGAAAACGTACTAACTGCCAGTTAAAGCGTAGCATCACCCTTCCATAGTCAGGGGAAATTGCAAGCGGGATGCATGCGCAGACAAAGCATCTCATTCACTAATCCACTTGGCTGATGTCAATGCTAGCAACAGGATAGTTTTAAGAGAAAGCAGCTTTAGGTCAGGGGCTCAAAAGACGAACTTTGAGTTCCTCCAAGACAATGGGCCCAACAGAGAACTTCAGGTTTACATGCAGGCTGCAGTCGGAGGGCATCCTTTGTAAACCTCATCATGAGTGAGTGTTGACCAACTGGTGCATTGCCAAAGTCCACATGGCGGGCTGAAATCGCAGCAAAATAAACCTTAATAGTGGAAACCCTTACCTTTGTCCTGCAAATCTTGTTGGAAGCATCACAAACATAAAATAGTAGTGACTCATGACTCACACCGTCTCTCAAACGAGCTGCACTTGTCATCGTGCGGTGTGGCTAGTTGATAGCCAACCTGGCTGCTGCACACTTGCACACCTCGTCCAGATCAACCTCAATGGGGTGCAAGCAAAGCCTCCCCACTGATGGAGTTGCTGGGCATATACCTTGGGGTTTTTGAGGCTGCAGCAGGATTGGTGTCTGCAAGTGACGGCTGGGCATGTTTTACTCCAATACATGCAATGCAGAAGGTCCTTGCCCAAGATGGTAAAACCACAAGCAGCTATGCAAGGGAGTTACACAACATCCGTAACCTTACAACCAGCGTTCCCCTGATACGTTGGTAACCATGCTAGCTAATGATTTACCTTGACAGCTAGCAGTAGCTACAAACGCACGAGCTCAACTGGACGTGCTAGCTTCTTAGTTAAAGCAGTATGAACAAGGTAAAAGTCCACACTACGAAAATAAATGTTTATCCCGACACCAGATAATCCAAGTTTGGCGATTACCTTGATGGCTGCGTTTGTGCACGGTTAAGTAGAAGATCCAGAAGACAGGACAGCTGGAAAGGGATCTTCACAGGAAAGAACGCATGTGTTTTAGGCAAAACAAACAGGATTTGTTTTTTTTGTATCTCTTGAATGAATACTTATCCCACGGAAGAGAAAACTGTCACAAGCTGCAGCTGATCCTTGGCTGGATATAACTTCAATGAAAGCGCAGTCTTCACCTCCCGCTGCCCCAGCCTAATTTAACCCTAGAGGGTGTCTGTATTAAATCACCACCAACATCTATCATAGACGTGACTTTAATATGACTGCTGTATTTAAGTGGTTTAGGTATCAGTTACTGATGTGGAAACAGTGTGTGTGTTTGCCCCTTGTCCTCTCAAACACACACACATTCACTACCCATGCCTGCCCCACGGTGTTATCTGAAGTCCAGCCAGAGGTCTAGCCAACAAGCCAGTTTGTACCCATGATGTTTGTCCCCTCCAAACCTGAGCAGCTGTTAAGAAACTTCGGTCATCACTGAGCTCTCAGAAGTGGAACACAGTGGATGTTGAGCTGTTTCCTAATACCCCTATGATTCATACGTGTTCTGCTCGCTTTCCCAGAATGCTGCTCTGCATGCCTGTCTGTGCTGAGGTCCTTCCCCTAGCCAACATTGTATCAGTGGATTACTCATCATTCCACTGGGGCAAGAGAGTGTGTGTGTGTGTGTGTGTGTGTGTGTGTGTGTGTGTGTGTGTGTGTGTGTGTGTGTGTGTGTGTGTGTGTGTGTGTGTGTGTGTGTGTGTGTGTGTGTGTGTGCGTGTGTTGCTTAGACAGTAATGGCTTGTTTTTTCAAGTGCTACTGTAGAACAAGCTGTAGCAACACAGTGCTGCTGTTCATACAGAATTAAGTTTTAGTTGTGCAGCATTTAGTTTGTTGAACATTTCCGTGTTTATTCAGGCAGGCAGGATCCTTTTTAGAGCTGAAATAATAGTCATTGACAAATCAAGTTAATCAACAATTTTGATAATTGATTAATCTGTTAAGTTTTTAAGCCAAAATTGTATAAATTAACTGATTCTTGCTCCTCAAAATTTAATATTTGCTATATTTCTTGGAGTCTTTTATAGGAGCAAACTTAATATCTTCGGGTTATGTTTGTTGGACCAAACAGGCAGTATGCATTTGGCAAACTAAACACTTGGAAATCATTATTTTGTAGACCAAATGAGTAATCCCCAAAATAATGTGCAGTTAAATTGATAATGAAAATAATAACCAGTTGCAGCCCTAGATTTATTATTATATACTCAAGACTCCAAGATTTCCCCCCAGGTATGGCTATTGCAGGGCATAAATAAATAACTGCACATTCAAGTATGTGAATTACTTGGTCAGATGTGGTCGCACAACGTGATCGGGCTATGCTGGAATCAAACTCATTTGACCGTGCGACAAGTGCTTTGAGTGATTCATACTGAGACCAAGAAAAGGAAAGGTTTGATCCCAGAACGGTTATTGCTTTAGAGTCCTGTTCTCCTCACAGGTGCATACTTGGAGCTCCTCGACACATTCCCTTCCCCAGTGAGTTTTTTGATTAGCAGCATTGCATGAAAGCTGTCCTGGTCACTGAATGGCCTCCTCTGTGGAATTCGCCATCCACTATCTAATCAGGTTTTCTCACTGTGTCAGATGTTAGCTATTCATCAACCACGTTGTTGACGTCAGAACAGCATCATCAACCTTAGATGAAACTTAATAGTGTGTCTTATGGCCTTTAGTAATTTTTATTGTACAGTCTTAACACACTGATGACCCTTTGGTCAACCTTTGGAGTTGAGACAATATAGAGTTGTTAAGTGTTTAGAACGTAATGCATGTCGCTGGCCTCAGGAAATATGTTGCTCTACTTTAAATATTGCATGTTTAGTTGATGGCAGAATGTTTTTGATGTTAATGGACTGTGAAATTAGTGTGACTTCTCTGTGCATCTTGACGGAGGCTTAGTTTCTGCCGGCAAGCTTATCTTTACATAAATGTGTGCGCACACCGGGGAAATCAAAGCAAAAACAATGTACAAAAAAAAAGGAAATGATGTATGATATTTCCAATGAATGCAAAGACGAGGCAAAAAGTAGTTTTTTAATATCTCGACCAAACTAAGCTGCAAGTCCCTTTCAGCTTTGTGATTACAAAAATGCTCTTTTATGAGATTAACTTTGTGGGTCTTTAGCTAATTGTGTTACTTATATTTTGTATATATATATCTCGTACATAAAGTTTTGGTGGCTGGGTTTGTTGTGGTTGTTGTGCATTGCCGCCAGGTTTGGTTGGTGGTCTGTATCCATGCCAGCTGGAAGGAAAGCCAACACAGAGTGTCCTATCTTGTTTGCCACAGAGTGTGAATTGAAGAGTTAGCAAGCTATCTGGACAGAGAGGTGTGAAGAGGAACCCTGCCGACAGCAACAAACACCACACATCCCAAAGTTCACGGGGCTGCAAAAAGTCATGCTTCATGTAGAATAATCTGTCAGCCGTCTTTGCGAAAATAAGTGAACGCTGAGTGTGAAAGGTTAGAAAAACAGTAAGGGTGGTGTGGTAGAGCAGACAATGAGAGAAAGGTCAGTGATCTGGATGCTTGGAGAAAGAACACAGTGAAATGTATTACTTAACCCTCTGGAGACTACATACACTTTGGTTTAATGCGTCTTTCTCAACAACCACAAACTCTTAATGCGCCATGCACAGCTTGTGATTAGCAGATATACAGATACATCTGATTTGGTTGTTTCTCATTGGGTGAGAACCCAGGTTAATATTCAGACCGGTGTCTTGTATTTTCCCATTAATTGTCTACGTGCGCCTGTATGTCTACGTGTACACTGCAATCATACACTGACTACCTCCCACTAACCCCCCAACTCACACCCTGTTTGAACTTGTATTAATGTGGACAAAATGTAGCACAACACCAGTTCTCAGAAATCTTGTCCTCCCCTCTCCTCCTCCGGCTATGACAACACAGTTGCAACACACACACACACACACACACACACAGGGTTAGATCAGGGTTTCTGAAGAAAAATTACATTGTCCATCTTGCACTGATTCCTTTTACAAAGCATGCTTAACGTAGGGCAGCTGTAAACTCCTATTGGCACCAGGCCTGCACCTCATCAAAATTAAATGATCCTTTCAACACAACCAACACTTTGTACACCTGAAAAGAATGCAGGGGTTTTTCATT
Source organism: Ophiodon elongatus (assembly GCA_016806645.1). Classification (NCBI taxonomy): domain Eukaryota; kingdom Metazoa; phylum Chordata; class Actinopteri; order Perciformes; family Hexagrammidae; genus Ophiodon; species Ophiodon elongatus. Next base: position 7,272,091 of record JACSYO010002159.1, read on the forward strand.
ACACTATACTACTTATACCATATTTGTACGGTTCAGAGAGTCTATAGCTAAACAGTGTAAGTCAATGTATAATATGACTTGCATATACTTCGAAGATGATTAATCACCTCTCTCCACCATCTTTGTTGCTTTCTCTCTCTCTCTCTCTCTCTCTCTCTCTCTCTCTCTCTCGCTACAGACTACCTGGCAAAGCATGGCCGTCTCAGTGAGCTCGAAGCCAGGAGGAAGTTCTGGCAGATCCTGTCTGCGGTGGAGTATTGTCACAACCGCAACATCGTCCACAGGGACCTGAAGGCGGAGAATCTGCTGCTGGATGGCCACATGAATATCAAGATTGCAGGTACAGTAACGAATTTGTGCAGGAGAACCCATAAACTCATTGATGGATGAGAAATGCAAGATGTCGGCATAGAATCATTAAGTTTTGATCTATTGCCTGCCATGATCTCAGTGCCGGCGTAGTTCAGAAATGTCTTAACTACCTGCCCAGTCCATTTGCACAGTGTTGAAAAGTGGTCGGAGGTTGCTTGTGAGATTGCTGTTAGCTGCAAGATGCCAGGACAGACGTCTTACAATCTCAACGAGAATCCAAAGGTGTGCGCCTCCTTTATAAACTAATGATCAGAGGAGATCAAACATCCCTCCCCAATTACCCGTCACTTTAATTTTGAGAAGGAAACATTGAAGATAGTGGACAAAAACAGTAAGAGACCCAGAGGTAGAGAGTTGAGACGAAGCTGGAGGTCTGTAGTACAAGCTTCAAAGTGAGATTATTAAGCAACTGGCATTTAGAACTAGCTCGTGAGAATGTCACCCTACCGCTGGGGGAGGCTGGAAGGGAGTTTGGGGGATGAGTTTGGGTTTAATTGGAGGAGGAAAGGAAGTAATGAATTGGATTGGCTCCTTTGGAGACAGGGTAGCGGGTGAGAGGATGAAGGGAGAATGATGAGGAGTGGCGCATAGCAGGGTGGCAGGGCTGCAGCTGTGACAATGCTCTGAAAGGGTCCGAGGTTTATCTAAGGCTTTAGTCAGAGCTGCTACTAAAATCCATCTAAGGTGAGCTGATCACACGAGGAAGGCTAAAAATACAGGTGTGAAAAGATACCAGACATGCTGAGTAGGAATGTGCGCTACATCAAAAATGGCCTCTTGTACTCAGAGGCCTTAATGTCATGGACTCCAAATATAGATTAAAATCATTGTTTATTTGGATGATGCATGTTACTCAAAGGGGGTAAAATGACTGATGAGCATCATAGTTAACCATCATACAAGTCATGGCCAGTGTCTTTTCTTTGTTTGAAAAGGTAAAATCAAATAAAGAACAAATGAAACAAGAGCTATGGAGAACTGAGTGTTTCACCCGCATACTTACCCTACATCATCCTGTCCACTGTTTCTCAGAAGAGTCCAAGATGATAACCTGGAGCTGTTATTACCGCGGCAGTAATTTTCATAAACATGTCTGACTCACAACCGATTGTCCGGACGGCAGATTAGATTTGGAGCAGGAAAACAATGAACAGAACATTACCTGGCTTGTGATTAGAGAAAACGTCTCTGGGGAGGACATCAGCAGCATTCTGTACTTCTCTTACCCACAACAAGCTCTGACGAGCTCGGTAAAAGGGACATGAAGTTTAGGTCTGTGCAGTACACAAGAAAGACAGTCCTCTCTTCATATTTCCTTACTGCATTAGTAACATTGATGTCAGTTAAGATCATCCATTCACCTTTTCTGAATGAAAGGTAAATATATCCCTTTTTTGTGTTCATGCTGGGTGGACTAATTTGCATCTAGAGCTGCGTCTGATGATTATTTTAATTATCAATTAATCTGTTGATTATTTTAGACCTTAAAGGTGCCCTGGGAGTTTTATAGTAAACACACAAATCTGTGCTTAAACTGGCGTATGAACGTTTATACTCACAAATCTTGGATTCATCAATATTTTCTTACCTGAATTTGTAAAAAGTTATTTGATTTTTATTGTGGTTTTACAAATATAATTTATGGTGCTGTTAGATTGCTGCAAGGCTACCCAGTTATTACAGAAGGAGGGGTAAGCAGGAGAGCAAACAGTTTTTTGAACGCAGTGAAAATATATTTTTTGATAGGTTAAACGCCAACAAATGTGGATTGAAACAGTGTTTGTTTGTTTTTCTCGATAAAACATGTTGTGAATTTTAGAAATAACATTCCAGCCACCACTGCAATCTAATTCTACAAATAGTATACTAATAAAAATAAAAAAATTAAATAAATATATATATATATATATATATGTGTATATATATGTATATATGTGTATATATGTATATATATATATATATATATGTATATATGTATGTATGTATATATATGTATATATGTATATATATATATATATGTATATATATATATGTATGTATGTATGTATGTATGTATATATATATATATGTATGTATGTATGTATGTATGTATGTATGTATGTATGTATGTATGTATGTATGTATGTATGTATGTATGTATGTATGTATGTATGTATGTATGTATGTGTGTGTGTGTGTGTGTGTGTGTGTGTGTGTGTGTGTATATTAGCTAAATGTACCTATTATGTAAAAGCATCAAACCTCACATCTTTTAACCCAGCACCAGTGAATGTTTTGGGTGCTTTGCCTAGTTTCTTTCTTGACTAATCAGCTAAACGCTTCAGCACTAGTCTGCATATGCGTGTCCAGACGGAGCACCTGTGCTTCTGGGTTTTCCCTGCAGTCCAGTGATGTCCTCTTGCTTTCTAAAGGCCAGCTCTGGTCAGTCTGCATGAGGCTTAACCAAGCAGCCAGTCAAAGAAAGGTCACGCTCACGGTGGCTGCAGAGGAGAGAGAAAGTGGCAGCGGGGGGTGCCCTTCATTTTTTCACTTCAAACAGCCCCATTACGTTCGAGTTGACAGATTGAAGGGGATGGAAAGAGAGGAGGAGAAATGACAAAAACAAAAGCGAGTTGCTGGATCAGAAGAGAAAAGGAGTGGAGCATGTCTTTGTGGCTTCGAAGAAAACTATATATTCGTTGTGTTGCTATGGTAAAAATAAATAAATATACAACGCAAAAAGGGTTTAGGATAGCCACTTTTGCAAACAACGCCCCTTATGTCATACATTCTCACGCCACCAAATTGTTAGCAGCATTTATAGGTTCTTTAATTATGTCTTAAGTTGAAACCATCCACAGAGTGATGTCATTGGAAATGCACCAAACCCTAAAGGTGTTTCATGCTCAATTACATGATGTAGAAAGTACAAACAATCTCCAGATCAAGGACATCTGTTTGAGAAACAGTTTCTAATTAGGTGTTCTAATTTGTTGTATACACATTGAATGATATAGTAAATACAAACAAATGTAAACCACTAGGGAAAATATAGGTTGTCCTCAAAGTCTATAAACAGTCATCCCTATCTTTCTATAAACGCTCTCATCATAGATTCCATATAAGATATTGCACACTTCCTGCAGGCATTATACCCAAATATCTACAAATTTGAATACTGTAGAAGTACACAGAAGAAGAAACAATTCACCATGGGCTCATGTGACAGCGATGTGATAATGGTCAAATTAAATGCAAAAGAAGCAAATAGAGAAGAGTCCTCAAGTTAGCAAAATAACTTGGTAAGATTTGTTCGACAGGCATATCCATCCAAAGTTTGTTAGCATTAGCCACCAATGTAAAGTGCATACCAGACACCAAGTAAGATTGTATTGTCAACAACTGAGTGTTTAATTGCTTACAGATGAAATTCATTTGTAAGAGAAAGAATTAGCAAATTCTTCTTTCAAAAGTGACATAGTGTCGCTTTAATCAGTCAAATGGCCCTCCTTCATAAGAGCTGAGATTTTGGGAACCTGATGCATCTGAGGAAAAAGATACGGGAAGGCATGATGAGAGTAAATCCCAGGGCAGTGCATCCTGAGCTGCACCCATAACTATATCAATGCTCATACCTTATTGCAAATGACACGGGAACATTTGTGACCGCTGGATACTGTTCTCTTACTGCGGCATGGTGATATCACTCATACACTTGTCATATCCACACAGGTTCATAAGCCGTTAGCTGCAGTGTGACATGTTTAGGCTAATATTACGCTAATACTTTTGTATGCGACACACACACGCACACAGAAACGCTCCCTCACCCCACCCTTCCTGTTGAGCTACGAGTGCAGTTAGTCGCCTGCAGCGTGCCGGAGCCTTTGACGTCAACCAGTCTGCTCAGTATTCAGCTCCATGAAATGGGTCACAGCTTCTGACGCTAAACCAACTACACTGCTCCGCACTGCTCTGCCTGCATCTCACATCTCACCTTCACAGCAGCATCAGACAGTAAACATACTTGTAACAAACCCCACTGTGACGCTCCGCTTTACCCTCCACTTTATGTCAGCCACACCTGCTGCCAACTGCACTGCAGTAATTAAATCGATGCGATTTTTTTCATTAAATACATGCGCTCACATACAGTTTCAAACCTGCCTCTTCAGTTTGCACAAATCTCTCAAACCTAATTCCAAAATGTATTTTCCAGTGAACGAGAATTTCTGCACCTTTTTCTGTATTGCATTAACTGACGTGTTTCTACTATTTGGTCCACCCAATTTATGTCAATGAGGTTAGACTAAATGACAAACTCTTCTCTGTGTAACAAAGTGCAATTCAACTGCAGACTCCAAAAAAAAACATAAGCTTGACTCAACATCTCTAAAATTGTACCAACAAAATTTCAACATTATGACCTTCACACAGGGGCGATGTATTGACTATTATGATAGACTGCATTATCATTTAGTATGGTGTTCCGAATAAAATGTCCACTGAGTAAGTAAGCTGAATATCTTTAACTTTGTTCATCAGACAAAACGAGAAATGTATTTCACTTTTTTCTGGCATTTTGTAAACTACACAATTTGGTTTTATATATATATATATATATGAAATCTACAGTTTATTTGATAATTAAAAGTTGATAAATGCAGCCATGTGAGATGATGTGTGGCTGCTGGCTGTGTGTGTAAATTTTTTCTTGTTAATTGTGAAGCATCATGATAGGTAGCACAAATTATAGGAAATGAATTGGTTATATTGGTCTCACACACTGCTTACTCGGAGGGGCGGAGAGAGAACTCACATCCCCTCCAGCCCCATTATGTAAGCCAGATTTAGTTTTTGTTTTTTATACCGGTGTTTATTTATTTGTTTTGCAATAATAATAAAAAATGTTTATGCAACTGTTTTGAATTATGGAGGGCTGGTGGGTATGGAGGGCTAAGTGAGCCTGATTGTCTGCTCCTCTAGTTTGCAGGTCCCATGACATCACAGTGTCTCACTAATAATGAACAAACCAAGCATGGAATTATTTTCTTTATCCTTGATCTGTTGATTCACTTTTTTTACTCATCAGTTTATCATTTAGGCTATACAATTTAAAATATTCCATTTACAATTGTCATGATGCAGAGAACACCATCACATCCTCATTCTTCAGAAGCTACAACCAGCAAATGTTTAGGATTTTTTATATATATATAAATTCCGAAAAATTAAAAATCAACTGATGCACTAATGGATTAATTCTTCCAGCATCAGAAGTAAGAACCATCAGCAAGAGGAGCGGAGGTGAAGGATAATTTACTTGAGAGGGTTTGAGAAAGGGGGAGGTGAGATGAGAGGAAGGGAGAATGATACGTACTAATACAAAAAAGGGGTTGGCTGAATAATTGCAGGCACGTAAGTTTGCTCAGTGTGATTTGGCAGATATTACTGCAGTTAGATTTTAATGAAAGGCATAACTGCATTTCTCACAATTTGTTTGTGTATTTATGCTAATTCAAGTCAGACTTCTCTCTTATTAAGAATCAAATCTGAGTTTTAGTCAGTCTATAGACCAATCAGGGCACAGCATTGATGACCTCATGTCAGTCTCCTGGGGAGGTTACCTCATACAAAGACCCGTTTCCTCAGCCCACAAATATGTGGATTACATATTACATTCTACAAAACATGCATACCCCATATGGACAACTCTCAGTCACAAGGCATAACCCACCTCGGTTCTGGACGTTTTCTTTTTTCAGTTAATCACATCAATCCCCGCAGCTACACTGGATGTATTCACAATGTGCCTAACCTCTTCCCTTTTACAGTCACAATTAATACTTAAATCATTTGTAAAAAAAAAAAAAGAAAAAAAAAAAAAAAAGGGGGCCTGTACAAGGACTTTACAGTTTAACAAACTTGAATGTGTATCTTTGCCCCCCCGCCCCCCCTCCCTGTGTAGATTTTGGATTCGGGAACTTCTTCCAGCCTGGGGAGCCTCTAGCCACATGGTGCGGTAGCCCACCGTACGCTGCTCCAGAGGTCTTTGAGGGCCAACAGTATGAGGGTCCACAGCTAGACATCTGGGTAAGATGAGTGAATACATGAAGTAGACAATTGTAACTCATTATTTTTTATATTTTTTACTAAATACAATGACAAATGCATTGAACTTAAGTGTCTATCGCTGTCAATCTCTTCTTGTGTGCAATATTTACTCGACTAAGCCACAGGAAATCAGCTGATGCAATTCACTTTTTCTTGTATAGTATTTGATATACTATATCTAACAATGGTGATTGCCCAACCACACCTTGTAGTCTGCTGTATATTGCAATCATTTACCATATTTCTGTGTGTCTTTGAGTTTGAACGACTATGCATTTGTGTGTGTAGTATGTACATTTGTGAATGCAATAATCTCATAACCTTATTTCCATCCAGACACCTCTGAGGGATTTATCTACTGCCCTGACCTTGTTCTTTGTGTGTGCATCTTTTCATGTTGACAGAGTATGGGGGTGGTGCTGTATGTGCTGGTGTGTGGTGCGTTGCCCTTCGATGGGCCCACTCTGCCTGTACTTCGACAAAGAGTCCTAGAAGGAAGGTTTCGCATCCCTTACTTCATGACTGAAGGTAAGAAGAGACTCCCTGGGATATTGAACATAAAATAAGACGAAAGACTATGCCCACCAACTCCCACCACTCCGTACCTCACATTCCTGTAAATGTACACCCTTGCAACGTGTTTGAGATGCCTTTCAGTCTTTTTATGACTCCACGATGGCAACAGCATTATATTTTCGGGTTGTTCATGCGTCGCTCTATTCTTGTGAACACGATATCAACACCTGAGGGAATTTCATCATATCTGGCACAAACGTCAACTTGGACTTAAGGATGAACTGATTATAAAACCCTCTTTTTGGCCATAACTGACAAACCAATACGCAAATTATGACACTACGAAAAACCAATGAGGTGATCATTTTATATCTGTGAAAACATAATGTTCTGCAAAAAACCTTTTCTATCCATTATTTAATTCCTTAACTCGGGAACAGAGGGGGAGATTCTAAACATATTTCACATTTGAGTGGATCCTGAATGGGTGGCACTTATCTTGGGTGCCCACCTTGAAACTGTGGTTATTGTATAGATCTTCTGTGCTAATGGATTGAAGATATGTCTGAAGCATCCATGTTTTAGAATTTGTAGCTTTATTTGTTGCGACAGCCCTATTTGAAGCATTGTCTACGGTCATTGCTACAACTTTGTGTTGTATCAGAATCAGCCTTGTTGGCCAAGCATGTGAATACATACAGGGATTTGGACTCTGGTTTTATTCTCTCTCAATGAACTTATATGCTTATAGACATGTAGAAGAACAAAGTCAAGTCAAATACATTTTATTTATATATCCAAATATATATTTATATTTATTTAACAAATTTGCCTCAAGGGGCTTCACAATCTGTACAACAAACAACATCCTCTATCCTTAGACCCTTGACTGGGATGAGCAACAACTCTCTGGCTTTAATATTGTTGAGACTGCTAATCACCAAGCGTTGATGCCACCACTCCAGCACGTCACTACGAAGAACAGAGCAATGGCTGGGAGCCTGTTGCACACACTGTCTGCTCTGTCCCTTACTGAAGAGGGTTGTGAGTCCAGCCCAATTTTTTTTAATTGATTTGGACCCTAAGGTACTTGTCTGAGTCCACCCTCCTGACTTCCTCTCCCTGAATGACAACCAGGACAGGAGGCCTCCTGTTCCTCTGGTAGTCCACCACAAGCTCATTGGTTTTATATATAGATATTGAGCTTCAGGTAATTGTTGTTACAACATGTGACAAGGCTGTCTTTTAAAAAAAAAAAAAATAGCCTCTAAGTGAAGCCAGCATGTTCTCACTGGAAATTATTCACTGGGATCATGCATGTCCATATCGTGATAACTTCAAAGTGTGTCTCCTTCAATGTCTTTACTATATAGTACATATATTATGAGTCTGGATAGAGATGGATGTAAACTGCATATTGGCTGGTTGACTGATTTTATCACGGTGTATATACTCTAATGGAGGCAAAAATCAGATGAAAATTCCTGTGATGGACACTGCTGCTCAGATACATAGATCACGCTTTCCTATTTGAGTCACCATGCTGATGAATGTCCGCTGCAATTGGTCAGGGGGCATTTCATTAATGTGAGAGCATCACGCTCATTTGAAGGGGACATGGTAGAAGACACTGTCATTGTCCTCTGTAATGTGTGTATACGTGCGTCACTGTGTATGTGCATGCACGCAGGCTGCAGAGTGAGTCAGGTTGGCTAACCGTCTCAAAGCAGCCCTGCTGTTAGCGGCTGTGCTAGCTAGCTGGCAGCAGATTAATTCCAGAGCTGGAGCTGTTTATGTAACCTAGGGAAGAGTCAGTGAAGCCTTCCAGCAGCTCGCCTGCCTGCCTGCCTGCCTGCCTGCCTGCCTGCCTGTCTGTCTGCCTGCCTGCCTGTCTGTCTGTCTGTCTGTCTGTCTGTCTGTCTGTCTGTCTGTCTCAAGCTCTCTGTGTGATACATCTTCTTGTCCGTCTGTTTTTCTTGTCTTATTTCTCTGTGTCCCATCTGCAAGTCTGTAGAACTTTCTCCACAGGGGGTGTGGTGAGAGAGTTGACCAGATTTGCTCAGGACCTTGAAACAATTAAGAAGTAAGGGGAATGTAGGAATGTAATGTCATCTCTGTGGCCAGATTCACACTCCAACCCCCCTCCCCACCCCCAGTCCAGCCCCTGTTCCCCGAACAAGGAGAACAGAGTGTGCTGATTTCTTTATCCAGAAACAGTCCATCTCATCCTCTCACCGGCCAACGCTGTGGTACACAGCACAGCCTAGCACTGCACAGTGAACGCTCACGAGAACATCTGAGCTCTCTAAACGTTTTGGTCTACTCCCAACTTACTGATTAAGTAACAGTAGATCTTGGCTTATGTCTCCCCTGCTGTTGTATATTGCACAGACCTAGAAGCCAATCATACAGTATAGCCTAGAGTCATATTATCCAGAATAATTTGGTCCCCAAAATGTCGAAATTAAAAATAATGACAAGCTCCTGAGTCCAAGGTAAAAAAAAAATAATGTATTGTTATAGTCTGTTATTTTTAAGCTTGTGTGTCTGATAAAGTCAATGAAATAGAAAGAATCATGCCACGGGACCTACTCTCTGCCCTCCAACTTCTTGCAACAGAGTGCTGTTCTCCTTCATTGGGGGACTTAGTGCAACTCTACACCACTGGGACATTGCAAGTGTTAACTGGGATGGTTTTGTGGTTAAGTCATGATGGTGTAATGTACTGGCTAAGAACAGTGTGTCAATCAATCAGCTGGCCAGCCGGCTAGACGGTTATGCAGTGCCGGCACTTTTACATAGTCCAACCTTCCCTGGTGGTTAATAGCTTTGAAAAATGTGTTCAGCTTCAACTGTTGCTATAAACATGGCTGTAGCAACAGGCAGAGCCTGAGTAACTTCTGGGTCAAACAAATTGTACTTTATTGTACTGTACTGTATTTGAAGCATGTTGTAACTTAGCAGCTGCCCAATCTGCTAAGATGCCACCGCATGGGGCAAAAGTGCATTGAAGGACACACCGGCTTTCTACATAATGGGGATAGAAGTTAGTTGGCTGAACCGCCAGGCACGAGGTAGAAAAAATGTAATGTAGCAGACGTTAGTGAATCGGCAGGGCAGCTGGGAAGAATGTGAAGCAGGGAGTTTCTGTTGGCAGGCATGTCCATGTGCTTTTGAACTAGAACAACAACCAACAAGTATTTTCTTTGATGATTACTCTGTTGATTATTTTCTCGATTCATCGTTTAGTTGTTTGCTCTATAAAACATCAGAAAATAGTGAAAAAACATTGATAGAGCAGGAGGATAAGGGAAGGTGACCTGCTGAATAGACAACTCTTTGTAAATTCTAAAATCTCTAAAAGTTTAATAACAATAACCCATAGATGACTGACCTTGGAAATATATACTAATCTAAAGACAATATGATGATTTCAATTATTTAAAAAATTCAAAAAGAGACCATCTTCAGTCACTTGAAGCACATAAAATACTCAAGTTTAATTTTCAATCAGAATTTAAACTCAAAGTAGAGATAATTAATTTACAATGCATATTTCTATTTTAAAAAAGTATTTTAGATTAAGGAATTAATGACCAGCTGCAGGACCTATTTTTTTTAATACACACCTGTTTTGCTTTAAGACTTTAGCAGCAGGGTATTTGGGTAAAGATGCTGTGTGGTGGGCAGGAATGCAGTGCAGGCAGTAGGGGTGCAGGCAGGCCAAAGAGGCACAGCCAGGGGAACTATAATCCTGTTAAGAACCCAGCTGTGTCTGACGTCAAACTCATCTAGCCACAAACTAGAGGTGAGGAGCTCTCATTAGGAGGGGAGGAAAGTAAAGAAAGAGTGTAGATGCGCTGCTCAGAAGTGACGGCAGAGGAAACAGAAAATAATTCAGCTCTGAAGTGTTATTTCTGCCCCACTTCACCTGGGCTACTTTGACAAGGACATGATGCTTTATGGCTCAATTTGCTTCATCATAGCTTATACAAGAAGTGCTCTGCGTTATCGAACATAAACAACCTCTTCCTCTCCAAAACGTGGTGATCCGAAAACAAGAAAGGCTATGAAAACTTTTTCCCATCCTCTATGATTGTTCTCTCCCGCCCCTCGCAGACTGTGAGCACCTGATCCGCAGGATGTTGGTACTGGACCCATCAAAGCGTCTGTCTGTGGCCCAGATCAAGGAGCACAAGTGGATGGTCCTGTACGCTCCTGTACAGAGGCCTGTCCTGTACCAACAGACTCTGTCTGCTGAGGGGGAGGCCGGTGTGGGAGAGTACAGCGAACAGGTCCTTCGCCTGATGCACAGCCTTGGCATCGACCAGCACAAGACTATAGAGGTGAGGACTTAGCCGGCTTTATTTATTCAACAGGGATATGTAGGGATGAGGTTTAAAGGTCAGAGCCTCAGATTGTGACAAAGATAATGGATTTACGATATGCATCCAATCAGAATGGTGAAAGTGTGAAGGGAACAACACAATAACAGATCTAAGAAGGATAGAAATGTGTGGAATAAGGTCCTGATTCCTTAGACCAGCCTGTGGGGGAAAGAAGTACCGTCAAGTTAAAATTTCAGCTACTTATAGTTGAGTATGCCTATTTTATCCCACTTTTACACTACTACTACTTTGCTATATTTTAGGGGCAAATGTTGTTAATTTTACTTCTAATTCTTTAACAGCTATAAATACTTTGCAGATTAAGGTTTTACATACATACATACATACATACACACGTATATGTATATATATATATATATATATATATATATATATATATATATAAACACTATATATATATTAAAATATATCCACTCCCTCATTAAACAGTATTTCTGTCAGTGTGACAAAGAGGCTGTAATTTATATGTAGTATATTTTATGTGTGGCCTTTTCTTTGAATGCATTCTGTGTATGGTATTTCTTATCTATACTCTGCTCTTTAGCTGCTGCAATAATTTCCCACAGGGAAAGAACTGAAGTATTTTCTCAGCATATTTTAAGAGCTGTCAAATTGAAGTAATCCACAATGGAAGGTGTGGTTTGGTAATCGCTTCAATTAGAAACACTGCCATTTATGTTGTCTGTCATACTTCAGTCTCTTCAGAACAAAAGCTACAACCACTTTGCTGCTATCTACTACCTGCTGGTGGAGCGGCTCAAGGCCCATCGCTGCAGCTTCCCCGTTGAACAACGGCTTGACGCTCGCCAGCGAAGGCCCAGCACCATCGCCGAACAGACTGTCGTCAAGGTAGCCACAGGGCGTCACGGTGACAAGGGGGTTCTGAATAATGTGTACAGAGATTACCATCCACGCCTCCCTGATCAAAGCTGTGTTATTCACACCTGCACCCACGAACAAATGAACGGACGGACAGGACCCATTTATTTATTTATCCAGCCAGGTTCTGTTTTCATCTGCTTTCTTCCAGTATTTTATGCCAAGCCTTGATCTTAATGATCAGTTACATTATTCATTATTTTATTTTCTCAGCAACACTTTGCAATCTCTATTAATTTGCTTCACCATCTAGGATCTGACTTTTTTGACTCCTTTGGATAACCGAGTCAAATTCACAGCAGCTAGATTTAGTCGTAATTACATTATTATCAAGGGTGTTGTTCAGTATTGGCCATGAACTGGAGCAGGTTTTTTTTATGTAATGTCAAAGTCTTGTGTTCTTCCTCCTCTGCAGTCGAACAGTGGTTCAGCCCAGGTGGGTTTGCTCCCGCAGGGTGTTCGTCTGTTGCGCTCCCCTGCTGTGCCCCAAGCCTCCTCCGATGCCTTCACCTTCCCCCAGACTGCATGTCTCCTGGAGCAGAATTTCCTGGTGGAGGATGTCAACACACCCAAAGTAAGTCCAACACCAGTGAACACAGCCGGAGGTTTCAGGATGTCATTTTGATTGTGTGTTCATCCTCAACTGTCTCGCATTTGACTTTTCGGTTAATGCAGTTATTATGGTCAATTTCAACTTGCAAGTATGTCAAGAAAAATTATCCCGATGAGCTTGACAGTGATACACTTTGATAATCATACCCACTTACAATGAATCAGAAATGTGTGTCTGTGTCAGTGAGTATGTGAGTATGTGTGTGTTCTCTTTTGAGGTTTTGAGCACTGGGTTGCCCTGTTAACCTGCCAGAGAGCAGCTGACTTGTTCTCTTATGTAAGAACTCAGCCAGCACTCACATCAGACAGGACAGCTGCCTGTCCTGCATGGCTTCTAGACACACACACATACATACACGTACACACACACACACATACATACATACATACACACACAATGCTCTCGCTCTTTCTCTTTTTATTTGTGCCAACCAGCAACCTTTTCCTTCAGGCCTGTTGTTGAGCTGACCAACAATTACAGAACACAGACACCAGTGGTCTGACTTGACAGCCTCACTCACCTGCAGGGCTACACACACACACACACACACACACACATACACACGCACACCCATACACACACACACCCATACACACACACATAGATGCACTATCATTCTTCAAAAAATGTTCCCTTCCCACCCTCTGTCCTGGCTCCAATAAAGTGTGATGTGTAAGTTTTTTATGTGTATGTGTATGAATTGTGTGTGTGTGTGTGTGTGTGTTGTAAGCAGAACAGAGACAGAGTGTCTGTTATCTGTGTAAATGGAGCCTGGTTATGTAAGCGGTCCTGTGATGATGATATGACCAAATGCGAAGCTGAGTGAACACACATGGACAGGAAGCTGCTGCGTTGCTCGAGTGATCTCGCCGCTGTGACCTCCTACCCATTAGCCCAACAGCTCATCTTTTCTTTTTAGTTTTTGGCTTTCTTTTTCCTTCGCCTATTTTTTTCCCTCTCCATTCAGCTTCTTCTCTCTGCACTTCTTCATCCTCTAACCTCACTTTTCCCTTATGACCCCCCACCGCTTTTCATGGTCTATTTCTCAAAGTCGTTTTCCTCTCTTGTCCTCTCTAAGTGTGTGTGTGTGTGTGTGTGTGTGTGTGTGTGTGTGTGTGTGTGTGTGTGTGTGCGTGCGTGCGTGCGTGCGTGCGTGCGTGCGTGCGTGTGTTTGTCGGTTGAGTAACAGCATTCCTGTCCCAGCACACTACAGAAAACAGATGGAGAATTGGGCAAAGTTGCTCTTTCTAGACCAACACCAGGCTTTCCGGTTACTGCGGCCACTCATGCAGATTATCTTTGTCTGTGTGTGTGTGTGTGTGTGAGTGAATTTATGTCCATGTGTGTCAGTCACACAGCCCTTTCAGTCAAAGCTCACTTCCTGGCCCCGCATTCCTTTATCCCCACCCTCCACCTCTACACCAACACACACACAGGCCTGCATGCTGGAACAGACACACACACTCCCAGTATGAGACCAACTGTGATGAGTGGAGGGAAAACGGAGGGAGGAGAGTAACTAATGGAGCCCTCATTCTCAGTATGGTGGTCGCCTTTGTGCATGTGTGTTTCAGCTGCCTGATTTGACCAAAGGTGTTTAATTCCTTTAGCTTGGAGCTGGGTTTTCCAGTACATTTTTTATGTATAGTAAGCAATCTCTCTATCTGTCCCTTTTTATCACTGCCCCTCACCTAGGTGAATGGCTGTCTGCTGGACCCCCTGCCTCCCCCCACTGTCCTCCGCAAGTCCTCCACCTCGTCGCCTAGCAACATGATGGAGACGTCGATCGATGAGGGCATCGAGACCGAGGAGCCCGACACAGACGATGAGCCGCCCCACCTGCTTTCAGCCTATCAAACAGCACGGTTTGGTCAGCGGCGACACACCCTCTCTGAAGTGACCAACCAGCCAGGGCCTTCAAACCAAGGTTTGATCTCACCTGATCAAATACCCACGTATTCAAAAACAAGCTTTTTTGATGAAAACAATTTTATCCCCCAGGTAAATTATTTGCTATAGGCCACAACCCCTCCATGGGCAGCATGGACTCGGACATGGGCTACGACATGGGCTCCATGCAAAGTGACCTCGGCCTGTTGGACGATCCCCCATCTCTCAGTGAAGTGGTACCGGCCAACAGCTCTGCCTCCGGCATTACCCCTGCGCCTTACTTGAGCGCTCGGCCCGCCAACCCAGCAATGGCTGTCCTGACTTCTCAGCACAGGGAGACGCACAATCGCTCCCCCATCAGCTTCAGAGAAGGACGTCGTGCCTCCGACACCTCTCTCACCCAAGGTCAGAGCCACCAGTGTTCATTTTTCAATTATTTCCTCTATATCCATCCATTCTTCACTTTGGACGCTCTTTCAAATCACCCACTTTTCTTTAGGCACTCAGACTACATTGACTTCATGATGGGTTAAGTGCAGGGGTGAAAGTAGATTGAAGTTCTTGCTGATAATACCACCGAAACCTTCTTCGCTTCATTTTGTTCTCCCACCTTCATGCGTCACTGAACACACGCATTCAATGGTGTAGAAATAAATTAGAAATGCTTATATAATATATAGCAAGTAATCTATGTAACCCCATCCTACCAACTTTTTGGATATATCTCACAGGTGCTTTATTCCATCATTCCAATTTTTCATGACGGTTAATTGATTTGTTACTAATGACTTAATATCATTATTTTCTGTTGCTGTTTTGGTTAGTGCTTTTTAAATGATGATTTTAAATACCAATGATTTGGGATCCTCAGGGACTCTGGTCAAAAGCACCCAATTGCAGAATATGCAGTTTTAATAGATACACTAGAATAGATAGATAAAATGTTTGCTATGGGTCCTGATGTTAAGTATCAGACGTTGTCGAGCGTGTTGTCAGTCATTTTGAAGGAGACAGACACAGATGGAGCAGACACAGATTTCCTCATGCTTTCTTCCCGTTTTGCAGACAGATATTCTGTGAAACATAAAAAATCACTGTCTAAAGTGGAAATGAACAAGACAGGTTGAGAGAAATGCTTTGAAATCACCGATCAGGCGTATATACGCTAAGTGTCAATTAGGTGCCAGATTCGACACGTTTTCTTGAAGCCGAGTCACGACGAGCTGTAGCGAGTTTGATTTATAAAGTGTCAATGTGCATATGTCTGGCTCTTGGCTCTACAGAGCACCAGTCAAGAGGAAGAGCCTTGATTCTCATGACACAGACGCAACACCCCTGCTGCAGCTGCTCCCTCACACCTTCCTACACACACATACTGTGTGTGTGTGTGTGTGTGTGTGTGTGTATATATATTATATATTATTTAGTTTCCTCTCTCATTCACTCCCCCTCTTTTTCACACACTTTTTTATCCCTGTCTCTTCTTCCTCTCCAGTCTCTCGATGACTACGACAGTGATGATTCACGTTATGAATCACAGATATTTTTGAAGGTTTCAGCCCACATATCTCACTCTCTTCCCCCTTCTCTCTCTCTCTGTCTCTGTCTCTGTCTCTCTGTCCCTCTCTCTCTTTCACTTACTCTCCCTTTGTAAATGCTCATTCTCTGTCTTGCTTTTCTTTCACTTCAAAGTTTCCATCTGTGGTAAAATCAATAAAAATATTTGAGAAAGAAAGTTTCAGTCTGTGGCTGGCAGGATTTGTGTTCACTCCACATCAGAGAGAAAGAGGAGCCAAATATAAGAGTGAATGTTAAACAACTTCTATCTACCATGTTTTACATTATTCCTTAAGCCAAGTAGAAACTATAATTAAAGATTAAAAATGTTACTTCCCTAGCACTACATTGGCAGCCTGCACTGTGCACTCCCAGTTGGTATTTGTGGTTGTTTATTTATTTTTCAGTAATCCTCTTTTGAGAGTGTGAATGCAGTGGATTCTTTTTGCGTCAGACTGCTGACTATGGTTTTAAATAACTCCCACCATCACGGTGAGTCAGGTCCCATCGTTCACAGCAAGAGCTCGTCACCACTGGATGGGTCTTATCAGAGCTACTTGCTGCTGCTGCGCACACACAAAGACCTGTCACATGTGCACACACAAACACACGCACACCCACAGGGGCTCATGACGTACATGCAGCCACATTGTCAGTCGGGGCGATGAGAAGTGCGAACCGGTCAGCCAGTTTGCTAACGTCAGTGAGGATTAAGCCTGATTCCCTGAGAGGATGGAGCAGCAGATATCCTATTATGAAGAGAGAGGTGATTCTATTGATCAGCTGCAAGAATAAAAACTGACTTTGTATTTGCTTATGCTCTTAGGTCTGGTTGCGTTTAGGCAGCACCTCCAGAACTTGGCGAGGACCAAAGGCATCCTGGAGCTGAACAAAGTCCAGATGCTGGTGGAGCAGATGGGGTCTGGGGAAGGAGCCTCCATGGGCCCCCTGGGACCACAGCACCACTTACACAACCTCCTGGAGGTCAGTCTTCCTGCATAATCACACACACACACACACACACACACACACACACACACACACACACACACACACACATACCCTTCACTCAAACCCATTCAAAATCTTTCTCTTCCCAAACCCGTTATCAGTCAGCTTCGGTCCTTCTAATATCCTCACCCCGTGTTGCCCAGAAATTTAAAAATAAAGCACGCACCCATGCTGTTGTGTAACCCTAGGAGAGGCCGCCAACTGTGGCTTGTTTACTGTCTCCCGTCCCCCTGCGGCCTGGAGCCTAGGCCAAAGTGAATGCAGCCATTGTTGAAGTCAGTCAGACTTACCCATAGTAGTGACTGGCACTCAATAGGCCCAAGCTGCAATCGCACACAAAGACAGGCACACATATACACAAAATGATACGCATACAGAAACACTGCAATGGGAACCATTTAAGGAACAATTTCAAGGCTTTCCTATTAAAAAAAAAAACAACACAAAATCAATGGTAGAAGCAGACAATATCTAGTTGTTTTCCTTTTGTCCATCTCTCATAATGCAATAATGCAGCTCTTTGTTGGTTATGATGATCTGGCTCCATCATCCTTTTAATTTGCTTTCATTTCATTTAACTACTGTGTAATCCCTGTGGTACATGCCATTTAGAGAAAGGCATCTGGCTGATCAGTCACCACACAGGCATTTGGGCAGGAGACAACATGGATAATCCAGTTAGACCCCATGATGAAGCACCCAGACCCTGACACAGCTTCATTAGCCGACAGGAGAGGGGATCTGGGATAAGTGTGTCCACATGCATGTGTGTACATGAACATAAACATCCCTTGTTCTAATGCTTTGTTTTTGATTGAAGGGTGAGGCGTCCAAGCATCAGGAGGGCCTAGCTTTATACCAAGGTGGGCCGCAGCCGCCTCTCCTGTCCCGCAGACAGAGTTTAGAGACACAGTACCTCACTCATAGACTACAGGTACAGTCTAACACCAACTTCCCTCACCTGTCTTCCTCACTTCAGCCAAACGGCTGTTTTGAAAAACATCCAGTGATATAATTTAGAAATTAAATGGTTATGGCATCTGCCACGATGCAACAATAATGAAACTGTTTGCAGCCATTGTCACCATGGTAATTATCCTGAACACAGTCACTAGTTCCAATCTGTCTTTTGCTCCAAAGGCCAACGTCTTAGCAAACAGTCCTGCTAGCTGCCAACTTTTCTGTAAGGACCCTCGAAGTTTAGAGCAACAGCTGCAGGAACACAGGTAAAAACACTGTATATGTCTTCTCCACACATTTCCTTTTCAGTGCTTTTCTCTTGTGTTCATTTAGCTTTGGTGACATTTCACTGCTGAAAGATTCAGAGCAAAAAAAAGAAATTGCTTAAATGCAAATAAACGCCCAGGAATGAAACTACAGTAGGTGTCAGAGCTACACTTACCTTGCCTGATATCACACTGAAATGCCATTTTGTTTTGTGAATTATATAAAAATAGTTTGCTGTATAGTAAACATGGGGGGGTCATTGGGGATTGACTTGCCTTTGTCAAGTGGCCATTTGAAGAACTACAGTTTTTGGTACTTCCACGTTAGCTTGATTTCACAACACTTGCCCCTTGGGTAGCAGTTGGTAGCAGCTGTCAATGCTTTTCACATTGATCAAAGAAACATGTGAATTTAAGAGTTGTTATTTCTGGACAGCTGTGTAAATCTCATCCATGCTTTTCACCCTTTTTGTGTTGCTATTTTTCTTGAATGTAGCTTTGTGGCAAGCTAGCTATGTACGAAGATGGTGTCCCCATTCTTAATGCCATCTACTAAGCTCTAATTGGTTGACTGTTTCGCCAACCGTCAATGAGCAAAACGGGCCTGTTTAAATTGTTGAACAAATTGACGATTATACCGGACAGAAACTACCATGTTTGAATTCATATTTGTTTGCAAGCTTTTGTTTCGTCCTTGTGTTGATTCAAAGTGTTGTTTTGATCTAAGTGGGATCTACTGCGCTCCCCACAGACTGAACCAGAAGAGGATGTACCTGCAGCAGTCGCAAGGCATGGGGCTGCCGGTGTACTTCAACCAGATGCAAATAGCTGAAGGATCCTACCCGACAGGAGGCCCTGCTCTGGACCCGGCAGCGTCTCAAAGTTCCCCTCAGGGCCCCCCCATGTCAGCTGCCCACCAGCCTCAGCCCCAGCAGCAGGGCAGTCCTCAGGCCTCGCCTCCCTTCAGCCATCCCCATAGCCTGAGCCCCTTGATGGAACCAGGCGAGGGCCTGGTTTATGATCCCTACATGAGCCACCACCACTACACCCAACATCTGCCTCCTGGATCTCATCTCCACCACCAGCTCCACCATCCCCTGCCTCATGAAGCCTCTGCCAGCAGCCTGGGCTTCAGCTACCCTGCGGGCTGTGAGCACCAGGCCTTGGGGCCTTCCAATGAGGGTTTTCACCAAGAGCAGTATGAGTTCCCACTGGACCCCGCCTTGTTGCCCCTGCCTGCGCCAGGAGAGGCTGAGGCCAGAGCTGTGGCTGGGTTTTTGGCTGTGCAGGGCCAGTCAGACAGCCTGGGCCTGCCTGAGCTGCAGGGCTCTCTCCTGGACAGCGAGATGATGGAGACCGTGGACTCCCAGCATGGCTTTGTACTGGTCAACTAAAGCCAGCTGAAGGGGTTCATAGAAAGCAGTATTAAGCAATGAGAACCTACACAGCACTAAGAGCAGAGTGAATGGAGATGTAAGTGGAGGCCACAAGCGTAGCAACAGGGAAGGAAAAGTGTTCATTTCTGTACAACTAATACAAACTTAATTTCTTAGTTGTGGTGAATCTCAGACAACCTTTCTACCGCAATCCTCCCATCGCCCACTTCCTTTTCTCCCTCTCCTCCTCTGTTCTTGTTCTCATCAGGTCTGTGAGGCAGGAATAGGTCCAATATGTGGCACAATGTGAGCTTCGCCGTACTAACTTGGCGAGTCTGCTGTTGTCATGGACGTTGTCACACCTGTGAAGATTGGGCCATGCAGCCCGGGGAGGTGCTGCCAGAGTGCAGCATTTCACCAAGAAAGTGTTCGGAAGTGAACTAATTTAGGACTGACTGTCAAACAACCATAAGTACAATGGCTGGCAGTGTTTTTTGTATTTAAAATAGGACACCTTCTACATCAATAGACTGGTTCTCAAAACACTTCTGTTGTTATTTTTATTATTTCAGTAGATAAAAAAACAACTGAAAAACAGAAAAATGGCCCTCATTTATCATGGTACCATGGATATGTCTGCAGATTCAAGTGTTGAGTGTTTTTTGTCCATTTTACAGAAATTATTTTACACACTAATGTGGACAACGTGATGGCGATATTTATGAGGTTTCAACACTAACAAATACAGGACAACGGGTAACTTATGTTTGTCATTTGCCTTAACAAAAAACCCCTAACCATGCAGATTGAAGCACCAGATTGATGAGTTATGCACCGTTTGTTGAGCCTGTGCTTAACAGTGCTAAACTCTATCCAAACAATTTTTTTTTGTTAATTGATGAATGAAAATAATAGATACAGCACAATTCTGTAGCTGCAGGCTTTTGTGTGGGCCACATGACATAAATAATAGTTTATTATTTTTTTTTTTTATAAATTATAACTACTGATCCTGATTTATTTCTTACACTACTGAACTACTTTTTTCCCAGCTTTCCATCTGATTGCACACACTTGCCAGGTGGCAAGTGGCCACACGTCTATTTAACAGTTGAATTGTGGGTTATGCGTTTGCCTGATAAATGAGGGCTGGTGTAATTAACGTGTGTTTGGTTAGGAAGTTGTGGTGTTTTAGACAGTCAATATTATTCTATTTTCGTGGCAATACTGAAGCAATATTAATCCTTAATGTTGAGGGGTTATGGATGGAAGCCTCACTTGTACAGCCAACTCTGATTGGTTCCCGGGGGACCTGAGTCATCAGCAGTGACGTCACTTGAGCTGATGATGTAACCAGGACATAATCTCCCCCTCACTCGCCCTGGAAATGCAGGGACAAGCCTGGAGATGGAGAGTGAGTGTGATTATGTTTGTTTGCACAATTCATTCTGCAACTTTTCTGCATTCATGACATCATTTGTCAGAAAAAGACAAACACTGTATTGACGTCTCCTTTCAAAATAACACAAACTGTGCTTTCCCCCTCAGTGCACAGTTGTAGCTTTTAGAATAATTCTGTTTTACATCCTCCATGCTCCAGTCATGACTCTGTGTTGTGTTATAGATTATTCATGATTATGATAGTGGAATGGCCCCTTAACGATTCCTGCATTAGACTTCATGAAAGAATGTTTTTCTCTCTGACATCGTGGCGGCTGTGAGACAAAGACCAACAGAATATCAGTCACCTGACACTGGATTTTGACTACATGCTCACCACCGCTCTTTGACTGACAGGTGAATCTGCAACAAGATGAGAGACCTTTTTTTTTTTTTCTTTTTTTTTTTTTTTACAGCACATAGACTGTATTCAATCTACTTGAAGCGCACAGATGTATCTTCTCTGAAAAATGATGACGATGATTTAAGAAATATATATATATATATATATATATACTTTTCATTGGAATAACAGGACAACGAACGCCAGAATGTTACGACGAGATTATCGGACTGTGACCATCTGCCAAACTGCCCGACCTTCAGTGATCTTGGGTTAAACTCTTCGAGTGTTTGTTTGTCAGATTAGCCTTCAAAACAAAGCGGCCCGTGTCAGTCTGAAGACTGGACTGAGCAGGTATCGTAGAGTTCACAATCGGACTCTAAAGTACAGATGTGGTCTGACTAGAAGACTTTAGAGTTGCAGTTAAGGGTCTTAAATGATGGCTAGAAAATGTGGACCAACTATTTATTTACAGTTACAGTCCTGTGCAAGACTTAAAGGAAAAATCCACCCTAAAATTGACCCAACAGTCCAAAATAATTTTTCGGCTTATTTAGGAACATTTTAGAAAGACGTTAACGATATGTTGATGATCAAATTAATTGCTGAAGATTTTAAGTCCACCTGTGTCAGCTCTACAACAGAGTAACACTGTTGGCAACACACAGTTTTTCAGTCTCAAGTGTTTTATCCAATTATAATTGATTAATATGACATCACATGGAGATATTTCTCGCATTTAACGCATCTATCAAGAAAACGACAAGTTTTGATCTCAGGATCCGGGAGCAAATGCTTAGTAACTCACCGCTTAGCTCCGACGTTGAAGAGTCAGGAGGGCCGAGATACTAATGATTTAACAACAATGGCCTCGTTAGACCAGCATGCACCACAGCCACGAGACATGTTGCTAAACGGGTCCTGTGGCTGCGTTAATCGTTCCACCCTTAGATTCATAAATGATTGATATGTTTATACAGTAATACACCCACTGTTTATTGACGGGAATGAGCTCACACCCAGTTTGTGGGTCATGTTGAAAATGTCCTTTAGAAAGAGAAGGAAATTAAGTACGCGTGTGAGGCAGGTTCAGCATGAAATGATCCTTTTTGTAGTTCACAGAACGTTTTAAATTGTCCATACATGACAGTGTAAGAGTGTCACAGGGTGGATTTTGCCTTTAAGTGAATATTTTGATGCTTATTTGCTTTCGTTTTTTGTCGTCGGTCAGGCTAGAACAGCTACAGGATGATCTGTGGAGGTTGATTACTGGAGCACTTTGACAACGAGGGGAAGAAGCGATGTAGCGAGAGAGGAGGAGGTGGGAAAAGGTTTGAATCGCGCCGCCGTTTCCTGGCAGATGAAAGAAACCGAAATCTGTAGGAAACACCTTTCTCCTCTCTCTTCCCCACCAATAATGGACACGTAACACATTTCTTTCAAAGAAAGACCAGACACAGTAATACTTTATCTGATTGTTGATTTTAATCCAAGAAAGAGAAGCGCTTGTCCGTTTACGACGGGCGTTCTTTGTACAAATTAGTGGTGTCGTGAATCTTCGGTGCGACCGAGGTGAATTTTGTGTGGAACGTGAAAAAGTGTTCAGTGTGCCTTTTACTTTTCTGTATTTTCAATCTAAATTAGGATTTTAAATAGCACTATTATTGCTGGTGGAACCCTTTTATCATTTATTTTCTTGTTTCTTTTTTCTTTTCTTTTTCAGAAAATAAGTAGAGCCAGGTTTTACAAAGGTACAAAACCAAAGTCCCTCAGAAGTTTCCCTGTACGACCCACCGTGTGGAGTTTCGGAGCTTCTTTGTCAGTTTCTCTACAGTGCTTTTTCTCGTTGGTCAATCAGTGTATGCCATTTAAAAGTATTATAGCAATATTTCTCTAGTTGAAAACTAAAGTCATGAAGATTCTAGTGGATGTGTTTCCAAGTATCATAATTTCACCTGCTGATAAAACAAAACATCAATCTATCAATAGAAATCCACTTTTATATTTACCTTCATTGATGTTGACCACACATAAGCTAACTTGCTGTTGAGATTAAAAAAAGGTTTATTGAACATAAAGATATTGAGTCGGTGGGTGTTTTCTTTTGTGTGTCGTCAAGTCATATAAGTTGGTGTGTTGTGACAATACTTTCAAATGATGCTTTTGTGTTCATCCTGGTGATTGAAACATAGTTACAGAGCTGACACTTGAGTATTTTCTCCCACACTCAGTCTGCGATCTTCCCCACATGATCCGATTGTCCTGTAACTACAAACTGCATCCGTGTCATGGCGCCCCAGGGTTGCATGGTGTAGGCGTTGTTTAATGACCTGGAAAAATGAATCACACCAAGTGCTTCATATAAACTGTTGAGTCATACCAGAACTAAAAGCTCCCGAGGCGGTAAATCCAGCCGCAGCTCAAGGACTGGTTCTGTTGCTTCATTTGAATATTCATGTTTTCTAAAGCTAGACTTTGATTACCGAGTAAAGACGGGGGTTAATGCTGTCACAAATATGTTACATATTTCCAGTCACAACTATAGAGGAGATGATGGATATGCCATAAAAAAATGTCATATTATAGTATAACATAAAATAAATACTATAGTAAACCACAAAAAACATTAAAATCCATAGCATAGTATGCCTTAAAAATGTCAGTTTTGTATGCCATAAATAATTTAAGTGTGCTATAAAAAATTCAAAAGGATGCCATATTTTAATATTCCATAAAAAGATCATAACAAAAACTCAAAGTATAGTATGTCATAAAAAAAGCATAATATAGTATGCTATGAAAAGCAGAAATAAATGTCATAGTATAATATGACATATGAGTAAAGTGTCATTCAAATCTCATAGTATAGTTACCATACAAGTTGTCATAGTACAGTACTACATCAATAGTATACCATAAAAATAAAAAATAAAAAATGACATAGTATAGTTTGCCATAAACATTAAAAAGTTGTAGAAAATATGATGTAGTTTGCCATAAAAATCATACAAAATGTCATAATATAGTATGGAAGGTGTCGTATTTTAGTATGCCATAAAAATAATTACAAATATAGTACAGTATGACAAACAAAAACAATTGAAATAGTATAGTATACCATAAAACTGCCATAGTATAGTTTGCTATTAAAAACAAACATAAAAATGTCATGGTATATATAGTACGCTATAAAAATCCCATGACAAAACAAACTAATAAACTAAAAAGGTGCTCTCAGTAGCGTGGAGCTCGCCGCCCAGGTGTGTCTTCAACAACCACGGCTGTATTGTGTGATTGAATGAATACAACCCACAATTGACTAATCCTCTGTCTAGACTACGAGCATCAGATGTGTTTTTTTTTACTTGCATGTCGCACACAAGAGATACACTCCAGTCAATCAAACTCAGCAAGCCGTCTGGTCTCAGTCACTCTCGATCACTGACACACACTCAACCAATTGCATGATCTTCTTAGTATAGTATGTCATAACAAATATAAAAAATGTCAGTGTAGTATGCCATAAAAAAAAAACATTAAACTATCATATTATAGTATGTTATGAAAAAGTTTGGAAAAATACCATAATCTAGTATCCCATTAAAAAAAATCATAGTATAGTATTCCATTAAAAAGTGGCGTAAAAATGACCTAGTATACCATTAAGAAAAAGCATTAAAAATGTCATAGTATATCATACAGACTCATTGTATAGTTTTCCATAAAAAAGAAAATATAATATGTATTATGTCTTGAAATCATAAAGAATTATGGTATGCCATTTAAAAATGCTATTGATAGTATGCCATAAAATGCCATTCAGAAAGTCATAGTATTGTATGTCATAAAAATGTTATAAAAAAGTTATGGTCTTGACAAAACTACTAGCACAAAAGAGGTTGTTTTTATTATTATTTGGCTGTAATGCCCCATTTAAATACTGTATGTATACTTAAAAATCACCTTTATGTGATAAATATAAACAGAATCACACTTAACCATACACACATCAATCACAAAACAAACCAATACTTTCTTTTGTCCACCCAGATGTGATCCTCAGCGGCACTTTGAAGAACTCTTTAGTACTCAGTGTTTACGAGCAGGACGAGGGACTGAATATTTCATCACCGCTGATAAGTACCCGAGCCCTGACCGGTGGTTTACATCACTGATCTGACGTCATCATTTAGTTCATTTTCATGGCAATCGCCTGTCAATATTTATCAAACTACATGAAACTCAAACACCTTTTTCTTACAGTAAAGTGCGGGTAAAAAGGGGGCTCGTCCCGAGCCGAGCTCTGATTGGTTGACCTCAGCTTCACATCTGAGAAAAAGACTGCAGACTATAAAAGCATCCGGAGCAAACATCTTCTAGAAAATCAAGGCACTCCGCAACGCCGCTTCAGAGCAGAGGTTTGTCCCTGTTGTGTGGAAAGGATCATGTCGAGAGAACACGTCAATCCAATCAGCCCCCTCAGACAGAGAACAGCTAATCCCACTAATACACCACCAGAGGTAGCGAATGGGGGCGGAGGGGTCAGGGGGTCAGTCTGTTCATAGACACCAAGGTCTCACTTCTATTCTTTGAATCCGACGGTTTGAAACACACCGTTTGGTACTGCTGATCCAAACTGATCATTCTGAATGGGTCACACGTTTAGCATCTGTTGCCTTTAATGCAACGTGAATTTGATTCTGTGAAAAGAGTTGCAAGACAGCGGCTTATTATAATGTGGGATCCACCCATGAGTTCTTAAAAAAAATAATCTCCTGCTCAACACCTCCCGCTCTGGTATGAGAGAAAGAGAATAAACACCAGATAAAAGGTAAAGGGATATGTCGACACACTTTCCTTCTATATTTGAAAAGTGCCACAGAGCAGCATATTTCCCTAAAAGACAGCAGCGTTTTCCAGGTAAATGTAGTTATTTATAGTATGAGTTCAGTGCCATCGTCTGCCATGGAGACCTTCAGCTGGCTGCCTGTCACAGACTCTTGGGGGAAGAAAAGAAAGCTGATACGAGGACAGTCAGAGGTAATCTTCTTCTTTTTTTTTTCAGTAAAATATCACAATATCAGAGGCCTATTCACTCATCAGGCCAAAGTATTCTGTAATGACATCAATGGTTGCCATGACAACAAAAGGAGGATGCGATGACAACATCCTACTGCGTCTTTTTAGAGCAGGAGATCACAGCACTGCTCAGGACTAGAGCTGCACACACAAAATAAGTACATTTATAGAAAAAAATAAAAAAGCTTGGAGACAAATGCTCAAGCTACGAATGCAGAGGGGGAAAATGAACTTTTGTCACAAGCTGGGCCTTTTTCTGTGTTATTCACAATGCAATACACACCAAAAAAAAATAACCATTTACACGGCAAAGCCAAGTTCAGCATCCAGGCTGACGTAAACGCTGTCGCTTTGCATGGTGTGTGTTTCCGTATATGAAATCAGCTCTTCATTAAAGGTCATACTGCACTCGTAGGTGTTTGTCCCCCATCATTCAGCTCAGTCTCGTATCTCTGAGTGCACGCCGAACACATGCTGGCCAGCAGATGGACAGAGCCGACTATCCCAGTACAGATGACCCAGTAGTGCCTGGAAAGAAATCGGCTCCTGCAGGATCTGGGCTGGATGTTACAGCAACGCCGAGAGCCACTCACTTGAGGGATCCTCATGTTTGCTCCGATTTTATTGAGAGACATTTTGTATGGTTTATAAACCTTTGCTGCATCACTGAAATATGACAGAATAAAGAGAGGAAGGGGAGCTGAAGTGACAAGGTGACTTAAGGAAAATGAGTGGGCCAAGACTGATGTTTGTCATTTGTCACCTTGAGAGCATCTGACCTCACTGTGTGTGTGCGTGTGTGTGCGTGTGTGTGCGTGAGTGTGCGCGAGCGTGCGGGGGCTTTGCTTGACTCCTTTCATTATAAATGACACAGTCCTGGGAGGCAGCTGCATTGACGTCAGGGCTCTCAGCGCTGTCAAGGGCTCTGGCTGCTGAAAATCCCCCCCAAATAACAGGATCTAAATAGAAAGAAATAGGTTGCTGCTGTTTCATTACTGCCTCGTGAACCCAAGTGGATTTAGGGGGGCGGATTAGCCCTCGCCCTCAAGTAATCGTGTTTTAATGAAGATTTTCGGTCGTAGAAAAAATATAGTTCAAAGCTTTGGCATGTTCCTCCCGAGTCTAGATCACCAGCTTAAAAAGAATAACTCTTCCGCAGTACGGTATACGTGGGGAAAAGGCAAAGCATTGTTTGGTTATCAGTCTCAAAGGTTCCATAACAGTTATCTGCTTCCTACTTCACATATAGCAATAGCTCTCAAGGTGGTCTCGCTGCAGCAGAATGTGCTGACACACAGCAGCTGCACAAACCTGTGCTGTACAGTAAATGTGCATCATGTGCTCCGGCTACGAGGTGGACGGAGGAAAAGGGCTGGGTGGAGGATTGGGAGGGCACATGGCTCAGAGGACGGGTGGTGGGAGGTTTGAGGAGATTAAAAAAAGGAGAGTTGAGATTCTCGTAAAGATCTCTGCCGCGTGATTTATTGCCCCAATCCTCTGGTGATTGGTCATTTGGAATTAACAGATGGATGTCTTGTGTCTTGTGCATATGGCACAAAGCAAAGCGCCACACATGCACAAGACATCCATTTGCTGTGTTAATATTGCTTTAAGACTCTGAAAACTACAGATGTAAACTTCTTTTTCATGCAGTCAAAGTACACGAAAGACAAATATTGGTTCTCAGCCCAGCCCGTGTTCTGCGTGGTTCCTCTCCCGAGCAGTAGTCGGGGTCAGGTCAGGGGTCGGCCGCGGAGCCGGCCCTGCTCTGCGTGGTTCCTGTGGACGGAACCGCCCCAAAGGACCCGCGCTTTCATCTCTACAGCGGCGGTCGACCAGGTTAGAGCTGACCGACCATGAGGCCAGGAACATGTGGAATCAATCCCACATTTTCTTGGGGAGTTTCCAGGCTGAGAAGATTGAATTAACGCGTAAAATGATATTTAGACAAAGCAGACAAAGAGTATTTACCATTATTGGAAGTTTTAGATCACAAAGTCACAGAGCATACAGTTGATGATTCTAAACATCGATATGCAATTGTACAGCAAGACCATCCAAAATCTGGCTGTTATTGCGTTGCATGAACTATCACAACAAATCTCCAGAAACCCATCATCTCCATCATGAAGCCTGGGGGAGGCGTCGTCCTGCTTTTGGGACACTTCTCGGCATCAGTCCTTATAATCTTGTGAAAATAAGAGGACAAAATGAATGCAGTTAAAAAAAAAAAAAAAAAAAAAAAGACGCTCGAGAAAACTCTGCTGCAGTCGGCAAGACAACTGTAGACGGGGACATGAGCCCAAACACAAAGTCAATACTTACATGGAAAAGGCTCCAAAGAACATTGTTAAGTTGAGTGGTTGAGTCCGAGTCAAGGCCTCAAGCAAATCCAGAACATTTGGCAGGACTTAAAATGTGTTGCGTACTCATGGTCACCGTGTAGCTTCACTCAATTAAAGCAGTTTGCAAAAACGAACGGGATAAAGCTGTCTCCAGCTGTTCTGACAGAAATAACATACCAACGCAGCCCTTTGTCTTAAAATATAGACGCATATAGGGTGAATATTTCTGCAGTTATATGGAACTAATGGTATGTAAAAATGTCATTGTATAGAATGCCAAAAACAGTTATGTAAAAGTCTTACTTTAGTATGACATGAGTGTGATAGTGTAGTATAAAATAAAACGCATATAGTAGTATCTCAAAATATATGCTGTCATAAAAAGTAATTGTATAGAACGGTGTAAACAAAAATAGTATGTCATATAAAAATGAGTATATATATATGTAATACGGGGGCTCCTGAAGGTTCAGCTCCAGGTTGTTCTGATCACAGCAGCTGATCAGCCTAATGTCTGGACGTTATATATTTGAGTCTGCAAATATATAACATCAAAACAAAAAGTCAAAAAACATAATCTACTCGTGCTCTAGATGGGGCAGTCATAAGTCTATTCACGCAGTAGTGATGTATTTTAACTTTGACATAAAAGCATCTTTTGTTGATCACAATAAACTGAGTCAATGATCTAATATAATTATTTAAAAGTCAGTGTAGTAAATTCATCATAATTTAAAATTAAGTGGCTGTTTTGATCTTTTCTCATTGCTTGTCCATCATGTAGCAAATCAGCAATTACAGTGAGAAGAAACCTTTATGTACTCGAGCAATAACTGGTTAGAAAAGCCGGCTACACTGGTTCCTTTGTTACTTTATTCAGATGAAGATACAGTAGTACAGCACCCCAATTGTGGAGAGAAGTCAAAATAAAATCAGTCTATGATACAGGACAATTAATCAAGGTTTATTCAAGAACAAAATGAGGGGTGGTGGGGAGGGGACAGCAGGAGTAGTTCAGAGAAAGACAGAAGTTTATTCTATCAACACAAAAGATACATTTATTCAACCGGCCCATAAGCACCCCAGCTCCTACCCCATAATAAAACCGTATGCAGACTTAGATACTCATGCTCCGTGTCCCCAGTCCCACTTTCTTTGAAAGCATGCGTTTGTTCTCCATCGCGTAGAGATTTGTAAGCAGGATTCCTCGGGTGACCCTTTGCTATCGCTGACCGTATGCTTCTAAATCTCATTTACGGTGGAGGACTTAGCATGGATTTAAGGGGAAACTTGATGGCTCTAAGACAGGAAGAGGTTTGTTAATCCCCGTGGCCCTCATTGCTGTAGTCAAGTTAGTTTTACCCTCCTATTAACATCCACAAATAAAGTGTCCTGTAAAGAAAAAACAACAACATTGTCTCTTTACAGAACAGGACAGGTGAGAACTAGTTACCCTGGGAGACTAAAAGAAAAACACCTACGCTTATCAAAGTCATTGGCACAAAGATTAAGAGCAATGCAGAGAACATATTGAAGAAAATCATATCTGACAACTAATTCCCACCCTAGCGCTTCAACAAAATCACTGAGGATTTGGAGGAGGGATAATTACGAGCAACACTTCCTGACGTAGATGGTCCCTAGAGGCCCTTTTCAAAGCAGCCATTTTGACCCGTCATTGCCGGGTAAACAGGTGTAATTAATAACATTAATTATGGCCGTGCTGCATTTAAGGTGTGCCAGGGCCCTGGTATTTGGCAAGCTGGCTCACTGGAATGACTGGGACACGACATAAAATGAGACCATAATTAATTTCATCAATTACTCCGATGTTTACCCAGCTATGACACGTCGAAGCGGCTGCTGTGAAAAGGGCATAATACAGCGGGCCGAGATTATTCATTCGTTTGACCAAATTCAATCTGTGTGGCTGCAGAGAACAAACAGTGCACAAGTGCATGCGCGTCTGGTTGAAAAGAGTCGGGGAAGGACACGATTGGAGATTGATTAGTACATGCAATCATTGAGTTCATCAGATTACATGCAGTAATGGACACCCCATTATTTCTTTGTCAGAGCTTTGTTTAGAACAATCCTGTGAACCAGTTAGGAAACAACAGGTTTGGTCTGGTGGAAAAAATAAAGACAGCCTAGTAGACCTGCACAGACCTTTCAATCAGTTCTCTGGAGAGCGACAGCAGCAGCTCATGGAAAAGACTATCAAACTATGAAGGGGCTAATTTGGGAGGAAGCTCAGCTAAATAAACAGCTTGCTGCACCATCTGCTGCTCAAAGTTTGCGTCTAGCGTCGAGGGAAAAGCGCAGCAGTACGGAGAGATAGCACAGCCTTGCGTGCTAGGTAGCGAACGTAGCTGTGTGGTAAGCAGCAATGAACGGGCCTAAAGTATGTAAAAGGGAGGAATGTGAGATGGGTTCTGATAGCGAGGCTTAGCTCGTACAGTAGCACATTCGTCAGCATGTACCACTTAATGCAATTTCATCACACTTTGCCTTTGTTGAAGCACCCATTTACAGCTAAGAGGGGTAACGAAGAAGCCTGTGCTCGGCCTGGACAGAAGTCTACTATTGGACAGTAAACAAAAAGTAAAAATGGATAAAACAATTGTTAACAGCTTTCTCTATACATTTACCAGTTGTTCCTGAACATCAATAAATATCTTGTGAAAGTGTTTGTGTTCCTGTCTTGGGTGGTTGTCTGGTTAAGCCATGTTGGGTTGGTTACGCTAGGGCCAGAACTGTGTAAAAAAGCAGAAAACAAGAATATTTACTACCGTGAGATTAAAATGCATGTCAGATTAGATTCATGTCATTTAAAGTTTGTTTACAGTGATAAAAGAAGAGTGAACGGCTTACCACTGATGGCCTCCTGGGCAAAGTACTTGACATCCATGTCGGTGTCTGTGGCGAGCTTCTCCAGCACCGGCTTCACTTCTGTTTGAAGGGCACTGGAGGACAAAGGATGAGAATTATTAAACACATTTTCATTTCTGGTTCTTGATGTTAGTATAATGACACATTTCCATCACTCTGGAGAGAAAACATCTGATGCCAAAATTACAAAAGGAAACATACTTGCTGTCAAGGACAGGGCCAATCTTCTGAAGGGATTTGGCCACGTTGAAGCGTACGTTAGCCACCTGGTCATTGGACATCTTGAGGACCACTGGTAGCATCTGCTTCGTGGTGATGTCCTGGCCACATGCCTCTGACAAAGCCTGAGACACAATACAGACGGTCACCAGCAGTAAACAGCATTTACAAATACTGGACAGATACTTTTTTTCAAAAACAAAACTAATACAGTTTTAGACATACTGATAAATGGTACAGAAAATGTGCCATCTTTACGGGATGTTAAGCCCTTCAGAGTAACTCCAAGGACCTGAACATGAGAGCAAGTTAATGGGAAATGATGCAGTTGACTCACATTGATGCAGAATAGAGTAGTCATCCTGTGGAGGTAATTGGGGTCGTTGGCCATGCCCAGCACTTTGGGCACAATAGTGTTCTGCGCCCACTCCGCTCCAAACTTCTCCACCAGCTTCATTAGGTTACAGGTGGCCGCCTCACGGATGGCATACACTAAAATATATGAGAGCGACAACATTCTTTGTGAAAGGTATTCCGGAGTTTGTCCATTTACCTAGATGTGTTCAATGACCTTGACAATCATTCATTGCTTTATATTCACACACAAACACTTTTAGAAATTACGACATTTGTATATGAAATGTTAAAATGATACAAAAAGATCCCTTTGTAATAAGAGCCAGTGAGGGAAAGCTTCTGAGCTGATTTCTCTAGTCCTGTTTTTCTTTGAAGGGGATTACGTAAGGGTGCCACAGCTCTAACCCCAGCCGCAGCAAACACAAACACACACACAAGGAAACTCACACCAACACCAGCAGCATTCCAATGATGTAACCCAGTTGGCCCTTTGTCCTCAATAGCGAGTGTGTGCGTCTCTCTAATTGGAAAACTTGATCCTTGAGTGAAAGATGTACGCAGAAGAAAATGTTCCAAGTTAAAAAAAAAAAAAGTGGAGCCTGGTGTGTTATGTATCTCTACGAGGACACAGCTCTTCCAGGAATTGAATATGATAGTCTCACAGAATAGTTTAAACCAGAGAGAAGAACCTAAAGTAAACCAGCACAGATGTAAACTCGGCCTGAGTGGCCCAACTATGACT
Organism: Ophiodon elongatus; assembly: GCA_016806645.1. NCBI lineage: Eukaryota > Metazoa > Chordata > Actinopteri > Perciformes > Hexagrammidae > Ophiodon > Ophiodon elongatus. The sequence goes on from JACSYO010002159.1 coordinate 7,305,450, forward strand.
TCTAACTCTTTTAAGTAGAGTATTAATCTACATCATCTTCTATGAAAGCAAAGAGCTGCAGATTGCCACATCACACCTTCATTAGCCCCCAAATGTCTCACTAATAACACAGCATCAGCAGACCTGTCTGCCAACAGGCCAAGCTCAGGTAAGAGCAGTGATGCTCTGAGATTTGGAAAACTAAAGACAGCATATAGTCAAATAGAACAATATTGGTACTAATACAACATTGTCCAAGTGTGTATGGAAAATAAGCGGTTCATATTAAAAGGCTAGTGTATTATAAAAGGTGTCTGAGGGTGCTGCATAGCACCATGGGCGAGAGCAAATTAAATGATTACAACTGGAAAATGACACGGGATGGGGAGTTCCTTCCCCCAGGAAGTTTAGTGATTTTTGGGAGGTTATTGGGTTTTAAGAACAGAAATAAAACAAGGACAATATTTGGAGAAAAAAAAAAAAATCTGAACTCATAGAATAAAAATATTACCCAACTCTGTTTAAGCAACCACTTGTAAAATGCATGTACTATGTCATGCCACAAAACAGGTTTATATTTACAAGTTCAATTTGTTGATACCATTGAAAGCTTTAACCCATAAAAGTTCCTTACCGTGGTCAATCAGCCAGGCCATACAAAGGGTGTTGAGCTTCTCGTCAAAGAATTCCACTCCCTAAGAAAATATGGACACATTGTAATGAGGTCGCTTTCCTGGATGTCTACAGTCAAATCAGGCCATATTTTGGCTGCATATTGCCAATATTTCTGGTTTTGCGCTTAGTGTTAATTAGGAGACCTTCAAAACATTCTATACGAGTTTCATCTGTGTTCCTAGACCTCATGACTCACCAGCTGTCCTGCCAACAGAGGCATGTACTCGATGATGGCGAGGCGGACCCTCCACTTTGCATCCTCTGCCAGCTCCACAATGGCTGGCAGCAGTGACTGGGAGAGCTGACGGATGCCAATTACCTCGTTCACACAGTCTAGGTTGGAGATGATGTTGAGACGCACCTCGGGGCACTGTGACAAAAAATGAAGAGGAGCGTGTTAAACACATGGCAGCATGCCTTTATCACAACAAAGTATTTTGATATTAGACAACCCCCACCCCCCCCCCCCAACAAAACTCCACATGCCAAGTACCACTGGACTAACAGAAACAATTTGTCTAAAAGGAGGGAAATTAGGATATTTATGTACCTTAGGGAGCCCTTACATTACAGGAATGATAGGATATGGAACCCGCACACAGTAAAATGTTGTTTTTGCTGATTGGAGTAATGGTAAATGGACCTGTACTTGTAGCGCTTTTCTAGTCTTCCGACCACTCAAAGCGCTTTAACACTACATGACATCATTCACCCATTCATACACTGATGGGAGGGGCTAAGGTGCCACCTGCCCATCAGGAGTAGTTACCAATGTATCTTGCAACATGTTATTAATCTGACGTATGGAAATCCAATGTGAGGAGGAGTTGTTGCTGATGTTCATTGTAGACTTGTAGGAATAATCCAAGATCACAGTAGCACCTCCTTTATTAGCAGGCTTGATTATGATGTCTTTATTGTTTTGAAATGCTTGTGATGCCTGCTTCTCATTCAAAGTCAAATCTATCAGGATGGGCCCTTATCCTTTCCTAGCAACTCCCAAGTATTTTTAGGATAGATAGAGATCTCTCTCAGATAGATATAGATAGATAGATAGATCTCAACTCTAGCACTGTTTTTACGATCTATCAAGTGTAAATTTCTTGTCTACGGCTAAGCTACTTTAGTCACTGTAAACAAAATAGACTTCTAAGTAGTTTTGTCTCAAACAATGTAACCCAGGTTTATAAGAGCCTTAAATGGAGATCTGCTTTAGTTCAACTTTGGACAGGATATGAAAATTTTTTAAACAACTTTTCATCCACATAGCCCACCCCAAAGAAAATGGATGCCCTTAACTGCACAATGATTGAACACTCAGCCAAGCTTGTTAACTAAATGGGAACATAAATGTAGCCAAATAAGGCAAAGTAACAATTCGGGAATAATTCAGCTTTTAAATAAACGGCACGTGTGCCGAACATTCTCCACCTTGCTCCCTTTAAACTGTCCTCAGCACCTTGAATTATTGAAATTTGCAAGTCAACGCTGTCAGTTTGGACATTAATCTAATTAGACACTCTTAGTCGTGCGTTTGTGCTGTGAGGAAATGGGGCCATCTTTAAATAGGACGAAGGAAAGAAGCAGTGGAAGAAATGACAGCCGCAAACCTTCCAAAACATTAATATACATTAGTGTCTAACCTGTCAAATGTATCCAATCTCAATATGCAAACGCATGTCCTGGAAATGTATTCATAGGACAAGATGCCATTGGGCCATTGTCGTTCTTGATGAACCTGTTACGTTAGCTGATGAATGTACTTCTACATTCTTCCCCTGGAATCCAGCCCATTATAACTTCATGCAGACTCACAAAACACATTGTTCTACAAATTTGTTTTTGTACCAGCTCCGGGAATAAATCATTTCAAAAGTTATGTCTAATACTGACAAGTCACAAAAATAACTAAAATGCACATCAGACATACTAACGAAAGGATATGTCCAATTTAATTACAAAACTATACTTAAAATGTGCGACATGACCAGCATGACTTACTTTAACCACTGAATACCTACATTTACTACTTATTAACATACAATCTAAATGCATCTCGCAATACCGTATCTAGTTGCGCCTTGTCCAGCTTTTGTTTATAATTCCCTCTAGACACAGCAATCCGGTCCTCTAATTGTAAGGCCTCCGTCTGGCTGCCAACAGCATACATCATCCTCTTACCCAGCCAGGTGGCAGCCAGGTACATCTGGTAGCTGCAGCCAAGTGGCTTTACCCTGTCTCAGACATGCTGATCCCCAAAGGCCAAAGAAGTTGGTAAAAGTCAGGCGCTTCACATGTAGCTTTTGTTGTGAATGTTACCAAACTAAGCGCTGCCTTAAGGATTTCAAAAGCCAGGTGTGTAAAATGTCAGAGAAATTGAGGTCAGCGATGACGAGTATGCATTCTCTTTACCTCGTCCTTGAGCTGAGCCAAGAAGAGAGGCAGTAAGTGCTCTATTGTGTTGTCCTTGCCCAGGATGGTTGAAAGGCCCATAATGACTGAGGCCAGGGCTGACTTCACATGCTGATTGGTGTCTGAAACCAGTTCCTGTTCAGAGACGGGACACAAGGGAGACAGAGATCAGACAAACAAACGGTTAAGATAGAACGTATGCAATTAAAATATAAAGACTACTGCTATGGGTCATATTCATAACACACTAGAGAGGTAGGCTATAATCTACTTGTGTGCAACAAACAGTATGGCTGTAAAACTGGCCAAAAATGAAGTTTAAATATTATAAACTCTTAAGTTGGAATATTTTATCTATTTTTACACATTATGTTTATGGCACCGTGTCCTAACATATTAAAAAAAAAATAACTGATCAAACCAATATCATTCAGAGCTTTAAGTAAAAAGAAACAATTACTTTAATAAGGACTTTAAACAGCTTTCGGAGGTTGTGTGTCAGTTTTTTATGCTACCTGTATAGCTTTGTTCCACAGTTGATATGTTAACAGGATAAGCAAAATCACCCTTGTGACACTGATCTGTACCTTTTGTATAAAATGGTCTGTAGATTCAGGAATTTCACTACAGGTCTACCTTCACTGACAATTCCATTAATGAATTAAAACAAAAAATCTACTGCCAATGATACAAGATGTTTTAATCAGTAGCACTACAACTGAACTTATTGTTGGCCCAAATCAACAGTGCCACCTGCTGTTCAAAATCTGACAGCTACTAGTACACAGACAGTCTTACTCACAAACACTGTATAACACTGTATAACATACCACCAAAATAGACATTTATGGTTAGGGTACCGTTAGGGGGCATCTTAATGGCGGAGGTAGAGCAGGAGTTCCACTAATCGGATGATAAATCCCTCACTCCTCTAGTGTGCATGTGTAAGTGTTGGTGGGCATGAGACAAAACCCCCAATTGCTCCGGAAGGCGGTGACATCGGAGTGTGAATGAGCATTAGATGAGATCCTGACAGACAGGTTGGTGAGTGAATGTGTATGTTCATCCAAGATCTTATCAAGCTTTTTTGTTTACATCTTGGTTCTTATTTTGTTAGATTTGGCCAGTTTAAATATTCAATGTATCAACTACTGAGATCTGGGAGTATGTGGACAAATGAAGTCAAGGAAAGTAATGTACAGCTTGTTAACTAAACACAAGTTTTACCACAGCTGGAAAATGTGAAAATAAATAAATTATAACTGTGTTGTAAAAGTGCATTCAATTTTACAGAGCAGGTTTTTGGCTGAACCTAATCATGAGCACAATATTCTATGCAACTGGAAATTGAATAGAAGACATTTTTAGTGTACACACTTTTATCTTCCTATCTTTGAGTGGCTTGTATAATGCTGTTAAAACGTGTTGACAACTTCTGTTGCTTATCAGCAATTGAGTTGTCATAACATCACATGCCTGCATGAATGCTTTGGGGAAAACTATAAAAAGATAAGCCTCTAGTCCCTTTTCCATGCTTAATAAAACATAGCAACTCAAAGTGTTTTTTGTTCAACTGAGAAGTGTAGCGGTAGAGAAAAGTCACAATGTGGCAGTCAGAAAAGTATATTTCTTACCTTGACACAGGGCAGAATGTGAGTCATGATGATTTGCTCACGATTGTCCTCTGGGAGGTTCTCACAGAACTCTTAACAAAAAGAAGAGAACACGGTCAATAACAAAATATGGAACAGCCTGGACAAGACACCAAAACAAGTTGTTCAATTAACACATGTAATTTTGAGCGAGTCTCTCTAGTATTAAGGCTTTAATTACTGTGTGTTCATGTATTTACCTTTGACTTTGTTGGCTGCAGCAGCACGGACCTCAGCTTCACAGTCCTTCAAAAGATTCTGGAATGCCGGGACCAGATCATTCTTGGTGATCTCTGGCCCAACTGCTTTCTGGAGCTAAATGTGGAGAAAAATCAATGTCTCAATAGCCAAATAAGCATGTGGGGAACAGAAAAAACAAAACATGGATGAATTTTAGTGGAGAATCTAGAATAAAAGGTGGGTAATTAAAGCTATATGACAGGCAACATACCAACTATGATGATATTCAAAGTTTAGGCTGTCATTTAATTGAGTTGGGAAATTGGCTCCAACAAGAAGCATACTTACATGCAGATAAATCTGCCAATAACCGAGTTACAGCCACACATGGCAAAGTCTCAAATGCATTGCAACAGCCCGGTTAAGCTTTATGAGGAGAGCTGGACCAATTAATCGGCTGCAGATTGTAACCGGACAGTTTTCAGCTGATTGACTATGACTGGTTTCATATTTTCGACGGTCACATTTACACTAATGTGCCGCATGACAAAGATAATGTACATGTACATACGGCAAAGACAGTTATGTCACAGCCACACACACACACACACACACACGGAATTTCTACAGCGTGAGTGAAGACAAAGCTTGCAGTTTAACACAAGCAAGTCTAATATAAAGCATAAGCAAATATAAAAATAATTTATTTCTCATTTAAATAAAATAGCAATATAGTCAAAGGATAACAGAATTTTTGATGGTTTAGACTGACTTCGGGATGGTTGGATATATTTTTCAGGACAGTAGTGAAAAAAAGTCTGTTGCTGTCAATTATAGCTCTTGAAAAGAAAATCAGATTATATAATTCTTGTTATCATGACTTCCACTTGAATTATTTTATTACGATACAATATATTTATTCATTATTTTTTCCCCTCCCACTTTTCTTTTAAAAAAGAAAATCAAAAATCGGCCAAGAAAATTGCAATCGATGCATCTCCAATTCCGAGTAATGGAAAACCAGTTAAGGACGCTCTCTATTAAATAGGTTACTGTGTTGTATAAAGATCTTGCAGCGTTCTTTTTTGTTAACTGTCTGCAACTGCACAGTTTCATGGATATATTTTGGTGCCAATATAAAGCCTGAAAGTATAGTAAGTACTCTATACTGAAGTACTTGTTGCAGCTTGACTCTGAATCCAACATTATGAAAGAGTCAAACTGGGGCAATGCTGAGCAACAATGCATCCACTGTTTTTGATCTTCAAGAATCCTTCAGCTTTCTTAACTGATAAGAGTTTAAAAATAAATTTGGCCTAAGGTCATAGGCATATTTGTAATAACTTGAGGGAAAACATCACATTCATTACTTTCATAGGGTGCATTGTTTACTAATTACATTACACATTCAGAAAGACGTCTGCTATTTACCTCAGAGAACTTGTCAGCCACCATGTAGCGGACCCTCCAGGATTTATCTTCTGCAGCTTGGCGCAGGGTTGGCATCACCAGGGACTCAAGGTCCTCCTGAGGCAGCAGAGTGGCAATGCTGACACAAGCCTCCACAGCAAGCAGCCGCACTGAGTCCTGATGGAGAAAGGTAATGTGATCAATTTGGCCATTCCTGGGTTTAACAGCTATGCAGAACACAGACTACAACAGTAGTTTACATTGAGAAGAAAGAAGACAACAGCTCATACCTGCTCATCAGAGGCCAAAGCAGTGAAGAGGGAAATGATGTCACTTTTTACATAATCCAGCTCCAGGACTTTGGCAAACTCCCCCAGTTTAGATGCTGCAGCACGACGCACCATAGGAGTGTCATCTGAGCACAAGGTGCGAAAATGCCTAGAGATAACCACAGACATTTTATCAGGGAAAACTGAATAGACAAACCCATTGAGAAGCCTAAAACAATCACCTCAAGTATTAAATTACTTGCATAATATCATGTCATGTCAGTGTTTATTTTTGTTAAGAAGCCACTTACTGGCGGATCTCTGCTTTGACAGTGCTGGAGACACGAGGATAACAGACGCTAAAGAGACCACAGGCAGATGTGCGAGAAGTGAACCAGTCACCACTGGCCAGCCGCTTGACCAAAGGCTCAAAATGGACCTCCAGGTCAACAGGAGAATGCTCCTGAGAGATCTTCCGCAGGGACTCCACAGCTTTATCTCTGACTACGGTCTCCTCAACTGTAGCTAGGCTCTCCAGAGGAGGCTGTGTATTAAGAAGGAAGAAGATTAGATACTTTTCACAAATACAAGACATTAAGATTTCAGAAATGTCTATAACTTAAAAATAATACAGCTTCTTAGTTATCTTGTCATCAACAAATCCCCTGACAAGACCAAACCCCAAAACTGAATTCCTCATGAAAACAAGTAATGTCTGCAAGTGACAGACCGACATCTAAAAACTCTGATGACTTACCAAGAGACAGTGGACATACTCTGGGCCTCCCACCAACATAGTGAAATTGCCAAGCTGCTCAGCCAAGGCCAGAAGCACCTCATCTTCGTCATAGATGGTGTCTAAGGATTAAGGATAAGACTCATTCAAAATGTGCGAACATAAAAGTACAACACTTTTATCACGTGACAACCTTTTGAAAATATAATTGTATGGTTAACTTTATTACCTGTGAGGAAAGGAAGGAGTTCAGTGCGAGTCCTCTCGACACCAAGTGCCAAGGCAATAGTAGACAGCTTCTTGATGCTGTTCAGTCGTAACTGTACACATAATGGGCACGCATTAAACATGCACAATAAAGTGTACGCACATTCAATAAACAGTGACAATCATTAACGTTCAGCTGCACTACACTCAGCTGACCCAGTTGGGATTTAGTAGAAAAGCATTTGAGGTTAACGTTACAATCTTGGCTCGCAACCAGTAACGTAAAATGTACTAAAGTCAACGTTTCTAACAATAGCTGGACAGAAATGATAGCTTTGATGTTACATTCGTTGGCGAATAATAAACCAATAACAGTGAAGTCTCCCCACGGCGGCCTGTAACGCCCTGCTGTTATGATGCGTTAAAGTTAGCAGCTAACGTAGTTAGCTAACGTTAAACCAGAACCGGATCAGCTTTCACGTTTTATTTTATATACTCGGCGAAAGAAAAACACATCAAACGTGTCTCCAGAGTTCACGGTTAACGTCTTAAATCATGACTGGAAACCCACTCTATTGGCAAAGCAAGGTGCGCCCAGCAGGACAGTCTCGATAGGCCTCGGCCGTTCGTGCTAGTTAGCTAGCTAGCGTTAGCCGGTAAACAGACGCCCGACCAAAATAACGTCACGTTAAAATATTTTTACGAAACCATATAAATGAAAAATGAAGTGTTACTAACGTACCTGGACATCCTCATTTCGCAGTTCGTCAATGAGAACTGCGATCGGGTAGAGAGAGTCGTCTCCATCAGCTCCTGCCATTTTGGATTTCGTTGCAGTTACCGAATGGCGCTGCAGTGTTGCGCTACGGGGTTTCCGCGTTAGAAGAGCGGCTGCAGGGCCTCCTCCTCCTCTGATGCTGCTGCTGCCTTAAAACAACACACACACAAAACTGAAAAGGATCAACTTCATTATGGAAGCCCATTTCGGACACTGTGATGAGAAATAAAGATCCTGTAAGTCATTATAATGAGATACTGACTCATAATTATGGCTTACTATCTCATAATTATGACTTAATATCTCATAATTATTGTGAAACTAATTGTGCAATACTGTTCTCACATTTCTGTACCTTATTTTATCTTTATTTTATACTATTACCATTTACCTCCTGTCTTTTACATTTTTTTATATTTTAATTTTACCTTAAGTTTAAGTTCAAGTTATTGTAATTCTGTGTGGAAGGAGGACCTAGAAAAGTAAGATTTTCATTGTACGGATTAACTGTCTGTTAACTGTGCATATGACAATAAAAATATCTTGAATCTTGAAGAATTATGACTTACTATCTCAACTAATTATGATATGCTGTGTCATTATTTTGAGATAGTACAGTACAGATCTATATTTTTGACATTAATGGGCTTCCATAACTTCAGGCCAAGCAATTAAAAATCCCCCAAAACTAAAATGAAATACTTTATGAAAAACAAAAACAAACCCTCAACAAGAAAAACGTTCAAGAATGGTAGAACCACCGAATAGTGTAATAAATAAAGCATCCCAATAGTTACAGCAGTAAAAGTATCACATCATCTATTCACAGCCAAAGTACTGCATTTACATTTTACCATATGATTAAACTGTTTACACGAAAAGTAGGGTCACACTGGAAAAGAACGACTGTACAATGATTCAACATAAACACATGCATTTGTAACCAATGTCAAGAATATTTATAATTGATAAAATGCAACAACAACAAAACATTTGAATATAGTCTACATTGTATATAATCGATTGGATGTAATTGCCTCAGCTTTATTGTAATTACAATACATGAGCATGAAAAGGCGTGGTAGTTCAAACATGCAACACATAGAAACTATATAATGATAAATAAGACAAACAAAAAAAACTGGAATAAATTACACATGATGGCAATATAAAGGCAATGGCGTGGGTAGCGGCGTGTACTTGCACTTGAATCAATAAACAGTCTGTGGTTTGAAAGTTTTGTAGTTACAGGAACACTCTTATTTTGAAAAGCCACGAACCGGATATGTAACTCCTCTTCCGGTTGTCACGCAGTAGCCGATCAAGATGGCGTCTCAGCAGCAGCAGTCCGGCGGGCCGATGTCTCAGCCCGGACTACAGCCTACTTCACTACAACAACAGCAGCAGCAGTTGAGCCAACAACAAGACTTCGACCCGGTTCACAGATTCAAGATGCTCATCCCGCAGTTGAAGGAGAGTCTGCAGGTAAGTTTGCCCGAAACATCCGATCACAACAGCTAAAGTTGGTTTAACGAGTTCACACAACACAATAACACGTGTATCAAAGATCTGCCGCAATGTGAATTAAACATATCGCTTTTTTTACTCACTTTCAGAATCTCATGAAGATTGCGTCCCTGAATTTGGCCCATAACACCACGATTGACAACGGCATGTGAGTGGGCTGTTTGGGGGACGTTCACGTTGAAGCGACGGTGCTGAAGGCAGATGTTTCTGATTATTTTGGTGTCTTTTGTTTCTTCTGGTTCAGCAAAAGCAGCGACACCTCTGTTCAGCGCTTTGACAAGAGCCTCGAGGAGTTTTATGCCCTCTGCGATCAACTGGAGCTGTGTTTGGTAAGACGTCCACACAATGCACACACAATGCACACTCAATGCACACACAATGCACACTCAATGCACACACAATGCACACTCAATGCACACTCAATGCACACTCAATGCACACTCAATGCACACACAATGCACACTCAATGCACACTCAATGCACACACAATGCACACACAATGCACACTCAATGCACACACAATGCACACTCAATGCACACACAATGCACACACAATGCACACTCAATGCACACACAATGCACACTCAATGCACACACAATGCACACTCAATGCACACTCGTAACCGAAACGTTGTTGACGTAGCAGGACTGATGTGTCAAGGTGTTCATTTCTCACCACAGCTGATATTAAGGAAGCTCACTGCCTTATTTTGTACGTCTAGATTTCCTGTATCGTTGTTTCTGTTTGTATGAAAAATAAATAAAGCTAAAGGCATATATATCTTTAATATTATGTTGGTGGGAGGATTGAGTCACTATCCTGTAAGACAGTGCCAACCCACCTCACATGGACCATTGGAAAAGCATTTAAATTCATATAACTTAGTGGAATACAGCATCGCTTTAAAGAATTATAGATAAATGTAGTGATGATAAGATAAGTGAGATAGTCCTTTTGAAGAATTTAGTAAACAGTAGTCTGAATCAATTCCTGTCCCATAGTCTACATGTTGATTGAGAGGCTTTTTCCCATACATCATACATATATTATACATTATACATATAGCCAGGCGGCCTTCTGTGTGTAACGCACACTACGTGTCCCGCATGTACACTTTGAAACTTACCACACAAACTCCCGCTTTGTCTCCTCTGTGCAGCGGCTGGCATACGAGTGCCTCTCCCAGAGCATCGACAGCGCCAAACACTCACCCAACCTGGTCCCGACCGCCACCAAGCCGGACACGGTGCAGACGGAGTCCATGTCTTACGCCCAATACCTCGGCATGATCAAGTCTCAGATCTCCTGCGCCAAAGATATCCACAACGCTCTGCTGGAGTGCTCCAAGAAGATCTCAGGGAAGGGACAGCCTCAGGGAATCATGTAGACCCGAATAAACTATCCCACATATTTCTACATATGGTGACATTTTTGAGAAGGATGATGGATGTCATATATGGGCCCTTCCCATATTCGCAATCTAAGTTTTGGTCAAGATACTGTTACCTTTCTCAAGATCCTGTATATTTGGTTATGATTTTATTTTTTTAGGTAAGTTATGTCTCTTGTAAACGCTGTGTAAATATATCAGATAAAAGGTAATGTTCCAAGATGACCAGAAGGTGGTGGCAGAGTTGTAACTGCCAACTCAATATTCACAAGTCTTTTGTAGCTTATTTGTATTGAATATTAAAACCTTTTTACTGCTTATGTTGAAAAAAAAAAGAGTATATTAATATTTGTTCAACTACACAGGTCAATTAAAACACAGTTCAGTTTTCCATTCAATTTTTTTTAATCCGCAGCGGACGAATAAGTTTAAAGATTTAACGAAGTAGTCAGAGGGAAGAAAATGTCAGACTCTAAATTTACAGTAGAATGAAATAAATAAAATCGGTCACATGCATTGAGTAAGTAAGTAAAACTCTTTGTCCTCGGAGGATCCTGTAAAAGAAGTATCCGATTCAACTCCTATTGAAGCAGCAGTGTTGATATAGTGAGGCAACAGAACAGTAGCCTGAGGGATTAAAAGAGTTGACTTTTTGGGGGGGTGGGAGAGGATTGTTAAGAGGGTGCAATCCATTTCAAGGATTCATACATTGATACCAGTTTGAATGACTCCTTTTTTCTATGAATGACACATTTCAATGGGCTCCCTCCTGTCACATGACGCATCAGAGAGGCATACGTTGAACCCATATACAGTTGATAGTTTGACCACAGAATTAATGTTCATCCCCCTGAGAAGTTCTCTTGAATGACTCACCTTCCATGTTAGATTAACATACTAAGGAGACAGGAAACTGAGGATTCAGGTTACACTCGGATCCTTCTTCAGCTATATATTCTTCCTCGATCCCTTCCCATCTGTATGTTGAAGCTGAGGGATTAATGAAGTCTGATACACAGGCACGTGAGAGGGGAGCCTGGTGGGCTTGCAGCTGTGTAACATCTCAGATCAATCTGAGGTACTGACAAGTTCTTAGAGCCAAAAATAGTACCGTGGGTCACTACCGAACACAAAACACTCGCGCTCTCACAGACCCTGTGCAGGCCTACAGTAACAGGGAGTTGGTGAAACTAACTGAAACACTGTTTTGAAACTGTTTTGGGACTGATAAAATACAAATTTAAAACAGATCTGCACACCAAGTAGCTGCTATTAAAATTATTTTTAGTAATAAACATCCTTCTAATAGGAGCAATATAGTTACGGGACCAACTGTTTTAATTCTGCTCAAAATGTTTTGCTATCGGACACTGGAAATCTTTCTTACGCTTTTTATTCATCAAAAAACACAAAAAAACCACCATATTCATCTTTATTTTTTTATTTTCAGACCATAATCTGTGTTGACACAACTTTTTTTTAAAGCTTGAAAAAATATACAATAACAAAATTTGAATTATTGAGAATAATCCAGACTTTGTCAAGATATCGTGCTACGCAGCACAAAGCATCGGATGAAAAACAAGATAAAGCAAAGTAACATATAAAAAGGGAAACGTATTATTTTTCTTTTTACAAAGATTACAGCAGATAAAATACATATATTTAGAGCACCAGGTACTAGACAATATAATTACAAAAAGACAATTTAGACATTGTCTAAGTGCATTAGTGGATTTCCAAAAGTCAATAAATCAATAAATTGTGTGCCTTGTTGCATTATGAAAATGGCAATGAGAAAAACAGATGGTATCATCCAAATGCCATACATAAATAAATTCTATGAATCTGATGCCAAATCATATAAATGAATTGCTCTTAGACTGTTAATGTGTTATGATGTAAGTAATGCCTACCACCCCTACAGCCATAGAGATACTAATGACCCTTTTCGTTTCCTGGTCGTTGTGAAAGATTAAGGACCCGTTTGTAACTTTAGTGTGATGTTCTATAAGCATATACGATAATTAATACCGATAAAGGATTACACTGCTGTTTTGCATGCTCTACAGCCAACACGCCAACACACTACAGCTTCCTTATTCTGTTAATGTTTTCAAACTCAAGTGTGAGCTGTGCTAAGATTCAACATATTAACAGTAAGATGGAAGGAGTAATTTGACCCATGAAAAAGCAGAAAATGTTCACTGTAACGGGGCAGCCATCTTCAGCGGGTTTCAATTCCTATTGTTTAGTATGTTTTGGAAAAAATGGGCAGCAGAAATGTAAAACGTATAGTCTTATATATGTTCCAAAATCTTGGTCAGTGCCTTCTGATTCTGTCCATATGATAACAGTGTGTGTGTGTGTGTGTGTGTGTGTGTGAGAGGGGGTACAGAGCACCCAAATGTACTGCATGATTCTTGAAAGACTTTAATAAGCACACAAACAGATGTTTCACTGCTTTGTCGAGCTTGAGCCTTTCATGTTGCCTTTACCCTCAGCCTTGCCCTTTGATTGGTCACTGTGGAAAATACAAAACATGGTAAATGATCACAGTTCAAACTGCACATTCACAGCAGTATCATACCGTGATAACAATATACCTAACAAAGGATACTGTGTGTATATGCTGTCAGCGTCTTCCAAGTGTTTGTCATTTGATCCTGAACTGCAGATTCTGGCCTGTCTTCAGCACCACATGTGGTCTGAGAGTGTAATACCGACCTGTGCTCCTTCTTAGAACCGGTGACGGCTGCCTGGTGAACGCCACTGGGTCGGGCTTCCTCCAGACCAAACATTGGGTCACGTGGTCGAAACTTGGACAACTCCTGTTGCCACTCATCGTCAAAAGACTGGGCTTCAGCTGCGGGGTGGAGGATCAGGATCATGTTAGGGAATATTCTGTCTGCGGACTGATGGCCGAGAAATATGCAGACAGTGGCACTTACAGCGGAATAATGTGTGTGTTCAACTGGCCGGTCGACCTTCAACAAGTTCACTGACTTTATCAAAACACATATTTACTGTTTAACTAACATTATAATGGTGTTTTGTTCTTTTTATATTGTGGAAAATGGTACATAATTCCACTGACAAAATTAGAAGGATCACTGTAGCTCCGACATACAGTTACATCTTTGAGTGGTGCAACAAATATGGTCGTACCCTCTACATTTATAGAACAACTTCCAGTTTTGAGAGCAGACTATCACTTTAACATACATTCATCCATATTCTGAAAGTCCTGGTTGAACTCCTTCTGTCCGGTTTTCTTGTTGTATTTCTTCTCAACAACATGTCCCCTGTCCTGGATGTGGTGAGCAATGGACATCTTCTCCAGGCCACTCTCAGAGTCTTTAACTGCTTGCTGGGTCTCCTTGATCTGGAGATGAAACCCGTCAGACACATCAGTTGGTCCAAGAAAAAATCCATTCGAGCCATTGGCATATTTATTTCCTTCACTCACTTACAGAAAATAGTCCAGTCAGAAAGTAGACAATTGGACAGTTTGACTATTAAAACACAAGTGTAGCTAATAATAGTAGTAATGGCTGCATTCCATTTCGGAGTACCTGTTCGAGGGCCCTGGTATTGTGTATGCGGGATAACTAAGGGCCTGTGTCCACATAGCGCCTTTTTCTGGCAGAAAAGTGGCCGCAGGGCGCTGGGTAGCTCTTCTTCCCAGCGTTTCAACGAAAACAAAAAAAAACCTGTGCTTTTTATTATCTATTAGGGATATCTATTTGTTTCACATTGTTTTTTCACCACGAGGATGTCTGCTTCATACTTGGTATGGATGAGCTTGTCGCCACTCAATCTGACAGCCGTAATGTTACAGCAAGGTGACACAATGCACGGATCTGCTTCTACAAATGGGCGTTTCAGTCTTTGTTATGATAGTGTCTGTCCAAAATATAAAGTTTAGGTTAGACGGACACGGTCAAAACAAGCTTCTCCTCCATTTACTACACTGACATCAGCAGCGCTTTTCTGAAAAGTTCAGAGACTTTCAACTTGAAGCGTTCCGGCCGCTCTCTTCTGATTGGGAACAATTGAAAAAAGACGCTTGCGCTACGCGGACACAGGCCCTAACATGATGTCTGGCACACCTTAATGGAACAGAGCCATAATAAGCCGCTGTGAGAAAAGTTTGCTTCCGCTAATGTTCGTGCAAGGAAAGGCCACGGGGGAAGTTGTCACCATGATCACTTATCTGCAGACACATATACTTCTCTGAGCTCAATGCACTGAACTGTATTCTAATGTACTGTGATGTGATGTAGTAGCACATCTGATGGAGAGCTTACCCCTCCAGGGGCACGGCGTGTCGATGAGCTCGCCTGGTAGACCTTCGGAGGCTCATTTCCAACCTTTGAATATGTCATGACTGATGAGGAGCTGAACGAGTGGGAGTTTGAATCTGTGGGCATGTTCTCCTGAAACACACAAACACGTACTGTTAAGCAGCTACAGTTTATGTACCACAACAGTCTGAGAAAGCAGCAAAACACAAGGAAAGAGAACACAAAATCATTTAACTCACAAAGTTTTTGTGCATCTCCTGCATCCTGTTTCTCCTGCTGGACATCATGTTGTCGAACATGCTGAAAGGGTTCCTGGTCATTTCCTGCACCAGCACAAAGGGAAAAGAACAGCCAAAGGTCAGAGGAGTTGAATAGTTGGGCATGCATGCCACGTGGTATTATCAGCTCATAAACGATTCCATCATGTATACAAACATACAAGCCCCGAGTACAGTGAGCTAAATGTGGCTTACATGTGTTCCATCTGGGACACTTTAAACAGGACATTCACATTTTATCGCCTCACCATTTGTGACATGGATTAATAACAGTCATGGCAAAACTGCTAGTCAAGTCCAGCATGCGAGTATGTCTTTATGTAGTTTTTTCTTCTTCTGTATGGATAATTTAAAGGTCGCCAACATGCTCCAATTCTGTGCTGCTTCTTTTTTTTTTTAACCAAAAATGGACCATGCTGCGTTGAATGCATCCACTTGACTGCACGTTCAAGGTTGACTTTATTGCAGAATATTTAACAGATGAGATGACCTGGAAAATAAATCTTGCTTGTAATATTCGTTAACAGCCATGTAAACTGTATTATTTAAATAAATAACAGAATTTAATCACTGTCTTCATTCTATAAATGCAAGGCACCCCATATAACTGGATGGTAACTCAAACTTTTCTTAGTTCTTAAGACCCTGTGCATGTTTACATTTTCCTAATAAATCAATGAATGACGTTTCTGTAGGTCACAGTTGAGGTACCACCTTTGCCTCGAGTCTCAAGACTTTGACTCGAGTCAGTCATGCATGTCGCAGTGAGATGCCATCATTTACCATGCATACAAAATGTGTTCGCATTAGATATTCTGGAAGGGTGCAGCCACAAAAAAGACAAACGGGCCGTCCCTGCCGATCTCCACAGCTTCATGCTTGTTTTGCAAAAGCAGCGGAAGAGATAATCTTTCTCTTGTCTAAGGAACAAGGGTGAAGATGTTGCAGTTAAAGGACAGCACATATAAGATTTTACAAACCTCAGAAAGCGACTCACTGGTCCTATCGTAAACTGGTCACAGTGTTTCCACAATAATCATTTGTTAAGTGTGTCAGCAGTGTGTGTGCTTTTTTGAGTTAGTTAATTGTAGGGTGCATTCAAAATATTCCCTAAATTCGTCAAATGATTTGTTATTGTTATTATTGTAAATGTATATTAATGTGACGTAAACTTTGTCTCACAGTTAAACTTTGATGCCCCATTATGTTGCATATGGAATAGGCATTTTGCTTGTAATGCTATTTTTGCCCATGGAGTACATGCCTGTCCAAAATCCTGGTATTGGGTAAAGATTGGCCAATATATAAGTAACTTTACTTCCCACTTCACACAGTGTCTGTGGAGAGATGGAATTTAGTATTTACTACATTATTTAGCATTTTGCAGAGAGTATTTTATCCTTCATAGATAGGACTTTTCCATTCAGTATAGTTACTACTATACCAGTGCACTGTTACAGCCCAAGTGTTGTATGATAATGAAAAATAACGCCGTCTCGTGTACATGGATTGGCGTGTTGGTTTAGATGAGATATAATCTAGAGGAATACACTGTGACCCTTTTACTAACCACTTGTAGTCAATACATGATGGGCAGAGTCCGTTATAAAGTTAGAGCATGCACTTTCAAAGTATTTAAATGAGAAACTCATACGATAATGCAGTTGAACAGCAGAAGAATCTACTGACCGTGCTGTCAATACTGCCAAAGGGCATCAATGACCGGCTCATATCCTGAGGATACAAACAATGTCAGTTTAGCAACATAGCATATATTGTATTTGTGTAGCATGTTACGCACACAAATCTAGACTTTTAGCAAGCTGTTGAGGTTGTTGCGAGTAAGCTGTTAGGTTGCCTTACATCAGTCACTAAGCCCATGACACAGCTACACAGAGCTCTCCCTGCGGCCTGAAGCACAACCCTTCAAGGCCTTGAACCTTCAGGGAGTGAGGAGGGAGCAGCCTGCAGCCTTCAGTCAGACCCTGTGTTCTCTGGTCCAAAACCGCAGGTGTTTATGACCCTGCGGCCTTGGGTAAGCATCTCGACAGCCGTCGCTATGCGGGTGTGTGTATTTTCTTGGGGTGTGATGCACAGGGGTATTGTGCGTAATCAGTGGGGTGTTGAATGACTTGTGTTCCATGTGTAATTGGGTCGCATTGCCAGAGATTAGCATGGGTTTAACACTGAAACTGAGCTTCATTCTAGGAAGGGTGGATGGACCAGTCAGAACAGGGATCTAACAGGGGTCAAAGAGTCCAAGGCTGCTCTCTCAGCTCTTTTCAAATGTCAAGCTGATGTAAAACGCTCCTGACCAGTATGAAGCCTCACTGCCAGATTTATCCCAGAGTGGCATCTATGAACTAATAAATGCCAGTTACATATCTACCAGCATTATATTTAGACCGGGGGGTTGAGCGTAGGAGAGATTGAGGGTGCAAGATAAGGAATGTAGACCCAGTGGTCTTTAACACATTATTTTGAGCTGTCTGGACTACTGCAGATTGACATTCTCTCTATCTCTCTCTCAATGGGATATTCAACTGCCACTGTGCCCTCTGAGGCAGGCTGCTCCTGGGGGAGCTATGAGTTACACCATAGAAGACATGTGCTGTGGATATGATTCATACTTCAAATTAAAAGTGAGAGTTTTGCTGCAAATGCATTGCTCCCATGAAGTGCTGCATCACCAGGAACGTTAAAGGCATTATGTTAAATGTATGCACAAAGTACGAGAAGACCGAAGAGAAGGAGGCACTGAATCTGATTGTGGGGACAATCGGTGAAAAAAGGGGGTGTAGGAACTGCTTCATTTCCTTCTTGTGCCAGAGCAAGAGGAAAATCGTGCATAAGGGCATGATGATACTCCAATCCAGACATAAACCATAGAATCAAAGAAACTACATCCCGCTGATACTTCAGCAGTGCTTTCATAAACAAGTGCCCTGATGAATGAGTGCCTTGAAAGGTGATACAAACCAGATAGTGGGTATTGGCAAGAAACTGGGAAATATGAGAACTCATAGCAGCCTTGGCAGGTAAGATAGGGCTTATTTTCTCATCGGGAATCTAATGCTCAACGAGTTCATACGGGAAGTACAAGCCTTCCAGCATTATGCGACCGATGTGTGTGCGTGCATTTCTGTGTATTTGCATGCCAGCGTGTCTGTGGTATCTTGCATGCCGTGACTGTGTGTGACTGTGCTTGTGTTTTAATACTGTATGCGTGTGTTTATGTATGTATTTTCCTTCGCACATTTGTGCCTGCGATATTGGAGAGCAGTATGAGCGTGAGCTGTCTGTCATCTCGTTGCTAATGCACCAACACTGCCAAGGCACGTTCTGCCAAACAGATGGACCAAAAGAGCAACAATGAGAAAGTAGAGTGTCCATGACATCCGCACACATGCCTTTCCAAAGCCAACAACACAGCAGCAGAGCTTCAGCCCTCTGACCACTGCTGGGCACCACATGACTGCTCCCCGTCTTCAGATGAATGACTGCGCGTGGGAGTTAGAGTGCTGAGTTGTGTGAGGAATCACTTTGAATTCTTATGGTAATTTGGTTAACCTTAATTTCATGTATCTTACCAGAGAGTAGGTATTCTGTTTATTGTTTGTGCTAAACAAAGCAGCTAGGGATCGGCATTGGCGGTGGAAATCTTTTTTCTATCAAACCAGAAAGATCTCACATGTGCATCTCCTATCCAAATGTCGGTGTATGAGTAAAATAAAAAAGAAGATCAAATGTTTCCCATGATCCTTCTCCATATCATAGAGAGACCTCACTAACGATTATTCTGCTAATTGCTATTGAGCAACTCAGTAGAACCCTATGTCCTCATATTTTACAGTTCCCTTTAAAAAATAAAATAAAACGATATCTGGACGGACAAGTCCAACAACATTTGAGACGTAAACAAAACATTGTATTACTCCTAATATTAGATGAAGTAGTTTGTTTGGATTGACATTTTGCAGTGTAGCTTCATTTCACCCACTGTCACTGAGGTCATTAGTCAAGTACTCATTGCCCCTCCTCAGCTGGCATTAGCTAGTTAATGGCATGATGCTAATAAAGAGAAAGCAGGCTGCTGACTATTGAGGCCAGGCTTCTGATGAAAGTCATTATCAAGGATAAATATACAGGCTCTCATGAGATAGTGGGATTAAAGCAGGTGACGGGGACTAAATTTGACTTAGCAGGGATATAGAAGCAGGACAGGGGCTGATTTAGGAAAGGTGAACGGGTGCAAAACACGGCAGACCAAAACTATCTCCCCACCTTTTCATTACTATGCTGCCCAGATAACATCGGCATGCTCTGGAGCAAACAGTTATTGAAAATGTTTATTATTACAAACACTGAATGGCCACAGCGTTTAAAGCCGTATTCGTATAAAATGAAAACAGAAGTAGTTATATTTTGAGATAAATTATATTACAAGTTAACATGACAACTGTGCCGACTGAATGATATCAGAATAAGCTGTTATTTTCAGCAGCAGCTCATCTCAAAGCAGAATTCTCTGGGGTCCTATTGGTTTGAGCGTTAAAGAAGTCTGTGTGTGTATTCACAAGAAAATAGTGTGTCAGTGGAACAATGCACTATAAATAGGGCTCCTCAGAGCTAGATATAACTGTCCAGAGAGGCCAAGGGGGTTGCCCTTCTACTAAACCAACGACTCACATGGCCCCATACCTTAGTGAGTGGGGCTCCAGTTACACTGTGAGTGGCCAGCTTCCACTATAACCTTAGTAAACTTAGCACTTCCTCCAAACACTAACCTTCTGTGGTTATACGCCTATGAGCAGCGGAGAGGGTCATAAGGCCTAATTGTATGGGCGAACTGCTGAAGCAGGGTCTTCCTCCTTCGTCCCACTTAGACCCCAAACAATATGTATGTAGGTTAGTCGGTGGATAATGGAATACACTGGGCAGAGCTTTATTTCTTATCCCTTAGGTCCACAAGCAGACAAACCACTGGTGATTGTAAGAGGAGTGCTTTTTGAAATGCATGTTCTCACCCTGTTTTCGCCCCTCAGTCCCAGGGATGAGCTTGGATGTTCGGGCATGGCGTGACCACAGTTTCTCCCGTCCATGATACTGGGCAGTATGGGCCCACCGTATGGCTCAGAGAAGCTACGCATCATCTGCCGCATATGTTCCCTGTGAGCCTGAAATGGATCCCTAAGGCAGAGGAAGAGGAAGCGAAGACAAAGTCAATCTCAACATCATCCACGAAGGGATTTTAAGCAAATCTCCATGATGATAATTTTGAGTACCGTTCGTGGAGAGGAAAAAGAAAACGCCTCTACACCAGACACGGGCCTCACTGTAAATCCTTTGCCACCTTGGAATTCATTTGAGATATAATATATTACATATATATGTAATGAGAGGCACCCCTAACGACTCAGAAGTCAGGTCAAGTGTGGCAACACTAACTCAGCAGGTGTTCACTCCTGCAATAAGTCCAAGTGACTGCAGCACACAGTGTCAGTGTGGATATAATATAATATTTCAAGTATTATCCATGACGTTCTCTAAATTGTACTGGAACTTTTTATTTTCTTCCTTGAACGATACAAACATGAAAGTACATTTTAAGTAGCATATATGGATGGAAACTGCGTGGTAAGATCTCCTAGAATTTGATTTACTTTTTCAGCTTATTTAAAAAGAGAAAATACAAGGTGCAAAAAAAAAAAAAGTGTCAGTCCGTTGCTAGGTAACCGTTTCCTTAATAAACTGCCAAATAAATGGCTTAATGTTGAATCCTGTGTAATCCTCGTTATGGATGTGTTATTTTGTTAAGAACGGTCTAATTTAAATACTGTCAACAATCTGTTCATCTCTGCAGGCAGACATATTGTATTACAATTGTGTTACAAACAGGGATAGTAGAAACAAGGAGTTAACGTTAATGCCAGGATTAATTTGTCAATTATTAAGAGTGGAACTAGTTTAAATTGTATTGTTGATTTAGCCTGACGTTATAAATAATGTTACTTTGTGAGTTTGTTTGTTTGGGTTTCTTTCACCGTTCTAAACTTTATCTTAACTGCAATATAACGGAAGTTATTACATTAAAATGACTATTTTAAACACGAATGAGCCCCGTGATAAATAAGCATCTAAACAACAACAACAACAACAACAACAGACTATTATAGATTTAATGCAACAATGGATCCGACTTTACTCACGAGAAGAACGGATCCTCATCAAACTCCCTGTGGTTGTTGTTGAACATTTCCACGGATTTTGAGGCTGTGAACAAAAAAAAAATACGGATTTAAGATTTTCAAAAGTAAATAGTCCGTTCGGCCACAGGTGTCCCAGCGACACGCACCGCCTCGGTAATGTCACCATGGAGGAGGAGGCGACACAAGTTGGAACCAAACTCACCGTGACACCGGCCACGTGACGCGAACCCGGCCCTCTGATTGGCTGGTTATTCGGAGCTTTGAACAGGCTTCTGTCCGCGCGCTGTGTGTTGTGAGTGGCCGCAAACGTCCCTCAAGCAAATTCTGAAAAATGGACATTTCGTATCTTGCTTTTTGCATATCTATGTCTATATCTATGTATTTATACCAATTTAAAATGACAGAAATGTCAGTGGCTGCTATGGTGAAGGAGAAATCACACGAAGCGACTCTTTTTCTGTTTCTAAAGCGGTTTTCGGTTTGGTTATTAGTCAGCATGTGAAGGCATTTTGGGACAGCCACTGTGAGGAGGGCATCCACACACATTTCACTCTTGGAGCAGAGCTTAATTTGTGTGCTTGCCTTAGCAAATCATTTTGTACATTTTTTTCATTACAACACTGACTATTTGGAGGGTGCCGGAGTGACACACCATGTCCCAGACTCAGTATAGATTTACCATCTGGCTGTTCCACAAATAGGCCGAGTGTGGACTCCACACTGCCTTGAATCCCCTCAAACAGGGACACAACATTGAGTAAACATAAAACCTTTGACTAGTGTATATGTATTTAGGAGGAGAGAAAAGTTTCGGGGCAGGCGAGAATACATTTAGTCCAGTCTTGTGTCAATCCTGATGCAGACCAAAAAGATAAGGTAACCTAAGAGTGAGTCAGGCTACTTTTAAGTTACTGGATGGCAGGGTGACTCATTTATCTATATCCATCTGTAGATACTGCTATTTCACTTTAAAAAGTAAGGAGGATAAAGGATTAAAAAGAGGATAAACCACTTAAAGGTGTGTCACTATCATTCACCCACAAAAGCACAAGACAGTTTCTACAAAAAAAAAGAATCACATCTACCTTTATTGAACTAGTTGATTATAAAAGACAAAATGTATCAAATGGTAAAACACATCACCATATCTGACTGTAAGATCTTTCCATCATTAAAAATA
This sequence comes from Ophiodon elongatus, assembly GCA_016806645.1. Taxonomy (NCBI): domain Eukaryota; kingdom Metazoa; phylum Chordata; class Actinopteri; order Perciformes; family Hexagrammidae; genus Ophiodon; species Ophiodon elongatus. Next base: position 7,328,640 of record JACSYO010002159.1, read on the forward strand.
AAGGAAGTCAGATTAAGAACAGCAAATTGTTTAATTGAATTACATTAATAAAATAATAAGCACATCATCAGACCAGAAACTGTTAATTTGCTCAAGTCACTCTCACAAGTTTTTACAAAAGGAGGAGAAATTAGCGGAAGGGTAAAGTAATAAACATTGTGATGTCCTAAAACAAGACAGATTGAGACAAAATAAAAGCAGCTCAAACTGCTCCGGCAACATGACGGCTCTTCTGGTGTCCATCAGGTCACAAGGTCACAGGACTTCCCATGAGCCTCTCCTGCCGCAGCAATATCAATCTGTTGTGCCACAGCTCCTCTGCTCTCTCCTTGTCCATGAACAACTGCAAGACAGCGTACAGAGGACACGTCAGTGAGCGGACAGACAAAGATATAAATAGGGACAGACTGTAGTTTAACTGCTGTTCAACATCTGGCCCTGAATTCAAGAACAAATGTCGCTTTATTTTCTTTAGAGTGCATTGAGATAAACATAAAAACAGAAACGGATGGATACATTTGATCAGAACAAACCAGAAAGACCATAAACATTACATTTTAATTCATAGGGCATGGCATTTGTAAAAAAGGTAGTCTACTGAAAAAGAACAAAATTAAAATTGCATTTCTGGTATGTGAAGGTATTGTATAAAATCTAAATCTGAAACCATCAAATGTTTTGCATTTTTCGCTTGCAAAGTGACTTAAACAGCAAATCAGTTCAAATATTCAAAAGATCCAATACTGTATTATAAATCTATTATCAAAATAGTTTACCAATTAATGTTTACAATGAGTTTAACTAGCTTGCAGCCAGTTCATAACATGTTAGTGATCTTTTTCTTTGTAGCCCTCTGAACGCAAACGTGTTTTTTTACACTGCCTGTCTAAAAAAAGTTACACAAAAACGTATAATACACACATTCTGCACCCATGCCTAGACCTTATGTACTTTCATTTACCATGAGCACTTTTGCTTCTCCTGAGTTTACCTGCATATCTAGGGAATATACACTTCTGTGTGTTATACAGATTGAAAAGCACTTTGAAGCAAATTTGTGATATTGCGCTCAATAAAAAAGTGACTTGACCAACACAGGTGGAATTTGTTGGCCACCACAACACATTTGTAGTTGAACTGCTTCTTTTCAATGTATTAAGAGTAGTGTAAACTCTACTCTAGTCTTCTCTGGCACTTGAGTCATTAACAAACTCCACATGACTGATTGTAACGAGTGTTACCTTACAAAACAGCTCACATCAGGAATGGGACAGAAAGGAATGAGCTGCGTTTCCTGGTGAGTTCATGCGTCTGGCACAGAGTTGTCAGTACGGCCCATTGACAGCCATGTCATCTAATGGCTGTGGTATCTTATATGTCATATTAGTCTTTCCCTGTCTGCTCACTTCAAAAAGCACACGAGAAGAAACTTTATTTTAAAAACATCTGCGTGCCTAGCGGCGTGTTGACAGAAAAGGCCTCCACATGTGACTTGTGTTCATCGCAGTACATCACCAGCAGTAATGCTATTGATTGTAAGAGGGCTATAAAACTGCTACTGCAAGTGTCGGATGAATGAGGGCATCTGTTTATTAGGAAGTAACATAATGACTATGAGACTGAGAGGCAAGGCACATCTCTGTATCAGCTATGTGTGTTTGCGTGAGGCCGAGAGATAATGTTGACACGCTGCTGTCTATGTGTACATACTGTATGTCTATGCGATGATATGTGTATTATTATGCAGATTGTACAGCAGCGACGGCCACCCCAATCCTTCATTCCTAACCTACGCTGCTTACAGCTGCACTGCATGTTATCTGTGTGTTAGATTCAACACCAGTGAGTTCTTGTCTGTCGGCAGCGCACTGGTGTCATGGTGCTAATGAGGCTGTGTGTGTGGGATGACAGTATCTGGGCTGGGCTAATGGGACTCATCTGTTCTAATTGGAAGCGGAGCTGGAGCTGAAGCTGAGGCCGGGGCCCGCCTGGGGCATATTGCTACCATACATCAGCCTGTCTGAGGGGGTGTATGTGGGTGTGTATTTGAGCTGGGGGGCAGTGTGTGTGTGAATGCGTGTGTTTATTTGAGGGGGTTATCTGCATACGTCAGGGCATAACTTAGTTTCCCCCAGTGAAAATAGATGACTGGGAAGCCCCAGGGAGCGTTATTGGAGTTTCAAGTTTTCTTTCTCGTTTTTCATCATTCGTCTTCAGGCAGGGGAGGAGGTGATGTTAGGAGCCTATAATCTCCTATACGAGGCACAGTGTCAGAATTTGCAGGAATGGTGTAAATAGCGGTGGTGGTGTTAGTAGCAGCGGAGGTATTTTTTAAAAGACAAAGTTTACAAAGTTCTTCTCATATCATACTCATAAAAAACAAGGTGGTACCACCAGCAGGATCAACTTGAGCTGTGTCAGCGGTTTGAAAGTTGTTGGTTCAGAGGGTGTTAAAAAAGTCTGCAGTAAAGCAGACAGTGAAAATGTTTGCCAGGTGAGAACTTACACTGGGGTGGGCGAGCGAGTCACTGTCATTGTAGACGATGGACAAGGGAATAACCACGTCCTGAGAATCTGCGCCCTCTGACTCCTGTTTCACCTCAGCTGGTTCAGTCTGTGCACACAGAAATACACAAAACACACAAAATCGTGTTACACTCAAATGAAACTGAGCACATTTACATAAGCCACAAGAGAACTAAAACACATACTTGTAAAGAAACATGATTTAATTGAAGCATGTAAATTGTAGATGCAACTCATTTTGAAAAAGAAGAAAAAATGCTATTAGAATACATTAGCCACTGCAACAACAGTACAAACATATACATACAATGGAGAAAAGGAAAATGACTCATTGCTGCAAAATATCAAACAATATTTCAGTACACTAAAAATTAAAAATATACTATTAATATTGGTATAGATTACATAGAAAATAAAATAAATGCAACATGACATTTGTCCAGCAGATGGCAGCGAAAGTTGGGCTCATAAATTACACTTCTAGAAAGCAGTGTATTGATGGGAATCAGCTTGTATTCTGAGTCTAATTTTATTGTCTCAATTGCCTCATACATCTATCTGTGTATGTGTTTTTCTCCCTTCATTTACTCCACCTTAGATTTTCTGTAAGTGAGTCTTAATTGTGCTAAGCCACCAACTGCAGCATGAGTTCTTGTGCAAACACTTAAAATAATCATCTTATTTGGTCAGTGGTGTGCCACTTTCTGTTACAGTTGAAGGACATTTATGTTCTCTTTTCTTCATAACTGAAAAGGACTTAAAGTAAAGACGAGAGTTCTCCGTCCCCCTCATGTTTCCATCTGTAGAGTCCAAGCTGATAGAAGAAATTGTGATATTTAGGACGATTCTTCCTCCATCCCTCGAGGTATTACTTAAAAATATAATAAGCCCCACATTTGGAAGGATGGCCTGTTCTCCTTGTTGTACTTGATAAAGAAGAAATATCAAAATCAACACTTCGCCAAGTCCATTCATGTTTCAAACACTCCGAAAACCAGCCCCAGAGCAAATGTTTACCCAGTTGGAAAGATCTATTTAAAATTCTTTTGGCAGGATACAAAAAGAAAGCACACGGGCTAATAAGTAAGTTGATGTGCAAATTTACAATTATTGGTAATATTATGCTGAATGTACAGTACATTATTAATTAATGCAGCATGCATGAAAAATAAATAAATAAATTACAAGATACACTATATATAGATATCAGTGGTTTCACTGGGTTCTCCTCATCAGTAGTTGCTTGAAAATCATTAGTGGTCACAAACCCTTGGCTAAATGGTTATCAATACTAAAACCAGAGAATTAAATACTTCATAGGCATGTATTCTAACACAATATTATGTTCAAATATGTGTCAGGTTTCATTATTTTGGTTAAAATTGTTACTTTAAATAACAAATAACCCAAATAGATCTACTCCAGGGTTGTCAAACAATGTTTAAATGTACAGTATATTCAGCCATTATTCTCTTCATCGCAGCCAGAAATGTGATGTAGCTAAAAGACTATGAAATCTTCCCAACTAAGGATCAATCGTCTGGATATCTTAAGTATTATTTGACTACTGATGAGGACAACTCCCAGGTGATTAATCTAAAAACCAACGAAGAGCCGTTATAAAAATAATGTGTGAAATGCAAGTTGTATTTCATTAAAGCACTTGAAAAAGCATCCGATTCAAACATAGCCTCCCTTTATTGTACTTGAAGTTATATTAAAAACTTAAAGTATAAAAACATTCTTCCACATTAGATTTTGTGCGGTGATTTCACTGTATGAATCTAACTTTATACACATGTGGGAACAGATCTGACATGTGGGTGAGAACAATGAAAGCTACTACCTGGTTACGTTTCAGAAAGGGGAATTCACACTCTTCAGTAGGGAGGGTAGAGTCTACTGTGCATGTGCAAACTGTGCATGTGCAAACTGTGCATGTGCAAACTGTGCATGTGCAAACTGTGCATGTGCAAACTGCGCAGTCCAAGCTGCCGCCACATTGGTCTTGACCTTTGTCGGACTCACCAGGATGTGTCCCAAAAGTCCGTGCAGGTCACATGTTGTCGCCTATCTTCTCAAAACAGCCCTGATCCCCAACAAATCTAATTCCTGCTCCTTCAGAGACAGGGACATTTCAATAATGACTTCTGCGTTTTGTCTGCACAACCAGAGGGGGGAGAGAGAGACAGACAGAGGAAGACAGAGGATGGCTGTTGCCTGCTGTGGCTTTTGTGTGGGTGCTGCCGCTTTGGAGGCGGCGAACAGTGGAGCGTCTGATGAAACCGTCTCAGGTCGGAACAAACGGCGCTGAATGAATGTTTGATTTGGTCTGGGCTGTCTCTGGACAGACGGCACAGTGTTGCAGCGAGGGAAATTCAATAAGAGACGGAGTGAAAAGATGGAGAGAGTGAGGGGTAGGGAGAGAAAGAGGGACAGAACGCACCTTTATATCATCCCTGGATGATTTGAAAGCCTGAGGAACAAAGGAATCACTCTCGATAGCCTCAATGTCCTTTATCCTTCGCACTTGCTCCTCCAGAGAAGTTCCCTCTGAAACACATGTTACACAGCAGAGAGGTTATGAACAAAAATGTGCACACATGTCAAGAAACACACACACACACACACACACACACACACACACACACACACACACACACACACACACACACACACACACACACACACACACACACACACAGGGTCAGCCATCCCCCAGTCTTTTTCTGAAAGGCACCAGATTTCATTTGGACTGGTCTTAGTTGATTGTATGTTATCTCTCCGTATAATGCTACTTGACACAGACAATATAAAACATCTCATATTCCCCTATTTTAATCTTGGGCTTCTTTAAAAAAGGACTCTTGCTTAGCCAAGGGCATAGAGTCACTACAAAAGGAAAGTTTGAAAAAATACTAACAAGATCATAGCCAGACAGTGAATTACACTCAGATAATGCATTCTAAAATAATCAAAATATGAACACAAACTCACTGCAATGTAATTTCATTATGGAGACTAAATGTGATTAGGTGTCATACACTTTTCATGTATCAGAAAGTATTTTGCTCTCGCTCGTCCAATCTAACAAAAAGACAGAAAGGGTTTCCAGTAAATTACTCTTGGATATAAACACATCAGGATTCTGCATATCAGATAACAAATCACTTCAAGAATTCAAGAGCAGTCTTCCTAGCGTAGGAGGGCAAAAATAGGTGTGCCAGGAAAGTTAGCAACAGCAGTCTGAATGCTCCCATTATTCCATGGCTGTCAATCTTTCCACTGATCAGTCAATATTCATCCCTCTCTCCCACATCCATCCGTCCTCTCCTGCACTCTCCCATCTCTCTAACTGTCAATCCAGAAGACATCCATGTTTCTCTGCTCCACTGATGTAGGCTGTGCCATGAAAACAACACACACACACACACACACACACACACACACACACACACACACACACACACACACACACACACACACACACACAAGGAACATCGGGATACGATACAACTCCTCCCACATGTAGACGCATGTTCGCAAATTTACATACTTTGCACTCACTCATGACTGCACGTACATGCGACACACACACACACACACACACACACACACACACACACACACACACACACACACACACACACACACACACACAAAGCTTGCAATTGGAGCTAATAGCAGGAATTAATTCAATACATTAGTGGCTACAGAGAGGGTGTCACAACAGATCTTCATGGTCCTGGTGTTTAATGAATAAATGAATATTTGTTCCGGCTTTCACAGCAAAGCATCACATGCTATCTCACACACACACACCAGAGGCACACACAACCTATTATAGTTCATAATAGCACTCAAACAAACTCGGATTTGATTTAAATGCACTGCAGAATTGGACAACTGAGTGACAAGTGGAATTAAGCCATCCTATATGACAGATTATCAACTTGTCATCCTGTGCTGGGACGATGCGAGCAGAGACGCATTGCACGGCGACTCCAAAAATAGTCACTACCTTGACTGGGCTGCTAAATGAAGTCTGAACACTGGCCCAATATCCTCCTGGAGACTGTGGCCTGTCCTTCACACCACTATCATCACCGCTCACTGCACACAGCTGCATGAGCGTGCAAGCGTTCGAATGAAAACTAAAACGCCTGTGACTGGCCGACAATTAATTCAGCACAATTTAATTCACTTTTTCAATTACCCCTCCTCTGCTCTCCTTTGAGCATGAATGGCCTACATGAAGAACTACCACACAAACTGGCATACTGACATGTACTCACACACACACACACACACACACACGCACGCACACACACACACACCACATATCGGCAAGCATCTCCTTGGCAGGGCCGTCTGTTGCTGGGATGTCCGTGTGCACTGCAGGAATCCATTAAGACCTCAGACTTTTTGACAAACACATTATTGGTAGATAAAATGACTTCCATATGCTGTTTGTCAGATGTCAGAGGGAAAAGATATGTATTTCATGAGAAAATCAAAAATAATGGACTTTGAGTGCGGGCCTAGCGAGCTTAGAGGCAGACAAAAATCAATACTCTAGCTGGGCGAGCGCACTCCGCAGCTCAGAGAGGTCAAAGTTGATATTTAATATTGACACATTATCCGGCAAATTAATTTAACAGACCAACTCAATTGTCACTGCATTAGGAACGCATCTCTGTCAGTGATGAGAGGAGGGTGAAGTGAAAGCCGAGAGAGAGAAAACAGACACAAAATAGACACAATTAAATGTTAAGTATGTACTGCTTTAAATTAGGTTATTAGCTCCCTGAAATGCATTACAACCATTACTGTGAACCAGGAAATGGGATCAAACTCAATCAATAAACTTTTAGTTTTGTATCTGCAGATGAGAATAATGGATAGGGACTGAGCGATGCATGTTAACATGTATATTGCATAGCCTTGCATGTTCACATTTGTGTGTGTGTGTCTGTGTGTGTGTACGTGTATAAAAGAGGCAGTCAGAAAACTCACTTGCCATCTCATTAACGAAATTAGTTGGACAGACAGCAGTGCTGATGAGTGGCTCAGAATCAATAGGCTATTGTTCTCTCTAAATAGCTGTTTGTCCACTTCATTGATTAAGACCAGAGGACGAGGAGAGAAAATCAAACCAGCCAATGAAAACAGATTTCAGCTCATCTCCTTCAGCCTTGAAGATGAGAGCGTTACGCAGCAGATACACTTCCCCACCAGAAGAGGGAGCTGTTCAACAACACATGCCTACATATCAGCAGAAGCCTTTGGCTATGGCAGCGTTGTCTTTGTAAACTTGACTTTGGTCTACAGTTTGTCAATCAAGAGCAGCCGAGCTGAATATATTGCTGCTGCTGATTAATTCCAGTAATTGAGTGCACTAGCGTGCCAGCTAAATTACCGCAGCACTTGTTGTTGTTGTGTGGAGAAAAATAAATAAGGAGAACTAACTGCTTGTTTTATTGAGGTCAACCAAATTGTGGCAAATATTTGACTGTGTTTTGTAATTATATGGCAAAAAGAGAGCATTTAATGAATTTATGAAAAATAAAGAAAGGGCAAACTGTGCTGCAGTAGTGATGATGGGTAGTGTGACTTCAGCACGGTAAGTGCAAGAAATATATTTGTGACAGGTTGTGTCAGAAAAATGGTGAATACCATTTTAATTCAGCCAGTTTAATCAAAGAATATATTATTATTCAATTTGTCAAAGAAAGAGATTGAAATTCACAAAGTTTTTGTTTTAAATTACATTTTTGTATATATTTTTAATTGCCTTCTCTGTGTGTTTCACTGAGCATCACATCATTGACACACAGAGTAGTGCAAACTAACAATTATATTAACTCCAGTTCTTAAAATACATGAGGATAAACATTTATCTAACTTTTGTAATCCATGCCCGGTCTTTCACATATCCACACACACGCACACTACAACATTTCTTGGTTTCCCAGGTTTCAATAATGTGTGCACCCCCCCCACTCCACCCCCTCCCTCTCCTCTGCTCCACCTCCCTCCCTGCACCGCGGTTAAGATGTGTAATTCAATGCTCAATTTAGGCCCGTCTCAGTGGAGATTTTTTTGCCTGCTAATTGATAGAAATTAAGCCATTAATCAAGCCACTAGCCATCATTCAACCCAGGGAAGATGAATACAAACTTTCATAATAACCACCTTCCCCATTTTAGCCCTCATTAGCATTAATTTTTAATGTAATTATGCTATTCTTTTACACTGAGCTCATAAATTACTGCTCTTTTGTTGCTGGCTGGCCTTGTAAAATCCAAAGTAATGCTTTGTAGTCTGATCTTTAAGGCAATTACTGGCTTCTTCACTCTTTTATCTCCCTGCATTTCCAATAACCTGCTCTCTAATGATTTATCTCCGCTGTACCCCCCCTCCAATCCCCTTCCCCGCTCTCTCTCTCTGCACCAGCGGCCAACTGCCCCGCTGCCAGCCTCCGCCTCCAATCCCCCATCCGCCCACATTCTCCCCATCTCTTTACAGCAGCCCCAGATACATCAGGGATGCACACAAACACATGCACGCTTGCCTCCACCAAGTTAACTATATTAACACACTCACGCGTGTATGAGTGTATTCAATGTCTGTCTGTGTCTGTGTGTGTGTGTGTGTGCGCGCAGTAACTTTGTTTACTATCTCCTTTAGTCATTTTCCAGCTTGCCCTTCATTAGTGAATATCCAGCTTCAGCAATGGCGACAACACCGGGGGAATGCCAAGGTAAGAGACTGGCGCTCCATCTCACTCTCTTTCTCTCTCTTGGCTGGTCTCCTGTGGGTCTTACCTGTAGGCTAGCTGCTCTTGTTTATGTAACCCCTGAGCTGGGTAAACACACACATATACACGCATGCACGCACACAAGCACACACTCGCAGAGCTTGGCATCAAACAGCTGAGTTAAGCTTAGCAGGGCTGCGTGCTAGGGGCGATAGAGGGGCTCCGGTCTGGCCCTGTTCTCAGCAGCAGCATCCTGGCTGCATCAAAGTCTTTACCATACGATTCTCCAGGCCCAAACAACAGGCTGCTCCAAAGCATGCCGGAGAATTGGACTGAACAACAACAGAAAAAATGAAACAATAGGTTACTTATTAAAATCCGACTGATGGGATTTCATTATCACCACCAATTGTTTCGCAAATGCGGATTTCCATTACACTGTCACTGAAACTAATAAATAAAGAAACCTAATGTGTCTGCTTGGAGTCTACGAATGTTGCTGCTAATATGATATTTAGTTGATATGCAATAGGCTTGTCCTACTAAGGTCCAGAGCCATCGAGTCAGACCTCTACTTCCACACAGAAAGCCAGACAGCCAACTTGCGTTATTAAAAAGGTGACTGTTGTGGGCCTTGGTAAGGTAATACTTTTAGACTGTATTGATTAGGGGCCGCTGACAGGTTCTGATGTTAGCCCTGGAAATGCATCAAGTGGCTAATGAGCAGCTATTAGTCCCATTGATTTGCTGATTTCAATTGATATCTAGCAGGCCAAAGCTGCACGTCAATATTTGCATAACTAATACCCTGAAGCTTTAGGCATTAAAAAATGAGACCTCAATGAGTGAGTGAGACAGAAAAGAATGAGAGAAAGAGAGTGATACATTCAAAGATAGAAAGAGAGGAGATGTGGATAATGAGAGCAGATAAATACAGCAACCCAGAGGTAGGACTGGGAGAAACAACTGAACCATCAAAACAATCCAAATGTCAAGAATAGCTCAACCACACTCCTCTGCACGGATCTGTGGGCTTTCTGGAAGGTAGCAAACCACCAATGGTGGCGTTGCAACAATGACAAGATGTGACGCTGATGCCTGTCTGACGCCTGTGGCTGCCGGGGTCAACAGGTCACACAAAATGACGTGAAATTCTGACAGGCTGAGCCAGATGTCCTGAGTGTGTCCCCAAGGAGTGTGCGCATATGTATGTATGTGTTTGTAAGTGCGTGTGCGAGCGGGGAGATGTCCAATGACAGAGCAGGTGGCTAAGTCTAATGCGCGTTCCCACGAGACCACACAAGCACATAATACGCACAGTCACTCATATGTTACCTCCACCCCCCACCTCCAAAAAAGCCACATGTCTCCATAACCCATGTCTCCCAACAATGCACCTTCAAGCACAAATACAGACGCGGGCCGAGTGATCCCCTGTGGTGGTCACCTTGTTATCATAGTGTCAACCGGTCTCTGTGGAGTTTGCCGTCCTGTCGACTCCTGTCACGGCCATCAGGGGCCTGTCACACATCACTAATGCTCAGTTGTCTCCCTTTAACCTCTTATATTGATAGTCAGGTCTATAAGTTCTCTGGAACTTGTGCGGAATACCATATTTAATCACATTCTTTGGATAATGTAGCCTTGAGCATTAGTTGAACTTCGCACACAGAGGCGTGTGAAATGTTTATGATATATCTTATGCGATATCTATTTGGCGTCAGGAAATGAAGAGCAGCTGGTGACTGAGTGTCACACACGCGCAGCCTTCTAGTGTCTCCTAGTGATAGTGATCTCCCACTCTCCAGTCAATAAAGGTCTGAATGATGAATTAAAGACCCAAACAACCTGCTAATGACAGGATGACATGGCAGCCACGCGCTGTGCTCGACTATCTTCTTCCACATCTTTGCTTACCCCCCCCACCCCCCCCTTCTCTCACCCCTTCTTTCTCTTCTGTCATTCAACCCCTTTCTACTCATCTATCCTCTCAACTTCCTCTCCTCGACTGACCCCAGTTCAACTACTGTACAGTATATTCTCCCCATCTGTACTCACAAATCCTGCTATGACCATTAACTGCATGTGTTTCGACTCCTTCTGTCTGCGTCCATTATGAAATCATAGGGAGGAACAATAGTTTGACCCCGGTCTATCCTTCCATTCCTCTATCTATCGTGCACAATATATAAAGCCTGAGACTGTATTTATAAGAAATGATGATGCATGTAACTGCTTGATTCTGCCATCATAACTGCACTTACTCATCTAAAGATTTGTTTCAGTATTTGTTTGTTCATATATGTGTCACGCAAACCTCAGACATAACTTTGAAGACTTTGATGAGACAAATTTCTCTGGAAAACGGTACAAATCATCCCACATTTCTGCTTTCAAATACAGAGTTTTCATTACAGCTAAAAATAAAAAGAGGAACATACAATATTTACTCGTAATTGGCTCAGCGGGAGAATTTACCATTCATCTAGGATGACATGTTTATTGTCACATTGTTGACATTATACCTATCACTATCATGGGTATAAATAATACATTCATTTCCAAAAACAAGCGTTTACCTTTCGGAAAACGAGTACAAACAAAGCTTAAAAGGATCTACTGTATATTTACTGCATATAAGTCAGCTATTTATCTGAAATCCTAGCTAAGATCTGACTGCGCCTGCACTACCTGACTGCATGGCGCTAACTGCAAACATAGTGGGCTAACCAAAACCAGGTGGGTGTGTTTCCCTCGTTGTGTGTGTGTGTGTGTGTGTGTGTGTGTGTGTGTGTGTGTGTGTGAGGGGGAGAAAGAGCGTTATGAGTGTTAGCCGATGTCCTGTGTCTGGGCAGCATCACAGAATCTCATTAAATAGTGAAGCTTTCACAGGCTGAGTGGTGAGATCTTCAAGATCACAGCCACTTTCTCTGTCGACGGGCTCGAAAGGGGACCGGTGGCATTCTTAGCATTTTGCATTCAATTTAGTGTCCCTATATTCTATCAAATTCGTACAAAGTTCTGCTTTTGTTGTTGTTATTTCAGAACTCATATTTAAGATGGTGTCAGCATGCCACAAGAGCCACACATCTCACGGTCAATTTCTGTCCCTGTGATACTTTCAGCTGGTTTATTAAACACTTTCCACACAGCGAATACCGAAGGACAGCTTCCATTTGTTGTAAAATAGGAGAAGCTTTAAAAGAAAATGGAGAAGTGTGGTTAAAAAAAACAAAAACATAGATGAAGGAACAAGTACCTGAAATTCATCTCTCCCCCTCCCAACTGTACAGTAACCTGGAGTACAATAACAGCTTGTCTGTCTGTGAGACTCAAGGAGCTCTTTATTAAGTGCAGTGCTGTTTTAGTGTGATTAGAATATAGAGTCCTTCCCTGCCCTTTACCAGAAATAACAAGCATTTGACTGCATTAACTTGATGTTACACTAGGCGTGTGTGCGTACGGGGAAAAGTGCAACGGTCTCCATTTTTCGATCCCGGGCTGGTCAGCAGCTCTTTTATGAACAACTCTATGATTAGAGAAACACCAAGCAGCTAATTACTTAATTGGAGCACGGTCTTTAAAATGAAAATGATGTAATCTGAATCCAGGAAACAAGCTCGATTTTCACATATGCTAATACATGAACGTCAACACACAAACAGCCACACACACCCCCCCCGGTGACCTACAGTCTTCTTGACGTGGAGCCATCAAGCACCCGACTCTTTCCCCTTAGTCGGGTTGTAATTGATTCTCCCTTTCACTCTGCTGGCTCCTGACAGTGTGCGTGAATGTGGGTGTGTTGGTGAGAGAGGAAAAGGGACAGAGCGTGTCCTGTTTGTGTGGTCTGCTACAAACTATATTAGTAAAGGTCATGGCTGTGTTGAGTGTATGTGTGTCTGAGTAGCAATTAATTAGGCAAATGCCCCCCACCTCCTCCTCTCCTGACCTCAGTTGTACGTAGACTAATAACCTTGGCACTGTGTAATACATTACACTCGTTTTTTCTGTTGCATTCGGCCTCTTTGGAGGGAATCATGCAAAAATAACAAAACAAGAGGGACATCATCATTTGCATGTAAATCAAAATCATCCTCCATGGCCTAAATTACAGGAGAGAAATGCACGAGTAGTTGTGTGACTATAATGTCCAGTGAGTGCTGATATGTTTGATTTCTGTCAGATGTTCTGGTGTGAGAGAAGGGGGGGTTTCATCTCACTTCACCCTGATGGGCACACGAATAAAATAGTGTGCTCCATGCAGTGACCCTTCCCTAAAACATTCTCTCACTGCCACCCTATCGCACACTTGCCACACCAAATGTCGCCAACTGCCCCTCAAAGTAGTCCTCCCTCCCCAGTCTGGGATCACTGGACCTGAATGAATTACCAAAGAATATGACACTTTATTTTCTCCGTACATCCATGGACATCATGTGATTGTAATCAGGCTTTGTGACAATCCTCCCAACCAGTGGCAGGCACATACCTGGCTGTATAAAAGGATCACTAAACGCAGGTTCGAATCAAGAACAACACTAATTATGCCGAGGCACTGTACGTTTGAGTTAGTAATAAATACACAGAATTTTAATGATGTAAGCAGATAGTTGTAAATCCAGGTCCCATGTGAACAGAGACAATAAGGGAACTGACCAATGACCAACAGTCTTGAATAAATGGATGATACACAATTTGAACACATGTACAGTACATGTGTGAATTTAAAATAGTTATGCTTGCTAAGCTATGCTTACGTTGGAATGGTATATTTTGCTTCTCATTTCAAACAATACACTGGTAAATTTAAGTGAAATATTGGCAGATGTATGCTGGAAATGAACTTATTTCTACGTGTAAACATGTTGATTTTCTTTTACAAAGTAGAGTAAAATAAGTGCAATCCCTTCATGACAGTGTTTTGCCACCAAAGACTAAAAAACATACAAACACACATACGCACACACAAATATAGGGGACTCTCATACAACCTCATTTCAAGCATTCCAACAACACACTCGTCACACACACCACATAAAAAAAAAAGCACATATCACTGCCCCCTCCTGCCCCCCTCCCCACACACACACACACACACACACACACACTCAGAGTGACCTCTGATGTCTAATGACAAACCCTGTGGGGGCCACCACATGGCCAGAGCCACCCATGATGCCAGCACTTTGACCTGCAACAGTCTGCGGGTGTGTCTAATCACAGCAGTCTGACCACCCTGTTAGACTGCACCAAGTACACTTCTGCTGTGTATGATCATGTCCAGACATGAGTGTGTGTGTTTGTCAGTCACTTTCACATACTGGGAATGTTTTCAGTTAGAGTGGCAAACTACTACTCTACACATAATATTTTAACAGTAACATTGATTATTCAGCTACGTTCATTGTGTGTACATTGTTCAGGTTTATTTAGGAAATGTTTAAGTAAAATTCCGTAAAATTACATTTTATCTATTAATTGCTCAAAGAAATTTGAGAATAATTATTTGTTGCTACGTGTAGCACTTGCAAAACATTTATTTTAGCTTCTAAACATGAATTGAATCAAGACAAATTTGCACATTCAATATGTAATTTAAAACCAGTTTGCTTGACACTATCCTTAACCTAAATAGGATGGACAGGAAATCTTGAAAATAAATCACCCTGGTGACTCAAGCGAGGTTGCTGAACACCAGGTCTACTGGTAGCAGGTTAATTGATTAGGGTGACCCAAGAAACGATTACCAATCATGGAGGGTAAAAGGTTGCTGTCAATCATCTGTCCACTCGACCTGAATGAACACAGGTTGGAAGCTTGCATGGTCAATCGCTGTGTAATCTCGGCTACGGCAGCGATAGCTGGGCTGCTATCGGGTCAAACATGTCGTTCCATAGATATCCTTATAGAAATGATTATGCTATAGGCTCCATTGCGGCAGAAGTGACAGCCACACCGGGCAGCATCAGCATCCCATTACCCCGGGACAACAAAGGGTCACGTGGGGTTAGCAGAATTCGGCATGCGCCTCCACTCGTTCACGGGACCAGCAGCGCTTAGGACAGGAGGTCACCTAATCACCTTGCCGAGCCATCTCCGAGGGAGGAAAGGGGAAGCGAGAGGTGGGGGGGAAATCAACTTTAAATCTGCAGTGATGAAAAATCAATAAAGCAGTAATTGCTTGGCTTATCACTGTGCAATGAAACAAATTGGGAGGAGAAGGAAGGCAAGGAGAAGGCTGGGTCCATACTGCACGCCAGGTTTTTTTTGGCTGCAGCGTGTGAAGCTGAGCATAGCACCAAAGAGGGAGAGAGAGGGGGAAAGAGAAAGGGGGGGAGAGAGAGATACAGAGAGAGGGGAGAGAGAGAGAGAGAGAGAGAGAGAGAGGGGGGGCAGAGAGAGAGAGGAGAGGAGTTTGGGCTTCAGTGGGCCAAGGCAAGGAAAAAAGGTCTCCTCGTGATAATTAAATCTTCTCACACTGATTTTCTGCCAAATTTATTTCCCCAGAGACCATAACTCTGATTCAGTGCTTACAAGCCTTGCATAACTAATCATTTCAATGTGGGGGGAACCACAAACCTGAATGAATTGGGAGGAGAGAGGAGAAAATAAAAAAGAGCGATGGCTAGACCAAATGTGAGGCACTATTCATCTCTAAATCAATCATTATTCAGGCAGGACAAAAATCAGAAATAAGTGTGGAATGTTCTTCTGTAAGATTCTGTTTGAAACAGACTTTTAAAGTGAAGGTGTAATTGATTGTCAATGTGCTCTCTTTTACACTTTCTCTGCAGAGCTATACGAGCCGAAAACATCCTTTAATTCCTGGAACAAATAGAAACAATAAAGCCAATGAAGTGTCGGTTCAATATTCCTCTGACTGTTCCTGGCATGATTGTGTTGAACATAATAACACAACAAATAAGGCCATTTATCTGAAGTAACGACAGGAGATGAGGCTAACTCCACTAATCAATACCAAATCAATACAAACCAGATTTTCTTACATCAAAATCACTGAGACAGATCTTTCTTCAGCGCAGAGTGCACAAGAGCAATACAGTGCCTCCCTCGAGCCCGGGGGGTAGATCATATAGCCGGTGAAAAGAATACAGCTTCAAAAAAAAAAGTATAACGCTCTGCCCTGAGAGAGGATGCTGGGAACTATAATTATAGCTTAGTATAATTCAGACACTCTCCTTATTAAATCCTCATGTTTTAGTTAATGTGATGAGATCATGGACACCAGATCAGTCGTGTTTACCAGCGGATGAATTTCACCGCTTGTCCTTCAAGTGGCAGCCTGAGCAGCGCCGATGCTGCTCGGCGAGGTAGCGTGGCACGCCACACCATGGCCCCGGTAATTAAAACATTTAAAGCAGAGCCAGCCCCCCTGTGCTCCCGGGGTGTGATATGGGGGTCACGCGCCTGTAGATTCTAATTTGCGCACCATTTGTATTCATGACAGGCACGTGCTAAATATTTAACAGCAGCCCGGCAGGAGTTTTGTATTGTTAGGCTTTCCAGGTCAAATAATTTGATTTCAAGGCAGATTACATTAAGCGTCAATGTCCAAGCCACTACTCTCACTTGCCTCTCATTTCCTGTCTTTTATTACAACCGAGATAGGCCAGAACTGAAGGGATATGGCTTTGGATAATACAAGAGCTTGTTATCCGTGGATTAGTTATTATTTTCAATTAGAAAAGGGATCACATCGTTTATTATGGACGCACACACCCACAACGGTATATGCAGACACTTGCATGCAGAGCGGAAATTTTTAGCTGACTGACAAATTGTTTAGTGGAGCATGAAATCACACCTAACAAGAGAAATAGAATTTCAAACAAATGACGGTGCGGGCACATGCACCCTTAATGATATTTCATTTGTATTGATTGATTTAACTGAGGCATCGTACAGTCGGTGAGGATGTGTATTCTCTTTTTCTGTATGTTGAACAAGAGGGGCAAGAAACCAAATCCAGGCATTTTCTCTTTCAGCCGAGGCCCTGTGGTGATTGACAACAGAGCTAGTTAAACGGTGATGAGGCGTTAATGGATGCTAGGTCGAGGAAGTGAGGGGAGGGGGGGGGAATCTGCGGCTGAATATTTAATGGTCATATAATTCCTGAACACAGACACACACAGACAGGTACACACCCAACCTGTGACCTGTCCTACACACCGCGTAATTAGGGAAACAGTCCTTTCGTTTAACTGCCAAAAGAGCACACGGTAGGTATATATCCCCCTAATGATATGGGTTAAAGAGCTATTATACGTCTCATTAAAATATATGATCTCCCAATCTGGTGGTGGTTTGAGGTAATGGGGAAAGTGCAGCATAAGGTCTAAAATACCATCTGCAGGCTATAGGCAAGTGTCCAATCCATATATACATAATTCTGTGTGTTGGAGTGTGGCTGCACAAATGAAAAGATGTTTCTGTCAGTGCCTCACGCACGACACATCAATGAGTGTGAGGGGATGAACCGGGGTTATCAAGCATTTGACACCAATTTTCATGTCAACTGGTTGACGCGTTATCGTTTTCTTTAACTCTGATGGACATTAGGAAAATACATTTCAAGAAAAGCAGCAGGAATTAACACGAGATCTTCATAAATCCTTAAACACACACAACCGACCCCTGACACCTGACTCTGTTATTGATTCAATGTTAGTGAGGAGGGGCGTAATGGAGACATATCTCCTTCTCTGCATATTTTAAATTCTCTCTCTCTTAATTTCTGGCCATCAAACTTTGTCATTCCCAGTTGGGCTGGAGCAACATCTCATATCTTTGAACTGACATGCTTCTGAGAAATGAGCCACACAATAAATTAAACAAACAATAAGAAACATACCACTTGGGCTGAACAACATGATGTCAAATCTATATCAAAATAAATTATGACTGTATTTAACATTCTGAAAAATAATATAGCAGCAAACAACAATTTACTGTGTAAAGATATAGTGGAGTACTATCTACCTGAGCATAGAATTAATCCGGCTTGTTGTTGAGAGGCAATTGGAATGTTCCCAATCTCGTATCTTGCACTTTTAATAACAACACATGCAACAATAATTGATCAATTATAATAATTTTAGTCTTTTGTTTATATAAGAAAGCCAAACATTCACTAGCACCAGCATCACTGTAAACGTGAGGATAAGATTTTAACACATGGTGGACACAAGAAAGGGAATGGAGGACTACGTTTAGGTCAGTAATTTGATATGTTTGGTTTACATCCAGCGCTACATTACTACGGTACCACCACACACAGTAACTCTGGTTATACGTTGCCTTCAGTTAAGTGCCAGGAGTCAGTACAGTCCACACAAACAGACTGTGTTACACTGGCAGTCAGTCCATCTTATTATAGCTGGACACACTATGTTAGCTAAAAGCCTCCTGGGCACACAAACAACATCTCTCAGCTTTAATAGCCTAAACAAGGCATGCTACTAACAAAGGCACCATCCTCCCCTCTCATTCTCACACCCTTTCATATCACTTGTTTCCTTTTTCAACCACTAGCATCATCTGGCTGCCCTTAACCAGGGAGCCAAACACTCTTTTTAAGTGGAAACTACTTTGTTAACTGATGACCACAGGGTCAGTTATTGATCCTCTCCTTTCTCTCTCTCAGTAAACCCTGCTGATAAAACCCCCACTATTCTCGCAGGGCTCTGCAGTATGCAGCCACAGTTCTCTACAATAATAGATTGCATATCATAGCATTCACATGAATCAGATCTTGGTGGTTCGATTATGGCTAAACTAACTCAAACACGCTGCCAGTCAAGTATGTGAATCTATTTATGAACGAGGAGTGTAGGTGGTAGTGTTCTTCACTTCTCCCCTCCATTCTCTTTAAAGCTTTTTCTCATTTCAGTTGACTTAGCGGTTCAAGTGTAAACTTTCTAGTTGTGTTGACCTCTAAGAGGCCCTGCGGGGAATAAGGTGACCCCTGGTGATCTGCTGTTTAGCAGCAGCAGTGGCCCTCCTCCTCCATTTTAGTTGTGCTGGGAGGAAGGGCAGAAGAGGATGGAGCTAGCTCACTCTGCTTGTGTCCATGTGTGTAGATGCGGTGTTCGTGTGTATTTGTGACCGAGCCAATGGCCTCTCCTGCTACCGAGGCAAGGGCAAGTCATCAGGGCCGCTTTGCAGAGCCTCTCTGATCTCACTTCACGTGTCCCCATGTAGGGAAAGGAATAAGATGATCGTCCTCGAAGGGAGCGCCTGCACAGCATGCTGTATTGCACCGCTCCGCTCCACTACACAATCAAGCACAACACCTTACTTCACGCAGAACGAACAGTTGGAGCTTTGAGCAAAAGAGCAAGCTGAAACCCCAAAAAGAGGCAACAATGCAGTGTGAACTCTGCTTAAGAAAGCTATTTGATTGGGAGACTTGCTCTCTTGCCCCAAGCGAGGCAAGTCACCACTTTGGCAATGCTTTCCACTCAGAGCAGAGAGAAGCGGGAGAAGGGAAAGAGTAAGGAAGACACAGAAGAGGGCAGGGAAGATGTGGAAATTGTTGATGAGGACAAATGGGAGAGAGAAAAAAGATAGGATGTTAGACAGAATATAGGAGGAGAAAACAGACAGACAGAGCATTAAGACCAAGAAAATTGAATAATATAAATGTGAGAATGGTGGAGAGGCTTTAAAAAAAAAAGAAGAAAAAAAAAGAAAAAGGGCGATATAGTTAGAAGGAGGGAATAAATTCTTCCCAGAACTGGGGGACCAAAGCAAGAGTGCAGGGCTAATTAGTTTCTGATGGCTGGACTTTCATTTGTCTAAAAGGTCAGCTAACCTAAAAGGTCACACTGCCATCCCTGCTCGATGCACACACAAAAATACACAAAAAGAGTGGAGAGAGAATCCAGCGATATAAAAACACCCACACTAGAACAAATTAAACCACACACACAAAGTGTAGTTAATAACAGCACATTTGAAATCCTCATATATGTCAAGCTCTGGTCAGAGCAGGGACCAGGGTCATTATTCCATCTAAAGACTCTTTATTACTGCGAGCATAACCACTGAAAATCACTACATGAATGTGCATAGAGATAATCTTTGTGTGTATGTGTGCGT
This sequence comes from Ophiodon elongatus, assembly GCA_016806645.1. Taxonomy (NCBI): domain Eukaryota; kingdom Metazoa; phylum Chordata; class Actinopteri; order Perciformes; family Hexagrammidae; genus Ophiodon; species Ophiodon elongatus. The sequence goes on from JACSYO010002159.1 coordinate 7,349,050, forward strand.
CTGCATGTCCTATGTTGGCAGGATAAATTTACTGCCTGCAAAGCTAAGCACATTTCCGCCGATGCATCTTTATGTAGATTACAGCTGCGTTTATAAAAAACTAAGGAGTGTAAACGGCATCTCTAAGTTCATGTTTTGCAAAGTATATATGAACTACGCAGGAGGATCTCTCGTTTACAAGACAAGGGCGCTTCCGTGATGTGTTTAAGTCTGTAAAAATCACCAACATTGCGGAGAGGGCATGGACTACAAAAATGCTGCAATACCTGACACAAGAAGCCGGAGCATAGAAAGGGTTTTCTAAAACCAACATACAAACTGTTGCTGTTGCACTCACGTTCACATGCATGGCATGGGAGCTTTCTAGAACTGGATTATGGCACGTAACAAGTTTGCTTTTAGAAAAACATTTTCCAGTTTTATTAAGACAGAAGTTTTGCAACGGATGTTTTATTGCCTAAAAAAACAAAACTTTATTGTACATATATACAGTAACTCACCGTCCTCTAGTTTCTTCCGGGCCTCCTCCTCCCTCTTGGCTACTTTGGCCTTCAGCACCTCGTCCGTCTTAGCTAAAAAAGAAAGACAGCAGCGTTAGGAGCGGAGCAAAACTTCAGGAACATCATAATAGTTTTTGTTATGGAAAACAATTGAACAGTTTTAGATAGATTTATTGCGCTATTAAGGAATGCATTATTAATTATGATACATGGTTATATATCTGTACTGAAAATAAAATAAAAACAAATAAATAAAAATAATATATTTAAATTTGATCTTCACATAAAAAAAAAAAACGCATATCTGTATGCGCAAGGCACAAATGCTATTTCTGTGGGAGATACTGTGCTTTGATACTCATCATAATGCAGAAAACACCAGAGAATCATTGTATCAACAGTAAACGTACAAATCAGCAAAAATATGAATCATGCCTTCTTCTCCTTTCCCTAGCAGACAGCACCCTTCTCTCCTTTCCCTTCATACCCCTGTAAAAGTCAGCAAGTCTTCCTGAGAGGTGTTTATCGTCTCGGCATAATGAAAAGCTTAAGAGAAAGTGAGGCTGCGGGAGTAAACACTCGTCAGGGCATTTTAAGCATCTCTCATCGTGAGCCGTGTTGTCTCGGCTCCCTTTTCCTCCGCCTTTCCCCCTGAATAATCAAGATGTTAAGCCACATTAAAAAATATAATGCTGTGTATGGCAGGACTATCAATACTGCCTCTAAATTAATTACATTTCCGTTGCGGCGCATCATTTATTTTGCAGCGTTAAGGCCTCGGCGGAGCCATTCGCCTTTATTGCTATCTCACTTGGTTGATGAGTGAGCTATGTAAAATTGAGTCTCCAATATCATTACACTTAATGAGTTTAAACTTTGAGAGAAAAAAAAAACAGACACAGAAGAAGAGAGAATAAGGGGGAGGAAGAGAATGAGAACACTGCACTGTTTTGTGGAAGTTAATACAATATAAGAGTGGGTGTAAGTGTTTGTGAGCGCTTACAGAATGTTTGTGTTAGGGCACAGCTGTGGGTGTCCGAATGTGGTTTATTGCACCACTTGAGATGACTGCATGTGTGTTTTGTGTACACTCCTGTTTGCGTGCGTCTGATTGTGCGTTAGACTTTTCATTGCAAAGAAATATGTTGCATAAAAATACACCACATACATCATCTGTGTGTGGGTGTGGGTGTGTGTGTGTGTTTGGATGCAGGAGGCCAAGGGTTGTGCTAGTCTCTCTGTGACTGCTTTGCTGTTTTTGTTCAGTAATTGGCGTAGACAAAGAACCGTCACACTGCTGTTACGGCTGGTTAAGTCTGGAGGTTCCGCATCTTTACTAACAATGACTCTACATGGATGGCTGAACCTTCCTCTACCTCCCTCAGCTCTGTGTGTGTGTGTGTGTGTGTGTGTGTGTGTGTGTGTGTGTGTGTGTGTGTGTGTGTGTGTGTGTGTGTGTGTAGGAGCATGCCTAACCAAATAAGCACAAATCAATCAATCAATCAAGCTCTCTTAGTTAACACAACCGTAATGTAGTACCAAAAAACAAAAACTACAGGCTGCACCATCCCTGTGTCTCTTTGCAACTACATTCATGACTTTTCTTGTTTGTATGCACAGATGTGGATGTCTGTGCATACACCTGTGTGTGTGTGTGTGTGTGTGTGTGTGTGTGTGTGTGCGTGTGTGTGTTTTTGTGTGAGTGAGTGAACGCCTCTCTGTGATCTCCAGTTCCCTCTTTGCTGGGGGCTACCGAGAGGCAGGTAGGAGACGGAGCGGTATTGGTGGTGAAATGGAGCTGGGAGGGAGACGGGGGAGAAAGAGGAGGGAAAAAAAAGGGAAAGGCAGATAGATGCGGGCCACGTAGGAAAAGAGGAAGAACTGACAGCAAGTGGAACAGAAAAAACTAGCAGAAATAAGAGAAAAAGCCTTCCCTGCCATGCACACAAACAACAGGAGTGATTTGTCGCCTCTTTTTGTTTGCATGTTTATCCTCCACCTCGATCACTCCATCCCTCCCCCAACAGGTTCTCTTATCCTCTCGCTCTCTCTTCTCTCCTTCTGCTTTGCCCTCTCCCACCCATCCCCATTTTTTTATGCTTTCTCTTCCTTCTCTTGCTCGTCTCTCCAGTACACTGTGCCTGGGGGCGATAGCAGCAAATCAAACTGTTTATCCATCTCTCATCAGTGCGCTGCCTCACGGGGTTCCTGCCCCCTCAAAACAATGAAAGTAGGCCTGAGCACTGAGCCAGGGATACGATTTAATTACATCAATAAAGAGCTCTGCTTTAAAAAAAAAGATAAACTACAAAACAATACATTACAGCAACACACTTTGCTACACTATCATGAATAGCCTGTTAACATTACAGTTGCATGTAAAAAGAATTAAGCCTCACAGCTGTGCCCATCTAGAAATAAAGGCATATCTGTGCGAAGAGGCCGCTTATTGGAAGTATATTTCTTGGCAACTTAGTGGCTCCAGTTCATTGTCGGATAATTCTGTGATGGACTTTTATTAAAGCGGGTAATAAACGCCAGGGTGTTGGGGAGAGGAGAGGCCTTTCACTTCATTTACACTTCGTGCAGTCTTGGCTGCAGGGGCGGAGGGAAAGAGGAGAAATGGCAGCAGGAAGGGGCGGCGAGCGTCAGTGAAATCGCATTGTGATTATGAGTGTAATTGCAGCTCAGGGGCCCAGGGGCCATGTAGCTCTGATGGCGCTCTAGTAGATGTTTTATGCACAGCAACAGAGAGGAAGAAAGTGAGAAAGAGAGAAAGAGGAAGAGTGGGAGCGAGAGGCAGGCTGCCAAAATGTTTGCAATTTTTTTCTTTACAGAATCTCCTCTTTTTCTCCTCCCTTCTTTTTCTCCTTTCTTCTCCTCCTCCAATGTCATCCTCTACTCCTCTCCTATTCTCTTCTCTCCTCCTCTCTCTTCTTTCTGTCCTCCTCCCTTGGCAGGATTAGCTGGGTCTCGTTAGAGGGGAAATGTAATAATGCTCCCACCAGGTGGAATCGGGCCCGCTCCATTATCAGCCGGGAGATGGATGGGCCATGTAGGGCCGGCGGGGGCCACGCGCGCACGCAATTTAGATTCAATAAACTGGCAAAGCAAGACCCCCAATCTGATTTATCTCTTACACGCCGCCAATGCTTGCTGCTACGATGCTGATTCCCTATTACCACTCAGAGAAGGACTATTCATTGGATGTAAGGCACGGCAGTAAGAGAGGCTTGTCGGGCCCCCGGGACGGCAGCAAAACAGATACAGCAGTGGGTTAATACGTTTACACACAGATAAGCAATTAAATCTAAGGCTGAGGTGAGTTATAGAGTTATTAAGGAGGGATTGGAGGGGGAGAAGGGAAGGATAGGGGGTGAGAAAAAGAAGGAGGGAGATGTTTTTCAGCACAGTGTGGTAACTTGGGCCTTAGGCCGGGTACAGTAAGTATTAGAAGTGAGAAAGGCTACCATATTAGAGAGTTCATGAGGTGAGAGAACAACAGAAGAGCAGCAGCCTGCCCACGTTTTTCAATAAACTCAATACAACACTTACAAACTAGCAACGCTGAAGACAGAGGTCAAAACAACAGTTATCCACTTAGTCTGTGAGCATTTGTGTGAGTTTATGAGTGAGGATATCTATGCAAGCGCATGTCTTCGTGTCTAAATGTAAGCGGGTCTGTGTTGGCGTAATGGGCATATTCATATCCACTGAGGAGTGTGTGAGCGCTGCAGTGATGTTAGCCGTGTTGGTAGTGGTTGGTGTCATTGCAGTACAGCCGCCAATCAAAGTGAATCTGAATGTCAGCAGGAGAAGAGGCGTGATAAATCAGCCTCACACCCAACGACAAACAGAATATTAGAGGCAGCGCAGCGCCATTGGAAAAATGTCCCTTCCAATCAGCCGAGCACTTTACAGTGAAGCTCAACAGCCGGTCCTCCGACCAACACTGAATAACACAGAGACAGATAAGACAATGAATACATAAATAAGATACAGACAGGTTGGAAGACAGGCAGACAGACCAACAGACCTGTAGGCGCACTAAGGACTAGCGGCCCTGACAGGCAGAAAGACAAAGAAACATACGAACACAATGGGGCAGAGAGGACAGACACTAACTGACAACAGGCCTGACAGATATGAGGACAAAACAGGCAGATAGGTGGGAAGACGGAGAGAAAACTGCTGGACAGACAGACCGACTACTAAATAGTCATGCTACATGATGTATTGCTGCAGCAACAATATCGCACTATGCCACAGTGCCTCTGTGAAGGAATAAAATACAATAAGGAGGAAGCCAAAACATCTACATCTGTTAGTTGGCAGCCATGAGAATAACACAAAAAAATCATGGCTAATATATTTGAACATTTAGGCTGACAGCAAAAGTCCATCCAGGTATGACGAGTGCAAAGTCATGACCCAACACCATTCAATGTCATAAATTTGTATCTTTGGCTGGCTCCGCGTGGTATGAAGAAGGCTTCAAATGCCACAAAGAAATAATGGGACCATGAGAAAGACCTGATGCGGCCTCAGGTTGTTGCCAATGAAGGATGGAAAAAGAAGGACTCAAACCTACATCACACATTTCCTTTTACTTTACATTTAGTGGATGAAAGCTAATTAATTGACCAGGTAACTGAACAACGACAGCAGTTTATATAAAAACCAGCCTAATCAAAGATATCCCAATGTGATTTATTTTCAAATATCATTGGGTCCTAGAGAACAAGACAGATAGGACGGAAGCACAGCTGCTCCACCAAGAAGATGAACTTCAAGTTTTGTTTTGTTTTTTGCAGCTGTTCAACAAATGATCAGGGATGATAAACCTGTAACTTGTGAAGTTTGAATGCAGGTTGTAGATAAGGTAAGAGTTACTACTTTAAAGTGTGTAAATATAACTTATAATAGAGAGAGAGAGAGAGAGAGAGAGAGAGAGAGAGAGAGAGAGATTAAATTAAAAGCTTGCTATTCTTCTTGGTTTCCACCAACAAAGCTGGGATCACATTATAAGTACTGAATGAGATCAGACAGGTCAGTAAATGTAACACTGAGATGGGGGACAAAGTTTAGCTAAACTGGCGTTGCACGTTTAGTAATGGTACTTCACTTACAAATTAGTTAAACGCTACCCAATAATTACCACTGCATCATTATGAACTGATAAATGTTCCTCGTCTGACCAGACCAGGGTATCTTAAGACTGATACAGTACTTGCTCAAAAAGCTTCAGCTTCTTTAGTTGAAAAAGAAAGAAGCACCACTCGAAGCAACCACTAGGTGGCACAGCACACAGACAACACAAGCGGGAGGCTCCAGCCAGGCCTTGATTTTATGTGTGTTTAAATACAGGTGCCTGTGTGTTTGTACAGGACCCTCCATCAAAACCAGCTCATCCAGACCTTGTAGTTGTAAAGTATAATTTGACACGGGGAAAATCACAAATATACCTGCATGCTGATTGGATGGGCCGACATGAAGAGGTACAACATGTCATTTACATATTTAGCAGTAGGAATCCATAAAACCATCCAAGGACACGCCTGCATTACAGTCACAGTTAATGTTTGACATGTTGCAAGTTGTGTTGGGACAGGAGCAAGTCCCCTGACAAAAAAAAAAAAAAAAAAAAAAAAGTGTTCACAAAAGTACCGCATATATAAATCAGTGCGTCTCAGCCATAGGAGTGAATTCCTTCAGGCAGAAGGCAGGAGACCTGAACTTGAATGATCCGTATCGCAAGCTGCCCTCTGCATCTGTCATCAGGCTGATTTAACGACAACCCATGAAATATTTACAAACTAAACAATTAGAGAGAGATATCTTACAAAATTAATCAATTATTCATTGCCAATCGTCTGAAAAAGCTTTTGTTTTGTTTCATGGCTATATTCTGATGCTGGGGGGGGTGCATCAATTAGGGCCTGTACTCCTGTGGTGTTATGGATGCTTCAGAGCGGAGTGATTGCCTAGATGAAGGAGCCAGATGCAAATTGCCAGTACTGCATGCTGACACAGTGTTGTGGCAGATGAGCTTGATAGAAAAACACTCTACACTGTGCTATACATGAACACAGAGGAACAATTTGGATTATTCATCTGAATGTGTGAAGAAATGAGTTTCCCTACCTACACTCGATATTGTAAGAACCAAAAACTCTGGAGCCTTGCTTATGCAACATTTGTTCTATTCATTTTTAAAACGACCTCTTAACTCTCGACACCTGGGCTCCGTGTTTGTATTTTCCTTCTCAGTGATCATGTTGAGATTGCATCTGTCAAGCTCAAAGAGGTGAGGAATTAAGAAGGCATTTATCTTATTTATAGGAAAAACAGGAAGTAACTACAAACACAGACTCATTCAATTCAATTGATATTTTCTACGCAGTATGTCTCGGTACATGTTGTAGATTGCATCTCCCTCCTTACAGTGCATATAATCCATTTCTATAGATATAAGGAAGGTCTCTTGTTTTTTGCACATTGCACCTGTCAAACGGCAAAAATGAGCCTTTCTCCATGCTCACACCAATCAATGAGTTTATTTAACTTAAAAAATCGTTTTTTCCAGCATTGTCAACCCCACAGGTGAATATGGTCATGTTGATGGATCTATTTTAGACCTAATACAATTCGTCAACCAAAATTAAATCAGAAACAATTTTAATAATTCATTGTACAAGCAAAAATGCAGAACAAAATGCTGCTTCTGGCTGAAATGAGACGATTCCCTTTTCTTATTTCTTCTCTGTCATGAGAGTAGATCTTTGAACTGTTGTTCGGCACAAACAAGAAATTTGAAGCCATCTCCTTGGGCTCTTACTTTTTACTATGGTCTTGCATTGTCCAAGACCAAGGATTAATCAAAAGGTATTATACAGATTTATTGGTAATAACTATTAACTGTAGTTTATTGCCTCCCTAATCTGTTTCGATCTTATTGTGCTTCTTAAAGGCTAAGTGTTTCCTACGCATTTTTGTAATGGCAGAGATGGAATTCCAGTTCCTAAAAGTAATGACTAACAACTAAAAGCTCCTTCCCATGAAGACAACCACAAAACAACTAAGTGGCTTAAAATGTCTTGGTAGACAAAGACCCTTTATGACCAATTAGTCAACTACTTGACCAAGTGAGGACAGCCCAATAACTTTGAGCATCATATTGTCATGTTTGTAGGCATCCAATTAGGCAGCTTCCTCTGAGTTGATTGTCCTGATTAAAGAGTCTAAATAACACATTTCCAGTCAGTTCAAAGTGAGAGTGAAGAATAAGGAAGATCAGTACAATAATCCTCAGCTCCTCTGCACCACACAACACACTGGGGTCTGGGTTGTTATTTCCTTTGGGCAAAACCTTGCATAGGAGGTCTGAGGAGTGGGGTCTTCGTGGTGCATGTGGGTGGCTCGGGCCCAGCACTCCAACCTAGCCTTTAGACCCAAGGGCAAAAACCGCTCAGAGAGATGGAGGACCTGGACCCTGGGCCGGATAGGAGAATTCAGAAAAGGTGGGGAGGAGCAGAGTCCTCCAGCGGTCAGGGAGATCAGAGAGGGAGGTTCCTCTGAGGACCATGCACTGCCATGGGCTTTGCACACACATGCACACTTAAACACACCTGAGGAACACACATAAATGTCCAAATATTCGCATAAGGCATAAGACCACCTCACAGACACACAAAAAAGCCTGTGGGGTAAAGCCAACAACAAAGCTGCTATAATGCATCCACAAGGTCACACAAAGTTCAACCTTGAAACCTGGAAATACGTACATTGCAAATGACTTAACAGTAGATTTTCAAACGTTACATTAATGTGTGTGTGTGTGTTAGCAGTAAAAGTACAGATATGCTATTGGTTGGTGAGAGAATGCTGCCTTTTAATAAATAAATACAATGCAAAAGTTCTGACACGAGAACTTCATTGATATGAGCGGGTAAGTGCATAACAGAGGTCTTGAGAGGGCAATCAGACCAAATCCATAATGCAGGGTTCACATGGTAAAATATTAAGCATCTTGGGGCCTCTGAACGACATCTCACCCTCAACTTCAACCCCGTCATGTCTCCACATGCCACTGTCTCTTTCTTGTGCCCCTCGGTTTTCCTCTTCAGACACTCACCTGCTCCTTTGCATCCTCTTCTGTCTCGTAAACCTTGGAACAAGTTTGTGTGCGAGGTGCTAGAGAAACCTCATTTACAGACAAATCCCTTGTAGGAAGCTAAAAATAGGTTCAGCACACATTTGGCCATTTATGTCTGGCTACCTGGCATAAACGGTAGCCTTGCCAGAAAAGAGAGACGCTACAGCTAGACAGTGTTGGCATGATTCTAAAAAGGAGTGGCCACTATAGTACTGAATTTACAATGGTTGTTAACAATGCATGACTTCAGTGTAAAAGGGGTGTAAAAGAATGCATATGTTAGTCTCTGTTACAAAAAATAATTGGTTGTCATGCACAAAGACAAGTGACAAGCAGGTGGTACACAAACCCAATTCAATTGTTGTCGCTCTAAATTGTTGGTAAATGTTTGGAGACATCAATTTAGACTATATTTATTTTATCTGTAAAGTAATGTGTGTAATGTTATTAGCATGTTCTTGGTGACCATATTCATGTTGCATTGTTTTGTGAAAAACCTAAACAGGGACATTTAGCCAAATTAGGAGCTGAGGACCCACAGGCAAAAAGGGAGAGACGCTTTTCTCAGTTTTTATGACCGAAAGGCGCAGGCTCATAGGGAATAAAGCCAGAAGTATTACAACAGAAGAACATAAGGTCACACACCCTTCATTGCCACCAAATCTGAGATCTCTCCACCAGCTGTCGCTCTGCTCTCTCTGATGCTTTACTCTCTGATGCTTCGTGTCTCACATCGCTCCTTGGAAAATGAAGTAAGTACCACTTGCTTTGCCTCTGCATGTGAGAGTTCACAGTTAAGCTGGCTTTTCTCCATCAAGGTGCCCCAGTGGTCCCACCATATACGTCTCCTGTACAGGAATTGATTATAAATCAGTGTAGCGTTCCACCCAACCGCGCGTGGAGGGGTTGTACATTATCAGGGCCACACATACACATACCTGAAGTAATCGTGATTACATTCTGTCATTCATATGATAAAATGTCCCTATGACTGCAAGGATTAAGGCAGATTTAGCCTACTCAATATTGCTCAATATTGGATAAATATTGAAAAAGACAAATTTGACCAAATACTTCCTTTTCCCAAACAAACCAATCCAAGTCAGAACTGTTGAAATAAAATTGTGAGTGGTACACAGATCAAAAACAAGCATTCCCTATTCAACTAAAATTATTATTGATGAGTAATTCCAAAATGTAAAAGAATGTTGCACATAGCATCATTATTTTACAGAAAAGTCACTTAAATTGTAGGCCACAATAACCAAACTGTGCGATACTTGTTCGAATGAATATATATACTAAATAAATATATATATGTGCTGCAATCTCTGTGCAAAAATATGCTGTCCAAGTGTGTGTGTGTGTGTGTGTGTGTGTGTGTGTGTGTGTGCATATGTGTGTGTATCTGCTCATCTGTTTCAGAGTGAACGCACTTGAGCGTGTTGTTGAATGGTGGAGAATAGGCTCTGGTTCCCCCGCTGAAAGCCTGTTGGATGCCATTGTGATGGCACACCACTGAGTGTGTGTATCATGTGTGTTGTGGTGGCGGCGGTGGCGGCGGTGGTGGTGGTCGGGGGGAGATGGGGCTAAGTCTATCAGGACCCCCGCACATGAAAGGTAAACTGGAGCCGCTAATCGCAGTGCTGACACAAGGAGGTTCAGGAGGGCGGCCACTTAGAAAAGAAAGGCAGGAGAGCCGGGACCCTGGCAGCCTCAATAGGGCTCAGCACAACTGACCACATTACAGGAACAAACACACACTGCAGAATAGACACACAAACTTGGTGGTCCCTGCCTGCTCTTTGGTGTGGACTTCACAAATGGTGGGTCGAGTGTGTATGTGTATGTGGTCATGTGCATGTAATACTTACCCAAAAGACTGTATTCATTTTCTTTGATATATTTTTACAAATTCTGCCGTTAAAGTATTTGATTTCTTTTCTTTCTTGAAGGAAAAAAAAAAAAAAAAAAAAAAAAATGAATATGTGATTGAAACATTACACACTCTGAGGGACAAGGTGATTAACGCAGGGCCTGACAACAAGGTTAGGAAAGAACATCAAATGCAGCGGAGTAAAGGAATAAATAAAGCAAAGCATTACAACATTAAAACAAGTTCAGGGACATATTTGGCAATTAACGCTAAAATGTCAGCTCACGAGAGATGATGAAGGAAAACAGAAAGACAGTATGCATGAGAGAGGGAGAGGGCAGGCTGAGAGTGGCACCAGGGAGAGGGGGGAAACGGGGGAGCTGGCCTGGCCGCAGGAGGAGAGGAAGCACAGGGGAGAGGATGAGCGAGGGAGATTGTACAAATGACAGCCTCCCCCCCTCTTACCCCCCCGAAGGTAGAGTTGTGCACTCCCATCTCTTTTCCCTCTTTCTCATCTCTTAATGCTTATTTTCATCACTTTGCTTAAAATATTGATAATCAATTAGCACTACGTCTGTTTTGCTACAGAATCTGTGTCACGGTCTATCACTCTGTCAGAGCCAATTCGCCGCTCATTCAAAGTTCATTTTTCCTTGGCGGCTCTGTGCCTTTGGAGGAGTCATTACGCGGGGAACATAGCCCGGGGTGCAATCACCTATTCTCTTTCATTACTGGGGAGATGGAGAAGGTGAGAGAGATTATTAGAACTTTGGAATGATCACAAAGCTCCACACCGCCTGTCAGATCCCCCCTACGTGTAATTCATCTGGCCTCACTACCTCCCCCTACCCCCTTCCCTCCTCCTCTCCCTCATCCCTCTATCCCTCCTCCCCCAGCCTCAGCCAGGGGTTTGGCCACAGACATTATTCATGAACATCTGCAGCGCGCTGAATATTCCACAGCCTCCGCCGTGATGAAAAGGGAGCTGCCCCTTTGACTTGAAAATTAACATGCCGGCACAGAGATTATGGACGCGCCGTTTCATTCCAAGCCGAGCCGGGCCACGCTGAGACCGGCTGAGCTGATGGTACGGGCTGGGCTAAGCATGGCAGGATAAGCGGGACAGGTGAAGAATTTCCTCTTTGAAATGGCGAGGCGTCTATTTCAGCGGGGTAACGGGGGAAATAATCAACTTAATAAAAATATTTTATTTCAAAGCAATGGAAGTGACCATGGTGCAGGTGCATCACCCGTCATGCATCCAGACACACTCAAATCAGATGTTCCTGGTGTGATATGGTGGCATCAGCGGTGGATTTACAGCAAGTCTTCAACTCCAGCGCTAATCACTTTCTCAGGTTCAAAGACATAATCACTGCAATCAAGTGCTCTGATTATTGCGTGAAGGCCTCACACATTTCTTTGTCTGTACATGATAATAAAAAAATGTCACAGTTGCAGCCGCAACTAATCTAATTTAATTATATATTAGTCTGCCAATTATTTTCTCGATAAATTGATGACTCTTTTTGCCGAAAAATTGCCAAAAAAGAGACAAATGCCTGTTATAATTTATTAGAGCCCAAAAGGGAGATTTTCAGATGTTTTACTTTGTCCAACCAACAGTCTAAAAGCCAAAGATATTTAGTCATGTTTGATACAGAAAAGCTTTAAATCCTCACCGTTTGAGAAGCTGGAAACAGATTAAACAAATATTCAATCATCAAAATAATTGCAAATTAATTTCCTGCCGATTGGTTGATCAAGTGAATCCTTGCAGCTCTATTTCAAAGACGGTTGGAAAACCTGAAGTAAAGCTTCAATTGTTTCCCCTTAAACATCTCATTGCACCCTCTCACCTCTGTGCATCTCTCTCTTTCATTCTCTCCTGGGCGTCTCAACATGAAAGCCCAGCCAGAGAATGGAGACTCTTCCTCTCTCACACCAGGAGCACCACTGCTGGAGAGAAGCCAAGCATCCTCCCTCTATCTCTCTCTTTCCGTCTCCCTCATCTATGTGCTGTCCCTCGCAAACCTCCCTGTGTCCTCATAGACACTCAGTGGACTGTGACGTAACTCACAGAGAAATAATAAAATTATGTATATGTATATATATATATATATATATATATATATATATATATATATACGCATATATTAGGAAAACTCACAAGTACATTAATCGTTTGATCTGAACATACTCGTACTGTTTACAAGGCCATAAAATGTAATACAACATGATACTCTGTTTGCAACTGCAGTAATGTCAATGAGTACTACTTTGATTCATAGAAGAATTCGCAGTATTTGAACGAGAGGCAAAGATTTAAAGGATGATTGAAACTATTAATAATCTAGCCCTTATTTTCCTGGTGTTTGCATAATGACAATCAAGACAAGTTGTACCGCTCCGCACCCAGTGGAGCAACATTTCTACAAGTTTTAAGCCCAAAACACGATTTATCCACAGCCTTACAATATGATGAAGATTCACACTATTAAGATCTTCCTACACTTGCAACTGTCTAAGATTTGGATAATTGTTTGATGTAAGCTGTTAACCTTCCAAGAGTTAATTGGCAGGTAAACCATTCACATTAAACCATGCTATAATTACTACTTACTACTATTACTGTATGTGTGGATGCTGGACACACAACGGAGACAGAAAGAAAGAAAAAACGAAGAAAAAAAACAAAACAAGAAATATAAGCAGACAGACATACTGTGAAGAGAGAAAAGAAGGGGAGAGAATCCACTTTAATGCCTCTGGAAAGGGGAGCAGTTGGAGGGTTCTGACACGGGCTGGAGCAGGACTTTGCGCTGCCTCTTGTTGATTGTAAATGGCAGAGCAAGTTTACTCTGGCAGTTGGAGCCAAAATGGAGTCTGACAGCTTTGTCAGGGAGTTTGAGCGGCTCAGTGGCAGGGCAGGAATCGGGATGATTTCATTCCTTTCATCTCCAAATTGTCGATGTACGCTTGTGAAACCTCCGTGGCAATAAAAAAAGAGGGGGAAAGAAAACCAGCCTGGCGTAGTTTTGGGGATGACAAGCGATTTCTGAGAAATACTTGTCAAAATGGAACAGAGAAATAAAGAGAGGAGCAAAGAAGGAGAGAAACTGCAGACCAAAGTCAGAAGGAGCTGGATGCAGAACAAATATGTCAGGAGATGTTAGCATTCTCTCTGAAAGACACAAATATTAATAATCCCTCGCACTTATTCCCACCTTTCCAGTCGTATCTCTTTATAAATTATTCTACAACATATCGCTACATTACAACCCACTCAAGATCTTGACCTCTGGGTTTTCCAACTGCAGCCTCTATATATTATTCTGGACATTTCTGCAACCTTTGCCACTGTATGAGACTTCCCTCACAACTGACCTAAAAATATGAACATTGGCAGCAACTTTATGTGCATTCCCGGCCTATTTATGTTCCTCTTTCATTATATAAACAGTCCTCTTCTTAAACTCTTTACTTTTCTTAGGAAGAGTCTGAGAGGAGACCACTAAGAAACGTAAAGACGAGTCTGTAGTGTGTTTGAGAGGAGGGATTGACAGAATAAAGGAAGCTTTACTAGCACTGCTTTGTACTGTTACACTCCCATAGCTTTATCCCTGTGATCCCTTCTACCTCTATCTGCTTGCCTCGTGTTTTTTTTTTTCTATTTCAATTTACAGGATTTGTTTCTGTGTGTCTGACAGCGAGGAGGATGAGGTATAAAATTAATCTTTATCCTGGTTTTGTTGTTTTTCCTCCTCCTTGACAATGCATGTCAGTAATTAGCCGGCCAGTTTGGTTCCAGGCTTTTCAGTGGGTGTCTCCGTTTGCCAACTTTCGCCTTTTGTTCTTGCCACACAATACCGCCCACTCGCCCTCAGTGTCTCTCTCCCTCTCTTTCCTCTCTGCTCTCCGCCTCACACCCACACAGGGCGTTACACAATCTATCCAAATGTGCTTCGCTTTAAAACCCCATTACTTAGCCCCTGTTGTTTCGTTCAACACAATTAAAAGAACAGGCCCTTCATGAGAATTCAGAGAGCCTCGCTCATTCACTCCCTTCATCCTCTCCCTCACTCTCCCTTCTTCTGGGTTTCAGCGTTGGCCGAGGAGTTACTGTGAACAGGCCAGCTTAGTTCCCCTAATTCCTTGGGTTTTGTTTGCATATAGGCTTAGTTTGGTTCCATTTGAAACTACTCAATGCCATGCTTCATCCCCTGGCTGTAACCAGACCAGTGAGCAACTTTAAAAATCGGTCAGCCAAATGGAAACAGGGAAGTCCACACACACACACACACACACACACACACACACCACACACACACACACACACACACACACACACACACACACACACACACACAGCTGAAGAGCCTGACAAGGTTAAAGGGCACTGGCATTGTTATCTCTCTAAGTACTGACACACTTCAAAAGAGTAAAAAACTTGAAGGCTTTTCCAGTAATGACTACCTGGTTGGGCTCTGGCAGAGGGTCTGGTGGTAATTTCAGGCTCTGGCCTTCCACCCAGCACGTAAGCCCTGCAGGATGGGCTTAGTTCAAAAGAAAGTCAGGTAAATGAGAGACGAGGCTACTAGTCAGTAATAATGACCCCAAGGTCGCTGTCAGGGAGGTGTCAAGAGGGAATAGACATCTCTAATCTAAGAGAATCATCCCTCAAATCTAAAATAACGACATCTCTCACGAGGTTTGTGCAACAACTATTGCATGCAGAACTGGAATGACCACTCACTCACCCAGAAATTGACACTTAAAATTCAGATGTGGATTAAGTGGAATAATGAGTCAATCGACAGAAAACTAACTGTAAACTATTGTATTTTAATGTTTCAATAATTTTATTTTGGGAAACATACCAAATATTTCCTGGCTCTGGCTTCTCGAACGCAAGGATTTGCTGCTTTTTTAATTTTTGCAGATGACACCTTGGGCTTTTATTACATTTTTCACTGTCTTCTGACATTTTGGAGACGAAACACCTAATTAATAGAGAATGTACTCAGTAGATTATTTGATACTGAAAATAATTAGTTGAAGTCTGAAAGTCTGCCAAAGTATTTCAGCAAATCTTTTTTGGCATGATCATTTCTTGCATCTAACATCTTATTTGAGTTTAACATTGTATTGTGTTAAATAAAAAAATAAAAAAATGGTCTTCCAAATCACATCCATTAAAATTGAGGGCAAATTGCAGACAGCTGGTGATGTTTTTACAACAATGATGCAAAACTCAGTGACGAATATCTAATTAAAAACACTTAAGTCTTTCTTTGCTACACACTGCACAGTTTTCAAACCCTGAATATCTTATTTAACATGTACTCAGCACAAATTAAAGCAATCAACTTAATGCTGGGCCATTGTGCTTGTGGTTAACGCCTTAATGGAGTCGTGCAGTTTACTGACATCATCAGAGCCTGCGTACACACACAGGTCTGTATTTAGCCGGTTCTGTAATTCACATTGGACAAGACTTTTAAGAAGAAACACACAATGGCTTTAACGTGTACCAGGAAACTGTTAGGTCGTGTGCACGCACGCGTGTCCGACAGTGAGCCCAGCAAACCGGAGCACAAAGGCAATACAATCATTTAAATATACTCCGTGTGATGCTGAGTAGATTCAGTCATATTCAGATGTATCATTTCCATTCATAATCAGACATTTGAGCCATGTTTTTCCCTGTTGCATTACAGTCCACAAACTAAGTTAATTAACTAAACCTCTGACACTCGCCAATATCGGTGCTACTACAGTGTGTATAACAGCCAAAATGTGATACAGCAATCCTTAATGCAATACAGCTAGGCTGTAATTCTCCTCACTGGCTGCGTAACATGGTTATAAAAATCAAGGTTTAACTCATTTATACTGCGGAGCTAAAAGCACTCGATCATCAGTGAGGACACCAACGATGGTTTGTTTTAGTTATTTGACCATTTGCGATCAGGCCACTCTTCTCAAACTAAACACTTAATCAAGTTAATTCATAAAAACAACCCTTTGTTAATAGGATAATACCAGATTTAAATATTCATTTGATGAATTATGCATGAGAGCTGGAATTGTTTAGGGGAGGATTCTAATTGTTCATTTTCATAGACTTGTGTTTTCAAGTCTATATAACTACTACTACTACTACGACTGCTACTACTACGGCTACTACGCACGCACACACACACACGCTCGCACACACACACCTCCCTGTTGTGTTCATATGTTCAAGAAACCCTCTGTGGGGGCTGATATTGATCTTTATTTGAAACACAGTCAGATAGGGGCGCAAAACTGGCTTAAACCCCACTAATTACATCAGCACTGAAAATAAATCATTGATCAACAGCATTATGGGAAATTACACTGTACCACAAAACTGGATCAAAGTGAATGAAGTGGCTTAGCAGGGGTTTCACTGGGACGGGAGACAGGATTATCACCCCTGGACACACACACACACCCCTCATTAAGACGATACATAAGTATGTTACAGGACTTATGTGTTGCACACACACACATGATTTTGTGGTTCACAGTTGCATAAAAAAAAAACGTATCTGGCATTTTTTGCCCAACTTGAGCCTCATCAGTCAATGTCAAACATTCTAACACTTCAAGCCCTAAACTTAACGTGTTCACATGCTCTATTATAACAATTATTTCAACTAAATGTTCTACACAAAAATAACCGTTTTATAATGCAGTCCCGGCCTAATGCGAGCGGGCCTCATGTCCAGGACCTGTGGAGGGGTCCACTGGGGGAATGAATAAAAGAAAGGGGCCCCTGCTGGTTCATCTGGCCATCTATTGGTGCCCCGAGACCGCTGCCTCGCCCGTCCCACCAGCCCCACCACTGGCCCCTTAGGGCTGCCGGCCTGCTGCTAGGGGACCCCTTCATGTGTCATTAACAGTTCCCAAGCTGCAACACACACACACACACACACACACACACACACACACACACACACACACACACACACACACAAAAGAAAAACTGTGGTGCTTTCAGAGCAGTGATTACGTTTACATGGCGGGCAATTTCTCCGAAAAGAACTCAATTAAGACAATTAAGTAAATTTATTGTTGTTCTTGTTCTGATCATTACTGACGCTCAATTCTAGTCAAAGTATTAAAGGATATTAGATGTACACACCTTAATCTAACTACTGGAGTAAAAACATGACTTTGAATACTGTGTTGTTTAAATGTAATATGGAGAGGGCATCTCGGTTCTATTCATGAACATTCAACTGCCACTGAACAACTTAACCGCTACAGTTAGGGGTTAAATGGCTTGTTTCAAACAAGGAGATGATGGGGACTTTGTTATGAGCAGCACCGTATTTTGAAAAGGAAATTACTATTTCTTGCTTAAAGACTGATCCAATCAGCTGCAAAGTGATTCTGGCCTTCGCCAAACAACAATGCAACTAACCAAATTAAATGACTGCTGAACCTCAGTTGACCAGTTACACACTATACAATCATTACATCTGGAAAATACTATAATTACCATCACAAGTTAATATTTAGGAAGGAAGTTTTCACAATAAACAGTGACAAGTTTAAGGGGGTGTTAGTCTTGGTTCATTTCCAAAAGCATCTGTATAACAAAAACTGAACTTTTTTCCCCCACTTATAAGAACCGTTTGCTCCCGGTATCAAAACACGATAGTTGGATGAACAAACACAATCACCAGTAAACAAAACAACCTGAAGGTACATCATCCTTGCTGTTGCAGCCAGTTTGTTACTGAAATCTCAACAAACTCTACAAAGGCATGAGAGCAGCACTCACTAAGACACAGCAAGCTGCCACTTAGTACAAAGTTAGCTACATCAACTCCACTTGTACTTACATTGTGCTCCAATCTACTTACACTGGCAAATCCAGGGCTTACATTACACTGAAATAAGCAGCGGATATTGGCAGAATGGGCTTACCAAGGCATTGTTTTAACTGGGGGTTTCTGAAGGAATTTTGTGGCCTACTAAATATTGAGGACAAAAATAAAGTAGTTGTTGTTGGCCATCATCTTCAGCAGGAGTTCAGGGGGATTCAGGGGGGTGTTAAGATGATTTGTAGGCCTTTTCTCCTATCAGATCATCTAAAATGTGAGTGATTACACCGGTAATCAGCTGCAAGCCGACTCTGGCAAAGTCTGTGTTTAGGAGATAAAGGGCGAGAGACAGAGTTAAGAATGGAGAGAGAGAGACCTGTGAGAGAGAGAGACAACAGAAAGAAGGAGAAAGGAGGAAGAAGGTGGCAGATTATTTCTCAATATTATCACATGCCAGGACGGCCATTCTCCTTCTCCTTCAGCTTTCTCCCTCTCTCTTTCTCAGACACTCTTTCTATTCAGAGATCCATTTGTGCTTGGCCAAACAAATAGCTGACACTGCCTCATCAAAGCTTGGGATTGGCAGCCCGGGCCAAGTGGGGCTGTTGACAAGCGAGGGCAGTGAAAGAAGAGGAGGAGAGGAAAGAGCAAGACAGAAAGAGAGACAACAGAAATCCCTGCCGTAATTCCCCAAACTGTAATCCACTGGGTTTAATGGTGTGTGTGTTTGTGTGTGTGTGTGTGTGTGTGTGTGGGGATTATACATTTATCATCAATGCTCATCCTTGCTCCCATACTGGTGTGTGTGTGTCAGGTTGTGTGTGTGTGTGTGTGTGTGTGTGTGTGTGTGTGTGTGTGTGTGTGTGTGAGAGAGAGAGTGAGGAGAAAAGCCAGCTTGTATAGACGGCCCAACAATGCTGGCTGAGGGATTTAAACCCTCGCTCTCTATCATATCGCCACATATCCTGGCCAATTCAGAATAACGACTACTCTATTCACTGCGGCTGATCCTACCGATTAGTCCTGATCTGGAGACGCCCCCCAACACACGCACAAACACACACGCACGCACACACACACACACACTCTCTTCCCCTCACCTCTTCCACTTGCTCTAAACATGCTGTACGTTTCGTCAAAGAAGATCCCCTTGTTACCGTGTGTCACGACTCATCTGTAACTGGTCCCAGCAGGAGTAATCAAGACTCCCCGAAAGCTTTTTGTAATTACTTGAACTCTATCAACTCAAGGTCAAAGGTCATACCTGGTCCTGTAAAACCCTGGCAGGTTTTAATGTAGAATGGGGATTTAAAGGTTTGTCACGATTAGAAACATCTACACATCTATTTCGCTACTGCAGCTCAACTAAACTCAGATCGATTTCACGGAGATCAAATACAGATACATACAAAGAGGTGTTTCCCTCATTGATAGAATGGGACAAAATAATAGAAACACCTGTCAGTATGAGGCAATACAATCCCAGTTGAATGAACACCTGTCTAAAACTGTTTCAATACAAACTGAACATTATCTCCTTCGTGAACTTGGGTTTACTGCAGGGCTGCGTTAGAGATAATTAGTTTATCTAGGTGTTCCATAAACTAAGCATAAACTGGCAGTGTACATTTTGTGGATTTACTTCCAAAACAAAAACGGCTACCTACCTGATTTTGAATGCTTCATGGCAGAAGGCCACCATGATAACTTTAAGACACTGATACATCCATCCATCTATTATCCGTAACTGCTTATCCTATTCATGGTCGCGGGTGGGGGGGGGGCTGGAGCCGATCCCAGCTGACATTGGGGCGAAGGCCAACATTGACATTGGGCGAAGGCAGGGTACACCACGGACAGGTCGCCAGACTATCGCTGGGCACATGGAGATAAACATTCACGCTCACATTCACACCTACGGGTAATTTAGAATCCTCATATAACTTTGGACTGTGGGAGGAAGCCGGAGAACCCGGAGAGAACCCACGCTGCACAGGGAGAACATGCAAACCCCACACAGAAGGGCTGTCCAGCACGGGATCGGACGAGAGTGCTAGCCACTACACCACCTTGCAGCCAACATTTGAATGTAAAATTTGTGTCTGACTGCAGTTATCAATTACAGGACTACAAAGTCATAAAGTCACTGTGTTGATTTAGGGATTTTTTTTCCTCAACCCTGAGTGAAAAAACACAGAGGGCGCCGGCAAAACAAAAATGAAAAACCTCACTCAAAGAAGTTTAACCTGGCTCCACTTTTATCTCAACGCAACTGTACATTCCTGGT
The DNA here is from genome assembly GCA_016806645.1 of Ophiodon elongatus. Taxonomy (NCBI): domain Eukaryota; kingdom Metazoa; phylum Chordata; class Actinopteri; order Perciformes; family Hexagrammidae; genus Ophiodon; species Ophiodon elongatus. Next base: position 7,369,730 of record JACSYO010002159.1, read on the forward strand.
AGATTACTTTGTGACATGAACGCCATATTTCAACTGTTTACCTCCCCATTGCCACGACAAAAGATAACCTTCCGGAGCAGTAAAATCCTTCCACATATCATAAAAAGGCTGTGGATTGTTTTGATGTTGGATAAGCCTTCATACTCATCAATCTATTCAATCTAATCTAACCAAACCAGATCTATTATATACTCAAAAACTGGACATCCTGAATCGTATTTCATCACCGCTATCTGAAACACACCCTCCACAAAGGTCTGATATTAATAACTGCTTTGATTGTCAAATTAACTTTAAAAGAGTTTGATTGTGCTTGCTTAAAGTAAAAGAAAAAAATACCGCAGTACACCTGAATGTCTCACAAATCGAATGTCTGTTGATAATCTGATTATCGTCATTTATTACAAAACGCTGTACTGAATAAATCCTCAATGAAGGACCAAAATGTTCTATGAAATAAATAATCCAGCAGTAAGCAATACAAATGCTCACTTATATGAAAGATGAACTCCCTTCTTAGAATTTTAGAAACTAAGGGATCAGCTTAACAGTTCAATAGATGACCCATGGCCGTTGTGACCTTTCAGGTATGCGACTGTCACTATTAACGCAAGGCCACTTGTGGAGCCTGGATCTGGCCTCTAAAGTGTCCACAAAGCTGCAGATCCAGACAGGTTTATTCTGAGTATGAACAGAGCTGATCGCATCAATCTCTGCCCTGGAGTCTGCGGCAGCCTGGTTTGGCTTTAGCTCCGTCCATTGGCTCTAAAAAGACATGAATCAAACTGAACGAGACAGATTAGCCTTTGGTAACAAGAAATAATGTTCGAGACATCAGAAAAACATACTTTCACCATCAGCAGATACAGGCCTGGGCATCTTTCTTTAAAGCTGACACACACTAATTCATGGTGCACAGACGCTCAGACAAATGTACATTACTGAACATGTGTCCTGCAGATGTAGTAGCTATGAAAAAGGCCCTGTTCTGTGTGTGTATATGAGAGAGAGGGAGCAAGTGAGTGAGGGGAACATGGGGAGACAAGAAATACCTGAAGAATCCAAATATATGAGCAGAAGAAAGAAGGGAAATTAAATGAACATTAATTCTCCCACTGCAATTCCCTACATCTCAGCTCGAGGAGATGAAAGAGGAGCAATGTACTTTCTGATATTTATTTCTCCTTAAACACACAGCTGGAGTTCTGGTCTGGGAGGGGACGGGTACCCCTTATTGCCTGGATTACTAATTAGGCAGAAATATGCACAATTGAGCCAATGGAGGATTAATGAACTGTTTATTTCTCTTCACTCCTCTATTGGAAACACTAGGTTTGGACTAAGGGATGCAGAAGGAGAGAGAGGAAGAAAGTGTTGGGTGCGGAATTTTGGACAAATCAGATGAGTGCGTGTGGCCTACTGTAAATAATGTGGCAGTGCCGCCCTTTTGAATGAGTGTGGGTGGATGTCTCTGTCATCAGCCCCCCGCGCCACACAGAGGAGGTTTGTTTGAGTTGTTATGTCTGAGTGTGGACAGCACAGACAAGGCCAAGATGGAATGAAAAAGAGATGAAGGGACACTGTAAGGAAACAGAGACCTTTGACAACAGGGGACTAAAGCACTAAGAATACAGTGTGTGTTGGGAGGAAGTGACCATGTGGGATCACAGCCAATAGAGGTGAATCCACCAGCTCTCTATCGACACTGCAGTAGTAGAGTCAAGCAGTTAAACTTAGAGTGCAGGTATGAAAGTTTGATAAAACCATGTTTCATCATGGGCGGATATCAACCCTTACGACAGACAAAGGAGTCTGTGTGAATGTGAAAATTATTCTCAAAACGCTAGTGTGAAATGACACAAACTTTAAAAAAAACAAAAAAACATTTAGGTTTTTGTCCATCCTCCACAGTCTGGATGTAAAGCTGTTGTGTAACTAGCTTCAGCTTATGATTATAAATCAACAAACTTGCAATCCATAATTGATTTCCTGCATTGTAATGAGATAAAACGCCTAATTTAATAAAAATCTGAAACACATGACATGGAAACATAAGAGTACCAAGCTAGCAAGAGTTAGTGGCACACCGCGATGGTCTTTAGCGGTCCCTGGATGGTCCGTTATCAGCATGACGCTCTGAGTGCAAGAGTAAGGAACTAATGGAAATGAATTAAAGTGAAATGTATGCATTTTCCAAAGTAAACGTTTCTTATTGAAGCAGCTGATAAAAGCATGATTAGTCAATAGAAATCTAGTTTGAGGTTCTTTTAGATTCTGACCTATATCTTAATGGCCTCTGTTGACAACATTTTCAAAAGCCAATACAAAGTAAAATCTTTTATAGAGATCACAGAGTTAATGCTCGGATTTACCAGTGAGATGCCCCCGCAGTAATGGTGGCTTGTTTACTTCTGCCTACAACCCGGATTCATCTATACTGTAAGTCTAAAAACTTATAGTATAGATGAAAGAGTGAGAAAGGAAGCAGGAGACTGGGAGTGGGAGACAGAAGCATGTAACAGGAGGGAGAACAGAGAACTAATAAGCTGAGTGTGTGTGTGTTTTCTGGGATAGGGTAACAGCGCAATCTGTACAAAATTAGGACGCCATTAGAAGTTTGAAACAACTCATGACTTCCATCTGTTCCCGAGGGCTGGAACGCGAGATTGGAGACGACAGGTGTCTAAATGTTTATCAGCCGCGCTGCGTTTATTCCCGAGTCTCTGAGTTAGGAGGAAAAATGACCCACACTAATCTAATTCAAACTAACATTCACTTTGAAAGGTTGCTGGTGTGACAAGAATGAAACACATGCTGTTCAAAACCATTGGAGTCAGTATAGCATGCGCTGACTTGGCATGTAGATTTAACTCTTTTAGCCCCATGAGAATACACACAAATGTAAGCACGTGCATGCCCACATGCTAATGCATCAATCTTACAAAACATGGTTGTAGTATGTAACTTAAATAATCAAGGAGTTAAATTAAGGATGTTGACACCAAATTAATTCCAGATCTGAAATAAGTGATATGTTAATAACCAGTAATAAGTATAATAAGTTATTCCAGTCCAGGGACTCAGGACTGTTTGTCCTCCATTATTAAAATTGCATATATAGAGCCAAAAAACAGGAAAGAGATGTGTAGCTGATTTTTCAGCCCGAGAATCTAACAGGAGGGTCAGTATTCCTTTTGTGGTGGTTGATGTTGATGATGAAATTGATGAATTGCGTAATAAATGTTCATTGAAACTAAAACTACCTTTTCTTTCCCAAGTATAGATTAGATCCATTATCAAAAAAATATTTGATAGGACACCGTTATCAGTCGTATGATGACTGAATGCTTGACAGATGAACCTGAATGAGTTTTGAGAAACAGGTTTAGAATTATAAACAACTGGTCTATCCTGAGCGTTTTTTTCTTTATTTCTGAAGCATTTTCATTTAATATAAAACTAAACTAAAAACTGAATTAAGCATTATGTCAGTATCTAAAATAAAGCTAAAACAAAGCCATACTTTCTGTTACGGCAAGAAATATTCACCAAGTCATTTAGCTTTTTCCTCCCAAATGAAAAAAAAAGCAACAAAAAAACGCTCATGATCTAAAACCATTTCACATCTGGAAAACACTTGACATTGTTGCACTTTATTTCTGTTCGCAGTTATCGTCAAATGTTAAACAGCAAATCAGAGGTTCAACCAAATTTTGTTTTAACCAGTATGTAGTCTGAAGCCAGAGCACTGAACAGGAGAGGTCATGTTGGAGTGAAGCTCGCCGTGATTAGACTGGTCTCGAGTCAGGACTTTAACATGAATGTCCACGACATTCTTCTCATTTCTCATCATCTCAAATTATTTTATCAGTAGCTGCTGTAAGACATCAGCCTGTGCCATAAAATCTACCAGTTGTATCATAATCTTCACCTGCCACAGCAACGCTTTAAGCCCTCCCTTCCCTAACCTGTAAATCAGCCCCATTCCCTGATCCACCTCCACATTTCACCCCCTGGGGGAAGCAATCGCTCACTGTTGAGGTGTTTTACACAGATTTGTTGCCAATTTGTTGCTTTCCAGTGGAAAAGGTAAATGTAATAATGAGGGGGGAGAAATTCATTAAACATGTGTATGAAATACTTTTCAAGTGCGAGAGGAAGATTCATTGGGATGTTCATACGGCGCATAATCATGCCGCCGTCTGCTCAGCCAGCAATGGCATAAAACATTTAATCTGGGATGAACACTTTCTGTCGCTTTCTCTCTCTTTGGACCCTCTCCCTCTAAACACTCCCCCATCTTCCTTTCTCTCCCTCGATCTCTCTCTGTGACTGCCAGAAACCACAATCATAAAATTATTAAAATGCTGTTTGGCTGCCATTAATCAGTGGTGGTTATAAATCCTTGTGTGGGAAGTGACAGAGCATTAGTCACATACCTCTTGGCCTCAACCGACAGAGAATAATGAGCCACGAGCCGGACCGGGTCAATCATAAACTCATCAAATGCGTCATTTAATTTCTTCATTTAGACAAACACAATTTGTTTATGGGAAAGATATCAGGTGTTGTGGAATGAGAAACGGCGCTGAAATGCTGGTACATTAATCAGGGCTTGATTACACGCGACTCTGCGGTTGTTTATCCTAATTTCATTCATTTCCATCAACAAAGCAAACACAGACGAACACAGCCATTAGTGATGGTTGGGGATGGCACAATTACAGCCGCGTATTAAATAAAGTGATGATGAATGGTCCAATACAAACTAAAACAAAGGAGTTTTTATTACTTCAATTCCATCCCAGCCCTCGCCTTCCTGTGTGTGTCTGTGGAGCCTCGCTGGTGTGAAAGGAGAGAAGAAGAAGCTGTTTTAACTTTACTGCTAGTGAAGGACAGATTGATGAGGGGAAAAAAAAGAGAGAGAGAAAAAACACAAACCTTTGAGAGAAGTATTGAATCCTTTGAAATGACAGTTTGTTATATATGATAGCAAAAGACAGCCTTGTGCATGGAAACTTCTGTTACAGTTACATTTCTAATTGAAATCAGTGGGCGAGCTTGTTATAAAAGCAGCTAAACCTGTGAATGTAACAAATAAAAACACATATATTCCATTTACCTACATACACGCAGACCGTAAACACAAACACTGGAGCGTAGTTGCACCCCCCCACACACACAGAAACTGATAAAGATGAAAAAAATGAACGGCAACGTTAGACAGATCTGTTTTTTGATCATGTAAAGCTTCAAGAAGCAGCGTGTTTGCAGCTTTCTGATTCAGTTCACGGAATATCTGCCTTTTTCTCCATACCGCTGACTTTTAGCCATGATAACATCCAACGCTGCTTTAAATAGAGCTGTAAAATGAACCACTTCTAACTGCATAATATGACAATTTATTTCCTCTTTTGGCTTCACATGTTGTACGTCCAGGGAAACTTAAAGCAATGATTGGACATTTTGGGAAATCCGCTCATTTGCTTTCTTGCCTGCTCCTGGCCAAGAAAATGTCTGGCACATTACACCCTGTAAAACACAACTTGTCGTTTTTACGCGTAGCTTTCTGTACAAATTATAAAAAGAGACATAACGTGTTCATTTGTGAGCTTTAAAGGTGCTGGTAGGCAGATTTTGTTGCCTTTGGACAGAGCAGACTTGCTGATGAGAGTGGTATGAATCCTCTCATCTAACTCAGCAAAAAAGTGAATATGCATATTCCCTAAAATAGTTATTTAAGGTGTTCTTGAGTGATTACAGAAAAAAAAAGATGTTCAAAGTTGGGACTGATGACAATTAATTTAATTTGAATTTGAATTATATTAATATTTTTGATTAATCACTGTGATAGCTGTTTCTTTCTGCATTTGTTGGTAATTGTATTACGCGAGTGGGACATGGTTTTCGGTGTATTGTCCATATAGAACCAGATGTAATCTGTCTGCGTGTGTATCCTGAACACACGTGTTGAATGCACACAAACAAAACAGGGAATTGAACCACCAACCGTGCAATTTTCCGCTCTAACCTCTGAGCTACTGTCCCCCTCCAAACACTGTACTATCAAATTAAGCACTTACTTTCACATGAAGCACTGCAAGCAATCACTTGTCTTGTGTCTTGGCCACCTCATTCATCCCATTTGTCTGCATTTACACCTGCCATTCCCCGTGGCTCAATCATGCATGGATGTGGCACGACAAGCGATGTGGCACATTAAAGTATCACGAGGCAAGATATGTGCAACTATGGACCTGAGCTTCATTAAACAACAGTATTAAACTGATTAGGACACTAGGACATTATCAGACAAAATGTTGGATATAATTAAAAACAAAACAATAAACAACTAGTGATAAAAAGCCAAAATGTGTTACATGCCTTTAAACTAGAAGATGTTTTAATTGTAGAGTAAGTGACACCAAACAAGCCTTGGAGCTGTTGTTGCCATTTAAAGTAATACAACCAATCAATTGAATCACCTGAAGAGCCATTAGAAGAATCTAGTGTGATGAGTGCACGAAGGCCAAGGTTACAGCAGCAACCCATCCTCATCCATCTATAACTGGAACGTTGAACATCCATCCATCCATTTTCTATACCTGCTTATTCTTATTCAGGGTCGCAGGGGGAGGCCGGGGCTTGTCCCAGTGTTGCACTGGGTGAAAGGTGGGAAAACAAGCAACCAGTCTATTACAGCGCATAGGGACACATTTAAACCTTCAAGCAATTTGGAATTTCAAATTCACGTCACCTGAATGGAAATTCAAAACCCGTGATCTCCATTTAACTAATTATATGACTCGTAAAACCAACTGGCTGTACCAGCCATGATACATGCGTGTCCTAACACAGGGGGGTGATAATATTTGTAGTTCAATTACATCAAATCTACTTTGATTCAATGTCGTAGATCAATAACTACCAAGGTGTGAATATTTTTGCAAAAAAGACACTGCAAATATGTTGCCACAGAGGCACTGGAAATGTTGACATCAAGTTACTGATTTGAATCATGATTAACAACCATGAACACAATATTAGACTAAACTCAATTACATTTCTGGCATTATTCTGCAGCCCTGGCCTAACATGAGGAATAACGTGTCAGAGGGTAGAAATGATCACACTTTGCTGCAATCCATTCATGTCGACTCCAGGGCCAATAGGACAGCTACATCCATGACAAACATTTACAAACACACAAACTTAAGAGATGGTCCAATCCTTCCCCGCCTTTTCCTTGCAAAGGTGCCAGAGAAACACAATCTTCATACCGTCCACAGGGTGAGAATTCAATAACACTGTTGTTAGCAGTACACACTGTCTTTACTCTCCCCTTCTCATCTCGCTCACTCTGCATTCTTTGCATTCGGCCTCCCTCTCCGCCCCCTCCTGAAAAGCCCCGAGTGCCTGCCAGCGGTCCAAGGTAATTAAATTACTTAGCAAAGTTTACTTAACAGTAAATGGTTAGCAAAATTTAAGGTGATTGCAAATTTGCTTTCATTCCACTTCAATGGCTGGCCTATTTAAGGCTCGTCTGCAAATAATTAGCACATACATTTGCATCAAAATCGTTTATACCATATGTTGCAAAATTATGGAAAGCAGCAAATTAAAAATATTCTTTTTCTGTTATGGAAATGTCTACATGTTGAGAGCAGAGCGGGAGAGAGAGACGGGGAGAGAGAGAGAGAGAGAGAGGGAAGGAGGAGGGAAAGATTTCACCATGTGTCTCTAAACGCCGACAACAAGGAGGAGAGAAAAAAGAGGGAGGAGGAAGGAGGGCGCAGAAATGATTCAGTTTGTATTTGAACATACTCATGACGGTCTTTTTCAAGCGCTCACCAGATGCTGTTTGAAATCTGCCCACAGAAGAAAAACAAAGCCTTCTCAATCTCTGACTCTCACACACATACACATAAACAGAATCAGAGAATTTCCTCTAAGTGGCTCTCTCAGTATATATTGTTCACTGGAGATTCACAGATTGAAATTTTCTTAAACATTTTCCAATTCCAGTTTCCAGATTTTTTTTTTTAAAAGTCTGCCGATTCTGATTTTCTTTGATAGAACTATAATGGACCGCAAGGGTCCCAACTCAGTCCAAGTAATAGTTTTCGACAGTGCCTGAATGAGTGTTAACACAGCAATTTTAAATGTCACCCTTTTACTTCGCTATCTATAGTGGTTACTTGAATACAAATTCAAATTAAAATAATTAGGAAATAGTGATTGTATTTTTATTTAAATATTTGCTTTGGAAAAAAAATCTTGACAGTAGTTCTAATATATTAAATAGTATTATTAGCTACTTAGAGATAGTTTGAGGAAATCCATAATACAGGTCATAATATCTATTTTAGATTGCTGTGAAAACATCTTCAAACAACTGTATTTATTCAAGATTTTCACCAAAAACTAGAGCTTGAACGCATCATAATCAAGTCAGTGTAATCTCCATTAAGTTTAGCTGTTAGGTTCATTATGAGCAGGGCTGTGCTCGGGAGAGAGAGACTGTGCTGTCAGCAGACGAGCCAGTCACTGCATGGCAATGTGTTCCAAAAGAAAAGCGTCTGATCAAGTTAGAAGTTAAAAATGTCTTTAAGGCTGTTTTTGCAGTTGTGACAATTTGTGAGCTTTATGTCTGTATGTCCAGTCCCCGGCCATGGCTGACCTGAGAACCAGCCGTTTTCGATTGGTAGCCGATCTATTGGTCTATGGCTATTGTTCACTAATGGCACCTACACACTATAAGTGCCATTTAACACTTTTAAAGTTCTCAGATTACTGATTACATTACACAGATCTCAGTCGAACAATAAGGTATCTGGAAGTTGTTGGGGTTTGCACATCCGGCAACAGGAGGTTCCCACATTAGAAGACGTTTCACTAAGAGGATACCCCGAAAAATCTGTCTGGTCTCCAAACTATGTTTAGTCAATAAAACACACAAGAGAAGTGATACGAGGAGTTCTTTCCTCCAACAAACTGATGGCCTTCAGAAGTCAGCGATCGTAGTAGTATGTGCTGTGATTTGGAAGAAAATGACTGGGGGGGACGCGAGCAGCAAGAATTGTCTGTTCTGCAGAGAGAGTTGGAGGTAAATAAGTCATTTCGCAATGAACGCAGGTAGCTGCCCGCTCATGTTGTGGCTTGAGAAGGACAGTTTTGTGCTTTGTTTATGTTTAAATATAATTTCCCAAGCACATTGAGGAGCCTGTCTCATAGCCATGCTTGCTGATGTTCTGCTGCAAGTGTTTCGGTCATCGCTGCTGTCATTGCCGGTCAAAGCAATTTTTTTAAAACTACAAGATTTAGACTCACAGAGAGGTCCAGATATTCAATCAGACAGCAATCCACGCCCACTGGAACGACCGTCGCTTTGATCTGGGGAAAGTCTGGAAAATCTGAGCTAGAATCGTGTGGTGTAAACTTGTCATGAAGCAAGGCAAGTTGTTTAATACTTTGACATGTATTGTTTTTAAAAACAGAAACAACACCTACTCATGCATCCAATATCGTAATTGATTTCAGGTTCTGCAACTAACGATTTTCTCAACCACTCGATTTATTGTTTGCTCCATGAAATGTCAGAAAATGTGAGAATTTCCCAAGAAGATGTCTTCAAATGTCTTGTTTTACCCAACAAACAGTCTGAACCCAATTATATTCAGTCTACAATGATATAAATGCAGAAAAATGTATTTCCAAATGTGAGAAGCTGGAACCAGTGTTTGGCATTACTGCTTGCTATATGACCTAAAAGATCATCAGTCAGTTATAAAAATAGCTGACCATTGATTTTCTGTTTATTTGGTTATCAATGAATTTAACAAACAACTTCAAATATAATTGATTCCCTTATTTTCCATTAGCAATTAATTAAAAAGGCAGACGTTTGTCGTATCCAAATGTTTAATTATGTTGGAACAACAGTATAAAATACACAAAGACTGTGAAAAACAGCCAATATTTGAGAAGCTGGAACCTGTTTAAGTTTGGCATTTTGTTTAGAAAAAAAAAAATCCCATTAATTACGTGAACACTAATTTCAACATGAATCAATTATCAAAATAGTGGCAGATTAATCTTCTGTTGATGAACTATTATCATTAATTGAACTATTATCATTAATTGTTTCAGCTTTTATTTTAGTGTGAAATTTGCAAAAACAGCAGTATATAGTGGAAGGTAGGAGGACGAGAGGCCCGGCGTGTAGCAAAAAGAAAACCAGGGCACAGCATGACCTGAGTTTATTATACCCATAAAACAAACCAAAAATCAATCGTACATAAAACTCTGATCCATACAGTCCTTAGGTCACTCAGTCCGCCCCGCCATTGACAGACACCTTTGACTTGGAAGGCTTATTTCTTACCAAAATAAATAAAATCCAGTTGTAGGTGTAGAGGACCACAGAGATCCATCTCAAATGCATCCATTCTTTAAACTCTCATGCACATTTTATAGCGTAAACAGACTTGTTTTGAGAGGTCAGAACAACAGCTTGAGGCACAGGGCTCTTACTGTGAGGTATGGCTCTCTAACGGAGCTTGACAAACCCATCCATCCATCCATCCACCCACCCCTCTCATCAGGAGGTCAGTCGGTCCGCCACCAGTGTCAATCTGCTATTAAGTGAGCGGCAGGGGCTGTTAGATAAAAGCTTATTCAGGTATTTGGGTCCTGTGTAACTGGAAGCCTCTCTCTCTCTCTCTCCTCCTCCCTCCTCTCCCTCTCTGAGACATAATTACGACTGTTGACTGGAACAGTGAGGTAATGGCACATAAATCCAGCTGATCAATGGCTACAGAGACTAAATTACAGGACATCCCTGCGCCATTATCCTTCCAAAGGACGTCAGGAGACACATTCCTGCACAGACGCAAAGGGGATTTCTGTTGTGTAATTGTTTTGTTTGAATATGGTGGAGGCTATGTTGTTACAATTATAATGTTATGCTTGAAAACAAAAAGGTTCAACCAACAAAAAAGGAAACAAAAATGACTGTATCAAACTAAATCCCTCTAATGTAGCTAACCTGGAAGCATCTCTGCTGATTTGTTAAGTTGAGGCCTTTATAACTGGCGTTTAAAAAGTGCTGCAGGGTAAACATTAGCCAGTTTCCTCGATGGACGAAGATGTTTTAATCATTCAACTCCTTGAGTCATGATTAGCCGTTTTATTCTAAACCCCTTTTTTTCTTGCTCTTTCTGATCTTTGACTGAACCTTTATGGTTACATTAAGAAATCCAGATTCAGCAGCAGTAATACTGCAAGACATGGCAGAACACTAAAAACAACCCCTGAAACTCACAACAAAATAACCGTATTCTTAAAAAAAAAAAAAAAAAAAAAAAAAAAGTGGTTACAAGTTGTTTACCACCTTTTGGCTCAAAAATACACCTCGACAGCAAAAGCCCTCGTTTCAGTTCAAACTGCTCAAAGTCTGTTTGTGATGTGCTGCTGTTGTTGTTACAATAACATAACAATAACCTTTAGCAAAGAGAACATGTGGTTAGGAGTTATTACCGGGTAATTCCCTTGTGTTTTTACAGACAAATCCCCTTTGAGATGAAGGTCACTGCTGAGTGCCGTTTGTGACAATCACCTTAGTCATGTCATACAAAAAGTGGTGCCACGATCAGAGTGACGTTGATATGACGAAGATGAATAATGTGTGATAACTGTTATTCACTGCCTAACAAATCCTGTCCCTGCATGCCAGCGATGACTTCTGAGGCTTAAGGAGATGAGGAGAAAAGTACAGAGGTGGCAGAGAAAAAAATTGAAAGAATGAGAAAGAAGGAAAATGCAGACAGGCCAGGGAAATAAAGGAGGAGACTTAGGCCATGTAAAGCACCGGGTCTTGTCTCAGTCTCCCCATCCCCGTCACCTCTTTTCCTGGCAGAACAAAGGGCGGCAGCCTCCTAAATGTGGCGCATTAGCCCTTTAGTTCCAGAGGGGGTAAGGTGACACCCTCCATGTATGTGGTCTGTTCAGCACACATCTGTCAGGGCCTAAGGGGGTGGGCTGGAGCGGTGGGAGGGACAGCGGGTACTGGAAGCACAAGGGGAAGACAGAGGAAAGAAGCGGAGAGCTCGAGAGAAAGAGTGTGTATGTGGGTTTCTTGAGGACCCCTGCTGCGACAGAGAAGCCTAATACCCTGTATTTACTGTGGAAGAATTAGTCCTATCGCATGATGCTGCTAAGCTTGGCTGCCCCCCCCCACCCCCCCCCCCCGTCCTTTGCCTCTTTATGTCAGTCACTCGATCAAAGAGCAGACAGAAACAGACAGAAAAAGTTAGAGACACAAACAAGAGAGACATACTCCTACAGAGATGCTAAGAAACTAACATGCACCATAACATTGGGTGCTGATGATACACATGATGTACGTAATAACACACCTGCTCATTTGTGACTGGAGGACCATTTGATGTTTCTCTGGCATTTTTCTAGTCATTCTCTCCTCTCAACATTCAAAGATTTTTTTTCTTTTTTACAATTGTACAACTCAAGTATTGCTAAAAGTGAGAGATTCAAAGTTTTTCTTAATCACGGTTTTGTTTAAAAAAATAAATCAATCAATGGCATATTCAAGTTGAATTTTACACCCTGAAAACAACACAACACTTTTCAAGCAAAACAAAATATTAAATTGATTTTGCGAAATATTAGCTGTGAATGCACCACTCATTAATACCGCTGGGAACTGCAGCAGTCAATGTTTTAAACTTTAATTGTGTAGTTTCAGTTATAAACCAAATACTGGTTTGTTCTATGTTATTAAAATCAGGAAAGAGGAGGGCTGTCCTTGACCAAAGAAATTCTAAGTTTACTAACACCCATACGATTTTGTCTATTAATTGATTAGTATGAAAAACATTTTGAAAAATGACAAATCGACGAAAGAAATCTTAGTCAACTAAGACTAAAACAACCAGTTAGTCCAAAAGAGAAAACATCTCCCTACCAACTCCAGCCAGGTGCCAAACTTAGACAAACCAATAGAGGAAGTTAATTTAGACCAGTGAGACCCTGCCAAGTTCAAGCCTCTGATGAGATCTTAAGGATTGTTTGTTTTGCTGCTGTCAAAGGTTCAAATAAGGAGAAGACGGAGGTTTTGATGACCCCTGCCCCTCAGGTCCTTAGTGGGTGTTCTGCAAACACTCCCTATTGACGTGTGGATAAGGAGAGGCCCGCTGCCGAGCACAGTGCTTATGCTCATTTGAGTGGAAATGGACACCGCTCTGAAAAGAGCCAAGAACCTAGAAAGTGTCTGAAAAGAAGAGAGTATAATACATATGTAAGGGTTTGTGGGTGCTGTACGTGTGCGTGCGTGTGCGTGTGCGCGTGTGTGTGTGTGTGTGTGTGTGTGTGTGTGTGTGTGTGTATGTATGGAAGTATATATGAATGAAAGTACTTTAATTTGAGAGTGCTTTGGTTTTGAATGTAGGAAGTCTGCTTCCATACATGTATATTTGTGATAAGTCAGACATACTGAAGATGCCACATATTAGACTGCTGCTTTTTGTTAAGACATCCTCTATACTTTATATACAGTCCAACTATATCCAGCTGAACTTCCTCACACTGTGCATGAGGGTTCCCTGCAATCTGGTCAATGCATGCTGTGATAAATAATGAAATAATCTCTGTTAACTGCCATTTTATAATGGACTTCTTTGAAAGTCAAATATTTCAGAATTAATTATCAATATCATGAATAATATTTTTATTTAAAAGTCAACATCTTATGTATGTAGTTAATGCACATAATGACAATATGGTCTGTTTTATTAACCTAAAAGTGTTTTTTTTTTTTAAAACATTAAAGTTACATATAATAGTTATTTAGAAAATTATCTTATTACTGATGAAATTAGCAAATTAATTTGTCTTGAAAATATGGGGTGTACTCTGGTGTGTGTGTGGGAGTGTGTGTGTGTGTGTGTGTGTGTGTGTGTGTGTGTATGTGTGTGTGTGTGTGTGTGTGTGTGTTTGATATGTAGGCCAAGCAGGAAGTGACCCATAAACATATCCATCCAGCTCTTTCATTGGGGGCCAGTGTTGCCCTCCTCCTCTCACCTCCTCATCCCACTCGACACACACACACACACACACACACACACACACACACACACACACACACACTCTCAAAGCCCCCAGTGAGCGCTAAGCAGGCCAGCGGGCCAGCCGACGGGGCTCATTACAGGTCCACAGAGCCCCCCAACACAAAGGCCTGAGCCGCTTTAGCCATGGGATGATCTGCTCTCTACTGACTAGAGAGAGTCCATAGACGGACAAAGGGTGGGAGGGAGGGAGGGGATGGGAGAGAAAGAGGTGGAGGAGAGAAGAGGAGAGGAGAGCCACGGGCTGTAAGGATGTCAGGAGACCCCGAGAGAGAAAGCCTGGCGGGCGCTCAGAGAGGAACGGAGGGAAGAAGGAGGAGGAGGAGGAGGAGGAGGAGGAGGAGGAGGAGGAGGAGGAGGAGGCTTAAGCTCCACGGATACGTCAGGACATTAACATTCACACAACCTCCCAACATCTGCTGCTTCCTTCTCGCCCTCCATCCCTCCCTCTTTCTATCCCTATCTCCCTCTGTCCGCTAAAAACGCTGGAACAAAGACAGTGGGACGGAGAGTGAGAGGACAGATAGACGGGGAGAAAAGAAAATGGAGAGAATGAGAAGAGATGTGACAGGGATGAATTTTGAAGATTTGGCGGCTTAGCAGTTGCAGGGTCAGACATAAAGATATCCCTAACATATCAAATTATAAAAACATGATTTTAATTAGCGAGGGCACTCAATGGTTAACCACAAAACAGGAAAAGCAGCAGAAATAAAATGATGAATCAGTCCTACTACCAAATATAAAGTGCTTTATCAAGTAAAAAATCTCTTCTCCAATTCTTTTTTACTGTAGATTGTTATGAGCGATATTATCACAGGCACCTGAAGGCCTGATACAGGCCAGAATGGGCTCTCTGGTTCAGACAATCTTCGACTGAGCCATAAACCTGTTCTATTGGAAGCCTCTAGGAAAAAGAAGAAAACCAGAGACATGTCCAGTGCATTAAACCCTCCCCACTAGTCCCACGTTTGGCCCTGGGCCTGTGTCTGCACCAGTCTGGCCCACTGCACTCAAAGCCACATGCTCAATTTTATGATGCTTCCCCACCATTAGTGCAACATTAGCCTTGAGGTGGCAGGGCGTGTGGGGTGTCCAGTGTACAATTGAGAAAATAATTAAGCAACGGAACACAGAAGTCCAATTGTCCTCCACTTCCAGATATCCCAAATTCCCACATGTCTCAAAGTATGATGAAGTATGTAAAGTATGCTTCAGAAAGTTCAAAATCAGCGAAATCACAGAAAGGAATTGTAGCGTTGATCTGTGGCGTACAAGAAGGTAAGTCTTAAGTGAAGTTAGTGTGTGGCTGCTGGGTGCTTTATAGATGATGTATAGATGCCTGGTTCTTTCATATATTTCCTGTGGTGAAATTAGAGCTCTGTTCTGAGGTGCTGAGACCGTGTGTTTGTGTGTGTGTGTGTGCGTGTGTGTGCGCGCGAGCATGACTGTAAACATGAAGACATCTTTCTCCACAGTCAATCTCTGCCTGTCACATCTGGCTCGCAACTCTACCCCTCGAATACACACTGGAATATATACACCGCGTGCATGGTGACAACTATGACTTATGTACTGGGAGGAGTGTTTGAAATTAAGCTGCAGTGAATATGGGCCCAGAAGCACTCAGAGCGGAGAGCAGGAGAGTGTGTGTGTGAGAGATTGTGTGTGTGTGTGTGTGTGTGTGTGTGTGTGGAGGGGTGCTGTGACTCTGTGTGGGAAAACAAGTACAAAACCTGTCCAGGTCCACATGATACTGTGGCTCATTTCAAGCTCGGATAGTTGCAAAATATGGCCAAAAAATAAAGCCTCCATATTATTCCCTGATATACAATATCAATATATCTTGATATTTACACTAATATAAACACAGCTGCTTTACAATTAGATTTTTCTAATTAAAACAGTAGCTAGATTAACACGGTTTAAAACCATTACATTTGAACAGGAGTGGGGTCAGTGGTAACCTCAGCCTCGGGATGAAAGTCAGCACCTTTAAGTCTAAGGCCTTGTTACTAGGGGTGTAAATCATAAGTTTCATCACGATAGGATATTTTATACATTTTTGTAGACAACAATACGACGTCAGCGGATATCACAAAGTCTTCCACAATACTATTTTAATTTGATTCACCTCAGGGGCCTGCATTTGACATGAGACAATATCAAATACCAATTTAACACAGTCAGTTACACTTATATCAACTCATAAAAAACAACTAAAAGATGATTTGACAATTTCATTAGTGGGCTCTGTAGGAAGGTGGCGCCTTTGGATGGACATGGTGACACAGACGTGCCAATGAAATTTCAAAATAAAGATATCTTGAAGATGATGATACATGATGATTGTTTTCTTTGCATCGATTATATTTGATCGTTGATCATAAGATTAATAAATCGATGGATCAATACACTTGTACTTGTTAGTCTGCTTCTTTCACTGCATGTCTAAACAGTACACAGCTCCACAAGGTTCCTGTCATCTATATACATAAAAGTAAATAAAGAATCAGAGTAAAAACTAACTCACAATATCTCCAAATATATTACCATAAATACGCTGTAAATACTTGTGACCGCATTACCCTTAGGTGATATCACCGGGGGGTGTTTATGAATGACAGCGGATGTAGTCAAACAAATTGATGTGACATTTGTGTGCAGGCAAAGTGTTGGACCGAGCCGATGACAGTGTCATCCCCAGTGCCGCGATCACGGCGAAAAAGGTATATTGAAAGAAATCGATCTCTAACGGTGAGGCCGATTACAGACGGAGGCTGCATGAGGCGTCACAGTAGTCTCACTCTCTGCCTTCAAGTTAGCATCCCAGAATGAGTGAGTGAGTGACCACAACTGGCAAGTGTCACACCACGGCAACAGCTCTGAACCACATTGGAATAAAACTTTTTTTTTTAAATTTTTTTTTAAATGGGAAAAGAAACAATCATCCCATCTTACCTGCAGCCTGCAGGACCATGTGCATTCGGACTTTAGCCTGCTCTGCTGGAGTCTGCAGAGGAGTAACCGACAGACAACAAAAAGAGAAAATTAGTCATCAATGATAATAATGCAACATTACAATTGACTCTAACAAAGAGTTTCTCACTCAAGACAACTACAGAACAGAGCCTTGAGCTGGGAGGCGCGCAGTACGTTCAGAAGGACAGACGCTCATTAACGCAAAGGATCATCTCCCTGTTTAGTATCCCATCATTCTGCCTGAGTTATCACAAAGCGCAGTTCATAACAGGACCGACAGCCTCCACACTGACACAACTTTATCTATGTAATCTGTAAAACTGTTGTGTCCCTTAGGCTTCAATATATTTTACCCTTGATAATCTTTAACTGCAACCATTAGAGTGAATGTTCCCCCTTAAACTGTCCTCACAGAGCACCAAGGGACAACTTTACCAATCTACTAGTCTAATCATCTGTATAAAAAAAAAAAAAAAAAACCCTGCTGGTGAAAAACAGAAAGCAACAACATCTCTGACACACCAGGGAGAATCAATGAGGAAGAGATGAAGAGAAATTTAGAGACAAAGAGAGAGAGTGAGAGGAGAAGAGAGAAAACAAAAGCTGCTGTAACAAGTCTTTGGAGAGTTGGATAAGAGGGCACAGAGAGCACATTTTACAAAGATCACAGCCAAAGACTCAACATATTCCCCATCCCGTGTGTGTGTCTGTGTCTGTGTCTGTGTGTGTGTGTGTGTGTGTGTGTGTGTGTGTGTGTGTGTGCATCTGAAACGCTTAGCGGGCATGAATGGGGGGAGGGCCTTGTGCTTTGACAGCTGTATTGGGAGGCGCAGCCCATTTTCCTGACATGCCCTCAAAAGGGTCTTGCTGTAATTCCAATATCACTGCTATTAGATTTGAGGGTCTTAATTGTCAAGGAAGAATGATGGCTACGACAGGGCTGTAAAAGGCGAGCAGGCTGCAGATTGCTCTCGGAGGGGTTTTTTTTCCCGGCGCTGCCGTGGCACGGCGGCCCTCGTTACCATGCAGCGGTGGAGACTGTGTGTAGGATTAGAGAGAAATTAAATGCTAATGGGGATGGGATCTGAATCTGCTGCCTGGGAGCATCATTTAGACGACAGGGCCGGGGCGTCGCTGACAGGCAGCGCTCCCTCCCTCCTCCTCCCTCCTCCTACACAGACAACCTGCCTCTTCCTCCCACCATTCCTTCTCCCGGGTACCCACCCCACCCACAGCAAAAAATCTGATTTATCAAACTGTAAACTTGTCACTTTGTAAAAACGTCACCTTTCGGTGGCAGCCAGGGAAATATAATGACCCCCTTTAATGTAGCGATGTCAGGGTGCTGTATTCTAGATGGAACGCACATCAAGGCACTGCAGACAGACTGACGAACACTTAATGCAACATCGATGTGTGTGAGAGTGTGTGTGTGTGTGTGTGCGTGTGTGTATCCCCTGTAGCAGGTGACATAGTGGATCACGCTCACGCTGACTGGCACTGCTCGACAGCTGAGATTACTAATCACTATTATGCTGAGAAGAGGAGGAACACTTGAGGCCTTCACCCACACACAGACGTATACACACACACGCTTTCTATTACCCCTCATGAAAAAGTGATATGGGCAAAAATCTGCCTTTTTTTTTTTTTTTTTGCTTTTAAGCATCTTCTCCACAGCAGAATCAGGATTACATGCCATAAAATAAAAGTCCTGGCCTGGGAAGGATTCGAACCCAATTAAATTGTACAGGGCTTAGCCTGCTGAACAATTAGAACGACACAGGAATCAGTCTTGGTGCAACCAGTCTTTTAGAGCAACAACACATCACGTCTTAACTAACCTCATCATTGTGCGCTGTGCAATCATCTTAGTTACAGTTTTTCAAAACGCCCCCGTCAGTAATTACATTAGCATTTGTTTACATAGGCCTGAAGGCATGTGTAAGTCCATGCATCCTGAATGCACAAACACACACACACACACACACACACACACACACACACACACACACACACACACACACACACACACACACACACACACACACACACACACACACACACACACAGTACTGCCAGCTGCGGGTAACACAACACTGACTCACACAGAATAGAAAACTACTTCTGCGTTGTCTGCCGCCGTTAAAACTTTCACGCAACTTGTTGTCCTTACGACACAAATCAGTGATGTGGGAAAAACCATCTTCTTTAACATTGATGATTGGCGTGTGGCCAGAGGTGTGAAACATTCTTAAAAGTTTTAGTATTGAGCATCACAGAAGTGTTCTTCCAGGTGTAATTCTGCAATGAATTATTTTTTTAAATAAGCGCAGAAAAGAGAAAAAGAAAAAAGGAAAAATCAGGACAAGCGTGCGCTTCCTACCTAAATAACTAAATGAAGGCAGAAACAGGCCAATTAATATCAAACTATCAAGGGACGTCAAAGATACTTAGAAGTCAACTCACAACTAAGCAAACATAATGATACAGAACCCACACACAAGTACACGCGCACAAAATTGCATGTCATCGCTTCCCAACAAACTCTCTATTTTTCTCTCTAATTCACACAAGCATGCCCACTTCCTCTGTGTGTAATTCATTAGTAAACAATAAAAAGGCGTTAATTGTGCTCCCCAGAGGCAGAACTGTGTTCCCCCCACTGGGAAGGAGGCACCCGCTGCATCTGAAGTGGCTTCGCCCCTCAATTAGAACTGTGCCTTTCCAACTCGCACAAACAAACATGAGACTCGGAGGGAGTGTGTGTGTGTGTGTGTGTGTGTGTGTGTGTGTGTGTGTGTGTGTGTGTGTGTGTGTGTGTGTGTGTGTGTGCGTGTGCGTGCATTTAGCGGGAGTAAGGTGGGAGTGTGTGTTGGAAATGAGCAGCACAGGGGCTTTAGATTATCACACTGTGAGGAGAGGGGAAACAGGCAGAGGGGGACAAAAGACAAGACAGATAGATTTAGTTTTTTGGGGGTTTTCTTCAGAGCTTCAGAGACAAACGAGTGCGACAAGGAAGGAAAGGTTATAGGAAGAAATTAAAAGATGATGGAGAATAAGAAGAATACGGACCAAAGACAAATGGTTAGTCTCAGGGCCAGTTATATATGTGCCAAGGACTTTACAAGGACTCTCAATTCACTGTCTTGCTCGTGGTCACCACACCACAAAACCTACGATTAATTGATCGTCTGTTTTACTAAGCGAGCCGCGGCCATCTTAAAGGCGGGAGTATGCTTTAACATCAGACAACATGTCATCAAACCACGTTGGATGCAAAAGCCTTCACGGTTGTTCTGACTGTCCCCATTCAAAGGGGGGGGGGGGGGGGGCTGGCCGTCGTAGAGAGGGGTGAGCTGCAATAAGGGTTGACATGTAAGAATAACGGCAAATACTTTTGGACAGTTTTACCTGGGGGGAATTCATAGTGTTGTGCACATGAATAGTGACAGAACTAAGCAAGGGCCTAATAGAGGAGTTAAAATCTTGCCTTCTTCCCTTTCCTCCACACATCTGGCCAATCCCTGCTGCTCTCTGACCAACGCATATTTCGAAACCATACAGTAGGAAATGTATTTTTCTCTCCCTCGAGGTGTAAAGGAAGGCCTTTTTTTATAAACATCCTCCTTTTTAAGTAGCCGTCATAAATTAACCTACTATTTTGGGATATTATTGCCAGCACGGACACCCACACCCGCCTTGACTCGGGCTAACTCTTGCCCTAAATGTGCCAGGAAGTCCTGTATGCTCGCGGTAGGCCTCCAGCTTGTTCCCTTACCTCACCACAGCGACGACAGACACACTGAGACACGCTTAGCTGAGCCTAAGTGCCCAGCGTCTGTCCCATTAGTCGAAAATAAACACGTCCCATTAGAAAAATAAATAACCCTCACTCGGCTTGGTAAAAACAATGCTGCACAGTGTATAATGAGGTACTGCATGCAGGAAATTTCATCTATTTGTAGTCATGGTCTGGCCAAAGGGACTATTATCATTATTGGGCCCGAGACCGACCAGACAAAGAAAAGCATGGCGGGTCAGCAAATGAATAAATTCCTGCTTGGGAGGCCAAACAAAGGTCAGCTAGGCCGTAGGTGGCCAGACTGTGGTCAGATTGTTAGACCGCTTTCTCACCAAATGAATAACTCGCTCTATTCTACCGAAACAAGAATTTATTTATGACTGAGCAGGAAGAGACCGAAAGACCTAAAAAAGTAAGGTTTAATAGCGGCATTCATCAAGACTCACGCAAGCAGACGAGCAACACTTTTGGCTACTTTTAGTCACCCTATGCTGACTAAATCTGTCCATCTGTCCATTTTTATGTCAATCATTGGTCTGTGATCATCATCACAGACCAAGGGAGAGAGCGGGACACTAAAGCAACAAAGGGTTAGGTAGACACTGTAGGTGAGAGAATCACAGCGGAGCACTGCTGTTCTTCCTGATGATTAGTTGATGACTGGTTTTAGTTCATGTGAGAGGGCCCCATTGGTTAGCTGCTCTCAGATGGCGGCTACGCCGTCCCGACTGCCAGCGCTGTCACAAAAAGCGTAGCACCCCCCCCCCCTCCACCCTCCCGTCCCCCCCCCAGGTAAACACCGTGAGCACTTTCGCCGTTGTTACACCGTTCGCTACGAGCTGCCGGCTCGCTGTCCACATGTTGAGAGTCGTTGAGAGGGAATCGAAATGCTCCCAATCTCGGGTCTGGCACCTTTAATACCATCTAGGTTTCTGGATTACTGTTGAAAATGACAACATAACAAGCGGTAATCTACTCATAAACCTGCATTTAAATATGATAAAAGTATAAATAGGATTACATAGATATAGCAGGTGTAGCTTTTTAAAGATATATTAGGTGAGCAGCCACATATTAATCTTCTGCTCAGAGACTTAATTGTTCACAGTCCTTCATAACCCTTAAGTAAATGTACAAGGCCACATATCATTGAAGATCATTAGTTTTAAAGATTTTTTTTGTGCTGACATAAACCAAATTACATAAAGTTATCAAAATGGTGTATGCACACGAAGCACAAACAAATCCAGAAGGACAGATTAGTGACTTTGTCTATGTCCTCTCGGTAA
This sequence comes from Ophiodon elongatus, assembly GCA_016806645.1. Taxonomy (NCBI): domain Eukaryota; kingdom Metazoa; phylum Chordata; class Actinopteri; order Perciformes; family Hexagrammidae; genus Ophiodon; species Ophiodon elongatus. The sequence continues at coordinate 7,391,947 of JACSYO010002159.1, forward strand.
AGTAAGTTTAACAAAGAGCCAGCTTTCCGAAAACAGTTTTTCTTTAACAATTTGTCGGGACATAAAATCACCCCTGCTGTAAAAATGTGTGATTACTTCACATCATTATAAACAATATTAGCATTTGAAACAAAGTTTAACAGAACTAAATGCCAAAGGTCAACAGATAAAATGCAGTACTGTGAACATGCTGATTGATTATCACTATTTTTTACCCAGCAACACTCTGGATTCAAACAGAGTTTGGAACCTGTGTCACAGTTATCTGCTCTTTCCTGCTCCCTGTATTCTACCCAAAAGTAGAGAATATGAACAAATAAATGAATCAATATGTTAATTCAATTTGGGTTTGACTAAACTCACCAGACAGTTTCAAATGTCTCCAAAACACTATCTTGAGTCCATCTACTGTAACATTAATCTTAATTGCACCACTGTGAGCATTATTATCTGTCAATAAACAGTTTCAATATACACTCTCTCTAACTCTCTTTATGCTGGATTTGATATGCTCAATATTCATCTCATTATATTTTTAAAGTCTTCATCTGTTTCCATTTTCTTTCATTTGTTGCTTTCTGCTCAGGCTCTCTCCTCATCTACTTTTCTTCCTCTGCGCCTCCCTCCTGCTCCCCCCTAAACAAACACACTGATATATCCCAAACCCAAAAGAGGACAGGGGAAAACAGAGCCCCTAGAAAATGCAATATTTCTGTTTTTAATATCGAGGTCTATAAGATCAGGGCAGAGATGGGTTCCATGGCAATATGTTTATTTATATATTTTATAAGGAGGGGGAAAAAAAATCTGCCTATCAGTGTATGTATTTGGGGGGCCTGGGCCACTGTATCGGAGCACATCTTATATGAAAAATAATGTTGTGTATGGCTATACTTTTATATATATAATGGCAATATGGGATCAGGGCTCTTTTACAATGTGCCATACTTCAGGCTAGGGCTAACAGCATTTTATGGCCCGCCAGCAGTTCATCTTCATGTCTCAGGCAGGCAGGAGCACTGCATAATAATGTCGTTTCCTGCCCCCAAATGCTATTTCACAGGCCGGGGCTCATTTCTCAAACTTCACCACTTTTACAATTTCCCAAACTTTTATTCCCGTCATTATTACCAACAAGATTTCATTACGTATTTAGAATGTAAACAAGTCTGAGTAATGACACTCCCCCGTCTCCCTGGAATCATTCCCGCTGATGGCTCTGCTACTATCTCACGCGCCTGTATTCAAATACAACACACACACACACACACACACACACACACACACACACACACACACACACACACACACACACACACACACACACACACACACACAACAGTTTGCCCACATACAACCATACAAGAAGTACACATACAAATATAAACTGCCCCAGCCAAGATACAACTCAAAGGCAGTAATTTACTACCCTGTGTGCATGTGTGTGTGCGTGGCAGCGCATGCATGTATGTCTTCCTGATAAAAGGGGAAGGCGGTGGGGGTGAAGGGGGGGAAGACGGAGTTTTATACTCAACTCACATAAATCATGTAGAAGAAAAATGAGCAAATGTGCAGGCTAACTCATCTTCTCCCCATCCGGAGAAAATGAAATTCACTGGAATACCTATCAAAACTGCAATCATCCAGAGATAATATCTTCTTTGGTCTATCTGCACTTTCCGATTTAATTTCCTCCATGCCCTTGACATCCAGCGATACCATTAAGATGAAGCACATACAGTAAGGGAGTAGTTCTCACGTTTTGATATATGAGATCTCAACGCTTAATGTAATATCATCATTTGAAAATTAATGCAATCTTTCTTTTGTTTGGGGGGGGGGGGGTATTTTTTTGGAAACACTCAGAGCGAGCCTACGCGAGACAGGCAAGAAGACGGAGCGCTAGACAGTGATGAGGACACATGAAAAGGAGACAGAAAAAGAAGTGATATGCGAGAAAGAGGAGGGAAAGGCTGGGGAACACTTTGTATTTTGTGGAGCCCCCCACCCCCCCTCCCCCCCTCCCCTTCTTCCGTGCCAGAATGACATGCAATTACGTCTGGGCCTGCCCCGAGTCAGAGGTCACTCAAATTACTCCATCATTTAGCCGCGCCGCCGAGATGAGAGAGCGAAAGAGACCACCCCACCCCACTCACATCCTCCCCACCCCCGCCGCCACATCAAATATCATGAAATCATTAGTGTAATAAGCATGGAAATCTGTTTGCAGATTATCAACACCCCCCACCCCCCCTCACCTCCCATTGCCCTCCTTTATCTGCCCAGAATCAATCTCTCTCTCTCTCTCTCTCTCTCTCTCTCTCTCTCTCTCTCTCTCTGAGCTGTTTTCGCCTCTTTATCCTATACAATCATATTAGAGAGGAAGAAAGACAGACAGAGACAAAGACAGACAAAGAGAGAGAAAGAGATACGCTGAGAGATAAAGAGCAAGTGTTTAATGAGACAATTAAAGACGGAAATCCAATAAAGAAAAGAAATGATCATTTTAACAGCTCTCTTTAACTCCTAGTATTTTAAGACAGCTCAAAGTCAACTCACTGCCATATTCAGTCATTCAGGAGGGTTTGTCACATTCTTGGTGTGTGAGTGCGTTGTCCTCCTAACTACAGCTGCTGTTGCCTATCTGTCAGTGGGCCAACGAGGCTATTTGCCTCAGTAAACTCTTCAACTCGCCAAGGGACACTGGGGCGACCTCAGCCGTGCCTGAGGAAAGCCATGTGCAAAGCAGCCTGGTGACGCTACCTTTTCAGATGAAAAAAACTAAACACGCTGTGCGATGCAGAGCACCTTTGCATTAATACATTGTCGATGCAGAACATTTTCACATAAAATTAAGTAGAGGGTCCAACTTTAGAAGACACAATGCCCCCAAAACCTCTTAATACTTTGCTTCACTGATGTTGAACCCATGTATTGCATCCCTAGATTACTTTACTCAACAAGTAGATTTTTACCATCCGGCTGACAAAGACATCAAGTAAAGATACTGATACTGTCTGAGGAAAGGTTTAAAGGCCATTTAGGCAACAATGGTGAGAAGAATTGTCAAACTTAGTGTCAAAATGACCGTATATCATTATTAGAGAGACAACTACACAACACAGAAATTAAATTTCTCTGACAGCAGATTTAACAAAGAGTCAGATATGGTAATGATTGTAGTGTTTGCTGATTGCGTGAACTATAGGTAAGAAACTCTATGACTAAATTTAATACAAGAATAATTCACGACGGATACTGAATTGGCAATATACTGACTACATTTTAATTTGTCATTTAATACTGGGAACTATTTTTCCCCAAATAAATGAGATCACGAAAGGGTTTGATGAATTACTTAATCAATTTGGTGTAACTACCGGTCATATGCAAACAATTCCATTGAAACAATGTGTCTGTTATTAACACCATTAAAATCACAAACTTTAAAAAGGACCTTCTCAATGCTTTTACAAAAAGGCCTACTAAGTCCCATCAAGACGTAACGCAAATTCTCCAATGACAAACACAGATGTGTCATTTCAGTTTTCTGTGACTCGTGACCTCGACCTGAAACCTCAAACCGATCCGCCTTTTTGTCTCTCTTTTGACGTCCTCCCTCTCTCCCTTGTTCTTCCTCTACCCCTCTCTTCTTCCATCCTTCCCTTCCCCGGGCAGTGTGTGTGGTAGAACGATGAGTACAGCTGCTGATTGAGCCAGTAATCCTGATGAGGCTGATTCCTCGTGTATTGATTGAGCTGCTGGCTTTCCACTACTTCGCTCTTAGAAGCTGTGCATCTGGACTGATTAGCTGCTGTAGGCCACCTCTTTCACTATCGCTCCATTTCTCCCACAGCAAGGAATAGCCCGACTCAAACTTGTGTGCGTATGTGTGTGGTTGTGTGTGTGTGTGTGTGTGTGTGTGTATGTGTGTGTATGTGTGTGCGCTTGGACGTGTATGTGCGTGTGTACAAAAGCAGAAACTAACGCAGAGCACTGGGAGCAATTAACTTCAGTCTTTTTCTCTGCATCACTACTCATCGCGTTCAGTCAATCTGCTGGAATACGAAAAACAAAACAAACATGAACAATAAAACAAACCTCAGACCACATAAACCTTAATTGCACACCTAATTACCGCACCAGTCATTCGCTCATACAGTTAACTTAACAGGAGGCTGCAACGTTAGTTTTCATCATGAAAAATCAAGCGCAATAATTATTTGAACAGAAGCTTGATCGTCACATCAGTCTGAAAGTTTCCCTTTTTTTTTTGGTTATTAGTAAACAACAGAACAGTTTACGGCTGCTATTGCAAATCATCTAAATCAATAAAAAAGCAATTCCTTGATAGAGACCAGGTCCGAGGTAGCTACTTGAAAGGATCATATCATACTTGAGCTTGGTGATACCACGAGAAGTGTCAATATGGTTGATGCACTAATCTTAAGAGCAGTACATCAACAGAAAGTCATAAATGCCTGTTTAGAAATCTACAGGGATATATGTGCCAGGTACGGAGGGAAACGGCGTTTTCGAACAGCCCTGCAACTCTAGCTCAGAGGAAGACGAGCTCCATTATTTACAGTTCTCTGTCCCGAATCGTAATCAGAGTCTTGCGCTCCCCAGGCAGCTGACTACTGGGGTGCAATCTCCCCATGAGCATAAACACACCCATAAATTCAAACACTCAGTATTCAGGTATTCAAATTCCCAGAGATATATATATTCAAAAAAAATACACTGGTAAACATACCAATGTGTTTTTGTGTGTGTGTGTAAATGTGTAACGTTAAACTCTGAGCTGAATCAAATGCAAACATGTCATAATCTGTTACTATAGGTCCACTAAAACTTGCCAAGAAACATTAACACAAACATACTCGCATGTGAAATACTAATCCCAACTGTGTATAAGACATTCTAGTTTACATTCCTTAACAGTACTACTGTTCTGTATAACTTAAACAAATTAGTATAAAATGATAATATGATACACATTTACAATTCAAGGTAACCTTGGCGAGTGTGAAAACGTGAAAATCTGTCCATACATAAATTGTAAATAATATTTGTATGCAATATATACTGATCCAGTATCACTTAAGTCATATGGAAATTTAGTTCACATTCTTCCACTTGCCTTTAAGAGGAAGAATCATCCTAACATGAGACACACATTACCTAATGTTTGCCAAGATGTAAATGCCAATACACATATTGATTAATACTGTTTATGCAAGTAATCCTCTCTTGAATAATTCAGACCCCCCCTTTATGGAGTACCACATCAATCACACCTCCAGACCTGACCATAGACATCTCCAAAGCCAAACTAGACCATTACTATATCGTGCACTATATTTAATGTCCGTCGTTTTATTTAAGTGTCTGAACTGAGTGAGAAATCTCTGCACTATAATCGTGCCCTAAGAAAATCCCGCAGTGGAACAAAAAGTAGGGAGCGGTGAATTAGAGAACGAGGGAGTGGTTTGGAGACAGCCAAAGAGGCCGCTGTACCCAAACAGCGCTTCTCCGTCTCACGTGTCATAAGTGCAACACACGCTTTAGATAAAGAATGAATAACTGTATTATAGGTGTACATGTAATAGCAGCTTTAATAGCATTAGCAGTTTTGATGTGAACTGTGAGAAAAGTACAGGCAAAATCACTCCAGTCTTTTCCCACTTCAGTCAGAGTTCTGATCAACAGTCAATAATATGGAACAATTCTGCCACTGAGCTCGACGACGCTGAGACCCGAGGTCAACTTTATCTGGTCTGCCGCTCGCTCAAGTGGAGAGTTACTGCGAACTGTTTGAATTTCGGGGTCAGTCATTTGTGTGGCATATTCAGGGTCATTTGCGTAGCGCGTGGTGGGGCGGGGGTGGGGGAGGGGATGGGGGGGGGGTCATTTGCGTAAGGTGCTGGGAGCTGCAGGTTTAGTATGCAGTGAGGCGAGGGAGGGAGGGCATGTGACATCCACAGAGAGCCAGGACCCTCGCTGACCCCTGTCTATAATTCATCCCCTGGAATACGGGGCACATCAAACCTCGGTTCCTTCCCACCCAAAAAGAGGAGAGAGAACCTTTTCACTTTGTTGCAAGGCTTTCTGACCCCGTATTAAAGCGAGTAGCAAGAGAAACGCTGGAAACGTTGGCTATTAAATTTTCAGGGCTGTCCCGGGAGAGCGTTTCCAGCAGGCTCCCGATTCATGGATGGGAGAAGACTGAGGAAAGGCCCCATGCTGACAGGACGAGAGCGAGGGAGCGAGGGAGGGTGTGTGTAAAAAAAAAAGGTTAAAAAAAAATGATTTTCCTTTCATTCATCCATGATGCAGAAACCCTGAAAATATCCACAACAAAATGCAAAAATTAAGGTGGATAACCTATCTGCGTGTGTGTGTGTTTGTGTGTGTGTGGGCAGAATTTGGGATAAATGAAACGCTAATATAAAAGGTGGACCAGGCCCTCGGGGGCCCGCTCCCCTCCCTCTATCCCTGTTTTCTATGTGTTCTCTGTTTCTCTCTCTCCCTGCATGTAACTGCAGGTATTCAGCTCCAATCTGGAGGTTTCATTAGGAATGCAGATATCAAAGTGTGCGTCTGTGTGTGCGTGCGTGCGTGCGTGCGTGCGTGCGTGTATGCGTGTGTGTGTGTGTGTATGTGTACTGTGGGGGATAAAAGTGGGGTGTCAAATAGAACTTACCAGATGTTCTAATCTGCCTTTGATGTTCGCGGCGTCCCTGCAACACAACAACACATTTCCACTACTGTAAATAAAGCGCAGACACAAAACGTCATTTAAAAAAAAGATATTTTTTTTTGCAGATACATACACACATCCACGGAAAAAATTCACATAAGGGAGACAGAAGAACAAACTCTATTCAAGTGTGTTTGAATGAACATTTGGGAACCAATGAATATTTTAACCATTGTGTGCAACAATACCTGTAGCTAATTTTGATTAGCTGAAATTTATATTTTTCATTATTAATTAATTAACCCATTATTTTCTCAATCAAAAGATTCATTGTTTGGTCTATATTATGTCAGAAAATGGCAAAAAAAGAAAATGCCCATCACAAGTTTCCAGAGCCCAAGATTACAAATTAACATGAAATGGCTTGTGTCTGACCATCAGTCAAAAGGTTTTGAGTTTATTTTCATAGAAAATCAAGAAAAACTGAATATATTCCTTATTTGAGAAGCTGAAACCAGTAATCTTTTTTTTAACATTTTTCCTTAAAAAACAATTAATTGATTGTCATGTAAGTTCTATGTCGTTTCAGCTCTAGTTGAAATACAGTCAGCATTGGTCATAACCATCTTATTGATTTTCTTTTCAGTTATGAGCTGGATGGAAATGGTTGTGCAAGAAATTGATTTTTATGACATCAAAAAGGGTTTTGTAAAGCAAAAGGAAAAAAATAAATGAGGAAGAATTATCCTAATTGTATCCTTTCAGACTGAAGTACTGTGTGCGTTTGTGTGCGTTTGCATACACACCAGACAGAGGTTAGCTAATATTGTTGCCGCACTGTTGGCAGTCATAATAATAATTTCCAAATACAGGGAAAGAACTCAGAGTTTATTGTCTGTGAATTATAAAAAAAAAAAAAATGTGTGTATGATTATCAGGCTAGCAACGGCAGAATGGCGAGCAATGGAAGTGGAAGAAGAGGAGGGGGGAGCATTCGGTTTTAAAAAGAGCAAATTGGCAGTAAATAATAGATGCTATTTTGGCACATTTCAAATTTGCAGCAGTGGAAATCAACAGATCAAGAGAACACAAACAGCCCCCGTCCCCGATCCCTGCACCCCCCCATACAACTCTGGCCCCCATTACTGACAACTCCACCCTGGCCGTGGGGTTTCACAGCGTGTGCGTGTGTGTGTGTGTGTGTGTGTGTGTGTGTGTGTGTGTGTGTGTGTGTGCGCGTTTAGAGAGAGGAAGGCTTATCGACAGGCTTCAGTTGCTAATGCAGCCAGCAGCATCACAGTGTAAATCTACACCATCTCTAAAATTACATACTGTCTAATCCATCCATCCAACCCCCCAACCTCCCTCTCCCTCTCCCTCTCCCTCTCTCTCTCTCCCTCTCTCTCTCTCCCTCCATCCCTCCATATCTCCATCCATCCATCCATCCATCCATCCCTCCAGCCATGCATCAGGCCAGGTCCCATACCCGGTGTGGCCCGAACCCAGGCCATTCCCACATCATCAACATTTCTAAATAAAAGTATGAAGGAATGACTGAAATGCTAAACTGAAATATTCACAAAAGTAAGCAACAACAAGAAAAGAAGTCCTGAAGAAAGGATGTTTACTGAGCCACATGCAGACAAGTCAACCACTTAAGGCAAACTTCATCTAGCTATAATTACATTACATTCTGACAAACATCCCGCCACATTCATTATACATGACGGGCGCCCGGCAACCAGACAGCAAGACATTTGTTACCGTGGTGACAGTGTGTGTAATCCGCTAATGAAGCACAATTAGTGAGAAACAATCTAACACAGGGGAGACGCAACGCTCGATCCTTCCTCCTCCGGTCTTTTCCCTTTGCTTTTTTTCTTCCCCTTCGCACTCCTTTTTTATAACCATGTCTTTTTTTTCTGTCTTTTATTTTTTTATTATCCAACCTTTATTAAGATCTTCACTTGCATTTAATCCCCCACTCCATCATCTGTTGTCTTGACTTTATCAAGGGCAAGCTGTCCAGCACTGTCCGCACCAGGGCCGAAGGGATCACTCTATCCATTAGATGCACACAGCTGGCACACACACACTCACACACACACACACACTCCATTTTACATCCTCATCTCTCTTTTCAAAACATCATATAATCTGCTGAGGTCTTCAGGGACAGAGCTTTCCTTTTCTCCTTATCTCCCTCCCTCCCTCCCTCCGCTCTCTGTGCCTTCAACGCAGAGGCAGCATCGATTTCTGAATTACACCACAATATTAAATAATTAATATACTTGCCATGATTGATGTTTTGCATTAGGCCAATATTAGGTTATCAATCAAAATCCACTTGGTTTAATGTAATAATATTGAAAATGTGTCAGTGCCTGTTCATCCAATTTGTAGTGGAGCCAAGCCAGATAGTAATGGTGGTGTAGCACAAGGCCTCAGAGACACTGTGGCCTGCTTACGACAACCATAGGAGCACATTATAGCCCCGGCACAGCGCGGGAGGGAGAGAAGGGAGTGATGGAGGGAGCGATGAAGTGAAGACATGGAAAGACAGGGATGAAGTCAACAGACAGACATCCGTGATACGCTGCGACAGGCTTGGCATGCTGAGAAGGTGTGACAGTCCCATCGTTTATTTTAGTTTTCAATCAATACACTTAACTTGTGGCACATTACATTTTTTTTACTTACGCTGCATTCACATCGGGCGGTGCACGTCGGCTATCGGTCTCACGACGGATAAGCCTTTGGGGGCAAAGGACTTTATTTCTGGGGTTCCGTTGTAGCCAGCGGATATCCGGGCCATGACTTCTTTTCCGTGCAATGCTCATTGTTCACAGTCCGATTAGCATGTTGGGAAGCGAGACTGGACAAGTAGCCAGTTTACAAGCTCATTTTTAACCATTAAAAATCTAATTCATCATCAGACGATAACCGGTGGGTTTCGGAGATTGCATTTCGGCCAATGCGTTCCGCCTCTTTTGCACACATGGACCGTTTACCTGCATTCAAATAAAGAATGCTCGAACAGGATTGGTCAATACCACTGGCAATACAGACGGAAACCAGAACGCTTCCGACGCCAAAATCTGGTCACGTTGCCTACAGATCGTTTATAAAGATTAGAGGACGAAAGCAGGACTACAAAATCAGGTGAGGTTGGCAGAGAATCCCGGCTATTGTACCTGTAGTCCTCCGCGACGGACTTACAACCGGATGTTCTGCTGCTTCCTCACACCGGAGAAAGTTGTTTACGTTTGCAATAGGATATTAAGAGAAAGCTGCATCTCATAGAATAATGCATCAATAGAATGATTACAGAAAATAATTTAATTTCATGTGTTCGATTCCATCACCGTAGCAACATACTGTCTTGGGCATTTCCTTTTGCTGTTCTGCCATGCCGTCTGTTTGTTTCTCCCATGTTGTCCAGAAGGTGTTCTCTGTCTCGAGATACACCCACAATGTTCATGTATTGCTCAAGGCTGCATGTCAGCTCTGATACACAAATATTCAAATGCGCAATCAAAAGCTAGTTGGATGAACACTGATCTTGGACCTGAGCTCTATGAAGTGGCAAACATATTCTTTCGGCAAGCTACGCCGTAACCATTATACAAGTGCAGGAAGAAAGCAGCACTGCAAACAAAAAAGAGAGACTAAACATTGTACGCTTTTCGGAGATTTTATGACGCACCGTTTTGCACCTTTAATGTCAAGCAATACAGACAGTTGCCAGTCATCACTTTCTGCATTTGGCACGACAAAGATCTTGAAGGTGGACAGGACACATTGCATTATTACTTTTCTGGGAACTTGCCGTATTTCGTGCATGGATTACC